>VDFB02000017.1:375557803-375594777 GCA_007258455.2 Sequoia sempervirens | reverse complement strand
AAGTACTTAGTGTGCTCTCAATTAGGTCTTGCTCATATGAGGGTCTATTAGACCATATGTTAGTAATTTTTTGCATCCCATCTTTCTCTTGAAAAAGCTACAGTATCTTTATTTTGGATAAAACACCTTCTTCTTCGCTTCCTTCTACCATTACTACATCCGGTTCAACTGATTTTGGTTCTTCCCTTAGAGTGTACTCATTAGATTCCTCATTACAGTATCTTTATTTTGGATAAAACACTCTCTTGTACTCTTTTCTTCTTCCTCTCCATCTCACCAGAAGAGGACCTAACTTCAAGTGCTCTTACTAGAATGGAAATGCTAATTGCACCAAACTTCCCTAGCAATTCTTTAAATAAATTTGCATACTCTTGCTTGCAATCTACCAAAGTATTAGAATGTTCAAAAATCTATTTACAAACCGGTTCATTCTCTTTCCATATAACATTATTGATCTGTGGCAAGCAATTCATAAAATACATCACAAGATATATGACCAAGGTACCAAACCTAAAGGGGTAATCTGCCTCCCTTTTTAGTTGCACATTTTCCATCAATTGATCTTTTAGCAATTCGCACAGGTCAAAGTCTTGATCCTCCATTATCATTTTATGAGAGATGTAAACTGCACCTGTCGAAGTTGCGCCTTCCTTGTTTCTAAAAAAGATTTTGTATGAGATTTCATGTGCAATGTACCTTGTTATTGGATCTTTGATCATTGAAATTATCAAATCCCTTTGATCTCCAGTTACTCCAGTTAGGGTTTCGACTTCCCTATTTCAAATCAACTTCTTTTTCGGTATATCCCCAACATTGCATAATCCAATTAGATTCCTAATCACCTCTTTTGAAATGTTATAGGTTTTATCCAAAGTTATAATGTCATCACTCAATCTGTTCAGGATAAACCTAATGACTTCTGCATTATCAAAATAAGGAAATTCACTCCAAATGTCCAAACTTTTGTGTTTCACACCTTCAAGCCATTTCAATTCATCGGCTGGCAACATATTTCTCACATCCCTAATCTTCTCACTACTATATTCATCTAAATTCACCATTCCTTTGATTTTCTTCATTTAACTTTTTGTACCGAACAAGTTTCTACCGAGCACCAAATTAAGTGAGAATTCTACAAGCAACTGAAATACCTGATGGATTTTCCACCAAATTGACTTTACTCCTTTGGAATTTTGTTGCAAAGTATTTCCTTCTATTCTTCTTCAATGCAAGGTGACAAATGAGGGTTCCAAATACCCTTTTATAACTTGCACTCCTAACCTTTTTACCGCATTAAATATTTTTCCCTAGGTGTTCCAGATACTCTGTTTTCTCATACAACAAAAGAAAGATTCATCTACTGACCTTCTACTTAGAAAATTTTTGCACAAGTGATCATCGATACATTTTTAAACTATTAGCACAACTACTGAAAATTTCTTGCATTTCAGTGCCAACTACCGATAGGGGGACAAAGGATTTTCTTGAAAAACTCCCCCTAGACCAATGGCCTACGATCAATTTCTGGATGAATTACCAGAAGCAGATTCTGGTGTGGATTTATTTCCTTCATCAAACTCACTCTTCCTTACCCATGTTTTCTTCATCTGATCTCTTATTTCTTCCACAATCACTTTCCCTTTTCCTTTATCATCTTCTTGTGAAATTCTACTTTTGTATATCAAACCTCTTCTATCCATGTTTCTATTCCTGTAGAATCTCGCAATGTGACCAAATCTATTGCAATTGTAACACACATGATTTCTTTGTCTAGACCGTTCATTCCATTGATTTCCTCTTCATCTGCATTGATTAACAATATGCCCAAATCTTCCATAGGTGTAGCATTTAACATTCCTTACATTGATAAACATTCTTCTACATTCAATCGACTTATGACCAAACTTATTACAACTAAAACATTGACTGACAAATGATGGACTACTTGAATTTATTTTACTTCTACAATGAGAAATGATGGACTACTTGAATATATTTTACTTCTACACTGAGAAACAATATGACCAAATTTATTACTGTTACCAATTTTTCGCTACAGCTCAATTGGAGGAGTTGGATTAAACATTGTTATATCTTAAAGTGAAGTTACAATTATTTCTGCATTATGCTTAAGTGTTCTTTGCACTTTGTTCATTATTCATCAAGTGACAATTATGCTTTGAAAAGAGGAATCAGAATTTCAGAAGTGCTATTCAATGTTTCAGAATCAAATGGAGTACAGAATTGAGCATACAATAATAAAGCATTTCAGATTGCTTTTATTCATTTCATAAAAATAATTCATATTTACAGAGCTTCATTTGATTGTGAGAATTCAAATGATAGTACAAATTTGCACTGAAATGCATTTTTTATTTTCAAAATGAAAAGCAAAAGAATTAAATAAAATATCCACACAAGTCATGGATGTAACTGTTATAGTGCATCACTAGTATCACACTACATTATGGAAGATGCATTAAAAGAAGAAATCACATAAGTAGCAACATAATCATCATTTCCTGATTGGTTGATGGTCAATGCTGAAGTGGTGCACCTTTTGTCTTCTCCAAGCTCTGTTGACCTGTAGGAAGGAAGAGAGGGGTGTAAAAGGCTCTGACTATGAAGACACCGATATGAACCATCAACAATAATGCAGTCTGCTACTAATCATACATTGGAACCATTAAGGAAGAAGCAGAAGCATGAATGAAAGGAGAAGACATCATCATCATTTATTATTTTCATGCTAACTTTGTTTGTTTCCTTGTGCAGGTATAGGGAAAATCACGAAGCTGATTATCATTTGAAGACTAAACATGTGGAGAAAAATGGGCTCCCACAAGGGTAGAGCTCGGCATGCTACCCCTTATTCATTCAAGTGGGTTGAGAAGTGATTGCGATCATCATATTCATCAAGAAAGGAAATGCAACTGAAAGAGTTAAGTAGAGTAATCCATCAAGCTATTAAACCAACTATGCATTCATAACAATCATGTAAATGCTTTCTGAAAGCTACAGGTGAACAGTGGGTTTAATTCGCTCAATCATTTAACTGAGTACATTTGTCTCAAGCATTTTTGTGTGTTTTAGGTTCTTTTGCTATAGTGTTATTTGTTCATCATGTTCATAGTCTCATGCAAGGTTCAGTTCAACAGTGTTCTTTCCCTCAATCAAAGATAGTGAATAGGCATACATAATGCCTTAACGAAGATAATTGTTTCAGATTCATGAAACAACTTTGTTAAATGGAGCATAAAAATGCATGAAGAGTGCCAGGTTGAAGACCAAGAATATGAAAGGACTAAAAATGCATTCAAATGATCAATGAAAAAGTCAGTTCTAGTTTGGCTGAGAATGAAAATGCAGCATTAGGAATTACAATGTGAAAAGATTGCTTCCAGAATGAACAAGAAAATGACAAAGGATAATAGAAAGTGCCTCTGAAAATGCTAGTTCATTGTAAGAGAGAATGCAGTCCATAGAACTACAATGTTTCAATTGAAATATTTGCATAAGTTCAAAAACACAATCAAAAAGCTAACCATCCTGAGGTTCTTCAACGAAAATTAATAAGGAGTCAGCATCAAAGTGGCCTGAAAAGAATATAGATGCCACTGTTTTATCAGGGTACATGTGGTCACTAAAAATGAGATCACAATTGTTCTCATTCTCAGATGTGAAATATGAGGACAAAAACAAGAGTTTTTTGTAGATTAAATACATGGACTTTCATCGAAAAATAGTGTTCAAGTGGGTTAGACATAATTTTTTGGCTGATGGTGGAATAAAGTAGTCCAAGAATCCACTACTTTAAATTTTAGCTTTTTCATTTATCGTGAGTTTCAAATGGTGGTACAACAAGTAAAAGTTATTTCTAGAATAAGCAGAGTTTGCAGAATAACACTATTTTGGACATCTATGTTGTTCTACCAATGCAATGGTTTTGTCATTTAAGCTATACTTTCAAAAAATTCACAATTATTAAGCATGGTGTTCGAGGATTTATATACATAAAGTCATTTGCACAACAAGCAACATGTATACATCAAACATGATATGAATGAAGGATTGAAGTGCATCCATGAAGGGCATAACTATGAGTGTATGAGAGACTAAAGCAACAAATAGTATACAAAGTTAAAATAAAGAGGTTTTTGTGCTAAAGGAGGGTGCAAAACGACATGGTAATGGTGCTCAAAAGTGCAAACAAGAGGAACATGAAGGATTTTCAAGCAAATACAAATATATGGAGATCTCAAATTAAATGCAGTGCACAGTTCCGAGCTTTTAGCTCTCTAAATGAATACACATACAAGGGTTTCAGCCAAGATACATAGGTTTCTTCAAGATATTAAATGCCCATATGTTGAAAATTGCAGAGTTTTTGAATGAAATAGAATGCCATGAAAGGAATTTCAAGACAAATGCAGTCTTCTTCCAAAATACTAAGTTTCTGTGATTGTTTTTGCATTAGCACAGAATAGGTGAATTCCCTTTCATTCTTAGGTGAACCCACCAGGGAGTTCATATTTTGAGTTATAAAATGTCTTATTTTTAGAGTAGCCATCTTGGGGTTTTGAATTCAAAAGGAAGATAGTTCAATTTCCAGCTTACCCGTATGGGGTTTTCAATAGTAATACATTCAGAAATACATTTGCTTCATAAAGAACAAATACCCATACACTGAAAATTTAAGAATTTGAATGCCAAATGGAGTCCATATTTTACACAGTTATCAAAATATGTAGATTTCATTTATTTCTCATACACCCACATTGGGGTTTTGAACATAAAGTATAGCTTTTACAATTTTCAGTCATCCATGAAGGGTTCTATAAGGAAAACACAAAGATTTCATAAGGAAAGCAACAGTCATAGTGGGTCGAGCGGGCTCCAGAGGAGGTGATGTTTCTGCAAAATAACGAATGCCCATGTTTAGTTTTGCAACTAAAAGTGCAAAAATACCATGTTGGGGTTTGTTTTAGAATAAAAGAAGAGGTTTCTTCATTTTACATGATACCCATATAAGGGTTTGTTCAAAATGTGAAAGAAGAAAGAAGTTCCTGTTTCGGGTCAAGCCCAAAAGCTTCAATATGCTCTTTCAGTATATACATATGGCGCAGCCTGTGTAATGGCCTAAAAATTACAAATTAAAGTTGATAATCCACATAAATATAAAGCTTTTATAAGCTTTCTATTTTGAAGAGAAATGCTAATAGGGAAGAATAATGAGATCTTACCAGTTTATGCCTATGGGGGAACAAATAAGCCACAACCAGAACATTCACAAAAGGCTCCAAACTTAAAAGCTTTCATCATGGCGGCCAGAGAAAAAACAAGGAACCCCAAGCTCAAGCTCGAGCTCCCTCAAAATAAGCATGGAAAGTAAAAAATGATTTAGAGGTTGTGCCAGCTGTGGCCACAAGACCAAAAAACTTAGGAAGTAAAGCCATAAACAATAGCCCACCTTGTGTGCAGTGAAGGAGAGAAGTCCAAGAACAAATCTATCACATAGAGCTTCCAGACCAAGTTCATGCTTATACAAAGCAGCCAAGAAAATAAAGTCACAAGAATGTAAAGTAAATTAGAGACCAAGTATGTACAAGCCACAACCTTAATGGCCATTTCTTGCCTTTCAAAAGAAGAGGAAAATCATTATGTCGTTAAGAAGTCAGCTCAGCATGAATTGTAGAGTAGAATTCGATCATTTGAAGACAAAAGTGCAGATTTTCAAGCATTTACAAGCTATAGACTGAGTTCACTCATGGCGGCACCATCTTTGCAGAGACCAAAGTCTTCGGACGCGATGATTACAAATGAAATGATTTTAGGGTTTGACTTCTTTTTGTCTCTTGCCCTAATTTGATTTTGGGTCTTCAACATCATTGCCCTAGGTCAAGCCTCTTGGAAATGGTCATAAGACTTCATAGGTCTTAGTGTTAATAATTTTAGGTTTTGATTAATACCTAAGGCTTTTGATTTAAGAGTCAATACTTATGCCTATGTCTTGAGTGCTAGATGGAGTGATAATTGCCTTAGGTTTTTTAATTGATTTTGAAAGAAAGTCAATTAAAATATGGATGGTAAAATATTTTATGCCTAACAGTGAAACGCTTGAAACTTAGGGTTTTTATTTACAATTGATTTTAAAGAAATCAATTAAGGATATTGATGAGTAGAGATACTTTGTATATTTTTTATGATTTAAAAAAAAAAATAAAGCATTGTATTGGAGAAATAAGGTAGTTCTTTTTGCAAAATATTTAGCAATCTTTAATTGCAAAAATAGGCCAAATTGTAAAATCTACAATCATGTAAAGCAAGGATAAAGCAATTTGTTTTTATCTTTTTGCTTTTTTTAGCAGATTGTTTTATTTTCTGCCTTGGGTCAGATTTGAGTTTCCTCTTGGAGAGATAAGGTGCTTTATTTGCTTTTAAGGAAAATTTAGCCTATTTTCAGAGGCTTTTTAGTATGATCATGGAAAAAGAGAGTTTTTTTTGCTTTTATGCAGTCTTTTGAGATAGTTTGAGACCTTTTCCTTGAGCTTTTCTTGTGAGCTCATATTAGGGTTTCTAGTGATTATATTTTGAAGAAACTTAGTTTTCTTCTCTTCTTCTCAGTTTAGAATACAGTTTCTTGCTCTTAGCATTCTTGAGCTTGTAAACTCAGTTGTACTCAGTTCAGACAAATACACTCTTTCAGTTTTAATAAAGCAGTAGAATTCTCCTTCTCATTTATGTCTCATTTTTATAATAGCAATTTGATGTCCTTGTGGTTCAAATCAAAATCCTTTTATGTCTTGCTGTTGTAAGTTGTGTTTCAAAATTGCATAGTTTCAGGTTGTTTGTTGTATTTTGTCTAGAAATCTTCATGCAAATTACTTATGGAAGTATGTGCCAGTGGGATTGTGAGTTTTACTATGATAGGAAAGCTGTTGTGGGTGTCAATTTTTGAATCTCATAACTCCTAGTGAAATACCAGTTAGATTTAGATTTTAATTTCAGTTCATCCTTCTATCCATTTTCCTAGAAAATACTTAGAATAGGATCCCTCATTCAAAGAACCAGCTCACTCTGGAGATTCCTTCTTCATTCAGATCACCCACATTTGAAGAAGGTTTCCATGTTTCATTAGATTGTTGAATCTTGTATTTAGTAGGGTGAAAATCTAATTGATAACAGTTTTTGGCACGCCCGTTGGGACTCTGAAAGCCATTTTAGAGAAATTTTAGTGTTTTTAATTTGTTGTTTGGTGTATGCAGCAGATTTTCTAGGCTTTCGAAGGCTCATTTCAATATACCTGACGACTCTGATTCTGATTTTTGCATGCTAGTACAACCTGCGCATGAGAAAGATACAGACAAGATCAAGTTCTACACCCTTCAAATATCGAGAGTTGTCCCCATCATGAAGAAGAGACAAAACAACAAGGAGGATCTTTGAGACACCTACAAGATCGATGTCAACACCTCCTATTTTCAATTCCTTGGTTTTATCACCAGGAGTACCGGTTCCGATATCACAAGCACCGCCAATGGCAACACCAAGGCGGCACTCGTTCTTTCCTTTCAATGGAGGCATTCCATTAAACATCATTCAACACAATGACATCCCAGTTGCAGCCCTTAGAAGTCTACCATATTTCACTGGAGAGGACCTCACTACACCGGTTGAGCATATTCGTGACGTAGCCACCTTATGCTCGGTTCACAACATCATGCAAGAGAATGTCACGTTAAGACTGTTGGTTGTGTCACTTAAAGGGAAGGCATTACAATGGTTCAGAGGTCGTGCATCCAACTCAATCATGACATGGGATGCATTAGGTAACGATTTATATCAACATTTTGTTGATAAGTCTAATAATTTGTCTTTGTTAGAGCAGTTGAGCACCATTCAGAGGGCGCCACATGAGCACTTGGCCAATTTCAACTAGCAATTTCAGAGAACCTGGGATAGGATTCCTGCAATGGTAAAACTTTTACCAGCTCATGCATTTCTGTTTTACTTAAAAGCTTTAAATAGAAAATTTTTAGTGATGACTCAATCTATGGGTGGGCTTACACTCCCTAACGCCTATGACATAGCCATTAGAGCTGAGAACTGACTCATCCAAGCTGGAGACATAGCTCCTAGACCTCCTATGCCTTTGTTTCCAGAAATACAGCCACCTACCCCTACTGTTGTACCTCCCTTAGTTGTTGTCCCGCCTATTCCAGCAATAGGCTATCATAATGCAACCCAAGAAGTTGTTGCTCCAGCCCCTAACCAAGAATTTCAAGAGATTAAAAGTATACTCAAGACCTTTGACAATGATCTTGTGAGCATAAAGAAGCAAGTAGGTCATGAACATAAGCGTTATCAAGCCACTTATCAGCAGAACTAGCCAAATAGGCCTACTTTTCAAAATGATTACCAAGCCCAAAGAAGGAATTTTAACCCTAGGCCATTCCAGCCATACAATCCAAATGCAACCAGTTCGCCAAAGGAGCTTGTGACCCAAAATAATGTTTCCCAGGATTGTGATTGGTGTTATCCATGCAATCAGCCCCATAACCAATCAACGCGTGCTAATGGTATGAGGAATCAGACTTTAATTGTCCAAAACAGCTATGCTGGTTCAGAAAATATTGCAGATCAGAATCAGGAACAACAAGATAATGTGGAAGTTTCCTTGCCAAACTAGTAGAGCTCTTAATTCTATGGTGTGAATGGCCAAGATCAGCACAATTCTCATGTTTTGGCTAATACTAGGTCAAAAAAGAGGGTTATGGATCCGGGACAGCAAGCTACAAATTCACAGTAGCATCCCACAAACAGTAAGCAACCCATTTCATCAAATGTTAATGCTGCAACACAGCCTAAAATGTAGATTCTACAAAGATGCCAAGAGATATCTAGCAAGGAGCAGTAAAAAATGCATCCACAGCCTTTGCAGAGGCAAAACGATGCTGCTGTCACAAAAAACCAGCGAAAGGTAAATTATTCATCATTTAATATTGTTGAGCATCTCAAGAAAACCACTGTCAGTATGTTGGTATTAGATGCTTTACACCTTCCAGGGCAGAAAGGTTTACTGCATGAAGCTTTAGCTGAGTTGTCTATTTCTAAAAATGTTAATCAAGGAGTTGCAAAAGTCGTGCTTGCTAATGATCTGGAGGATAAAAATGAACAGAAAACTAAAGAGGTAAATCCTCCCCTATTCTACTTAAGTCTGATTATCGGTGATAAAATCATTCATAATTGTATGGTTGATTCTGGTGCCAGTAGTTCAATCATGCCTAAAAGTTTAGCCAATAAGTTAGGTCTTTTTTATGAGCCTAATCCCTAGAAAGCCGTAGTGCAATTAGATGGGTTTGCTGTTAAAACTACTGGTATTATCAAAAAATTAGCTCTTACTTTTCACGCATCCCCAAGTTTTGCTATTCATCAGGATATACATGTCATTGACTTACCACCACACTTTGCCATTTGTCTCTCGAGGGATTTTACAACCAAGTTGGGTGGGTTTTTATCTTTTGATTGGTCTCATTTGTTTTTTGGAACAATTTATGGTACAAAAGTGACCATAAAGTTTGAGCCTTTTTCCAAACACCATATTGAACCATATTCACCAAATCCTATAAATGCTAACCTCTACGCCACCTCTACACTAGAGGAGCAAACCATGACCTCAGACTACAACACCCATATAGACAATATCAATCTAGATGAATAGGTAGTCGAAGATCATGAGCTTGATCCGTTTCAGCATATAGATGAGATAGGATTAGGAGTCTATATGATTCGAGAACCTGATTCTAATATGCCTAATCTTTGAAAAGAGGAGGAACCATCTGCATAAACAAGAAATGAGCTTTGGAAGCTTTACTTCGATGGTTCGAGAAGTAGTATTGGTGCTAGAGGTGGGGCTATGTTGATATCACCCAAAGGAGATAAATACTTTTTAGCTTGCAGATTTTCTTTTAGCTGTTCAAATAATACAACTGAGTATGAAGCGTTGGTGCATGGCCTTGAATGGGCCTACAAAAGAGGTATTAAATGCTTGCAAGTTTATGGTGATTCAGAACTAATTGTAAATCAGATCAATAATTTAAATGTTGCCAAGAATGATTTGCTTAAGAAATATAAGCATCGTGTATGGGATTAAATGGAAGATTTTGATGCTTTTAATATTGTTTCGATTCCTAGAAACAACAATAAGCATGTTGATAGGCTTGCTGCCATATGAGCCCAGTTTGATATTCCCACTGAAATTCATAAAGTAGAGGCACGTCAATATGTAAAAATAGTGGTCAGACCTTCTGTACCTTACAATAATGTGAGTTGGCCGGTTTTTGACAGCGATGAGCAAATTGTAAATTTCTTGATTGTTGAAGCTGAGTTTGCGGATGGAAACCGACATAAATGGCAGCAGCAATATGATGACCAGATTGTGCATTTGAAGACCAACAAGCTGCCAAAGGGATTGGTGACCTTGGAATCTGTGTTCAACTTAGATGACCAAGTGCATAAAAACAAGTGCAGCCTGACCGTTAAGGAAGAACATTATGCAGCCATTGAAATCTTCAAAGGAAAGCTCCTCAAGCTGGGAAAGGTATGTAATAAGGATGAACAACAAGCATTTATTCTATTATGTCAGAAATTTAGTGATGTTTTTTCTTGTGAGTACAAATATTTGAGAGGTTTTAACCTAGAACTAGCCCAACATACTATTGAATTAGAACCTGGTGCAAAACCAGTAAGGCAGAAACAAAGACCGCTTAACCCTAAACTAGAACACCTTATGAAGGCTGAACTGAATAAATTAGTTGAGAGTGGTATTATTTTTCCCATTAAGCATACCTCTTCAGTGTCAAATTTAGTGCCAGTTAGGAAGAAAAGTGGGGAAATAAGATTATGTGTCAATTTCTGGGATTTAAATAAAGCATCATTGAAAGACCATTACCCACTCCCTTCCATGGAGAAAATTCTACAGGTAGTTTATGGTTCTGATAGATTTTCTTTGCTAGATGGTTACTCAGGTTACAACCAGATTCTAGTGAAGCAAGAGGATCAGTTCAAAACAACATTTACAACTAAGTGGGGCACAATGGCCTACAAGAAGATGCCTTTCAGCTTATCCAACGCTAGAGAAAATTTTTAGCAAGCGATGGATATGGCCTTTCACGGCCTTATGAACAAGTTCGTTCTAGTATACTTAGATGATATTACTATTTTTTCCAGAAATGCTAATGAACACCTTGATCATTTGGAGCATATTTTTCAGAGACGCAGAGAATTCGGGGTGTCACTCAATTCGAAGAAGTGTATATTTTCAGTGTATGAAGGAAAACTACTCAGACATATTGTTTCAAAGCAAGGTATTTGTATAGACCCTGAAAGAGTCTCTGCAATTCTTGAATTGCCATTACCAGCTCACAAGAAAGGCTTGCAAATCTTTCTTGGAAGAACAAATTTCATGCGGAGGTTCATACCGAATATTGCAGCTTTGTTGCAACCTCTCACTTCTATGCTTAAAAATAACATGCCATTCAGTTGGACCAAGGTAGGTAAGAGGAGCTTTGAGAAGATTAAGGAAGCCCTCGCAGCTGCTCCTACTCTCATTAATCCAAATTTCTACAAAGACTTCATTCTGTATGCTTTTGGAGGAGTAGATACAGTTTCAGCTATGTTATGCCAGCAAAACAATGAAGGCTTAAAGGAGCCTGTAGCATTTTTTCAGCCAAGTGTTGCATGATTATGAGGTAAAATATTCTTTTGTCGAGAAGCATGTTTTTGCTGTTGTGAGAAGTTTAAAGAAGTTCAGGCATATGCTATCCAACAGCAAGATTCATTTGTTGGTTGCTCATTCGACTATTAAGGAGTTTTTACTTAACAAAGATATAAATGATAAGCGTGTTGGTTGGATTACCAAAGTAATGGAATTTGACATTGATATAAAGGTAACCAAACTCATTAGAGGCAAGGGTTTGTGTGCACAGATTGTTGGAAATGAGGACAACAACTTAAATGAAGCTGAAAATATAGATACAGTGCTAAAAAATGAGGATACATATGTTGTTCTAGTGTTGCCTACTACTTGGTTACAACAGATGATGCATTATTTGCAAACTGGTGAGTGCCTTGAAGGCCTAGACAAAGCGAAAATAAGGTATTACAGATTACAAGCCATTCCTTATGCAATTATTGATGGCATTCTTTATAGGAGAGATTTCCAAGGTATTTTATTGAGATGTATTTAACCTGATCAAGTTGATAAGATTTTAGCAGAGTTTCATGATGGACCTTCAGGAGGTCACTTTGCCGCAAGAACAACAACCCTGAAAATTATGCGGGCTGGTTATTATTGGCCATATTTGTTCAAAGATGCTATTACTTGGGTCAAAAAATGTGAGAAATGTGCTTTATTTTCTGGAAAATAGAGGCTTGCACTGCTACCCCTAAATCCGATTCAAGTGGAACAACCCTTTGCCAAGTGGGGCTTAGATTTTATTGGTCCTATCAATCTGCCTTCAAGCGTGGGTCATAAGTGGATTCTTACTGCCACAAATTATTTTACCAAATGGACTGAGGCAGTTGCTTTAAATGAAGAAAACGAGACTTCAATGCTTAATTTTTATCAAGATCTCGTGTCGAGATTTGGTGTTCCAGATTCAATCATTTCTGACAATGGTTTGGCTTTTATTGGTTTGAGTATTTTTGATTGGTTAGTTAGAAAATAATATTTATTTGAACACGTCTTCCAATTATTATCCGCATGGCAATGGTCAAGCAGAATCTACAAATAAGAATTTGATTTGGATAATCAAGAAGACTATTGAGGATAATCAACGAACATGGCATGAAAAGCTGAAGTTAGCCCTTTGGGCTGATAGAATAACTCCTAAAAAGGCCACTAGTTGTTTACCTTTTGTTCTAACTTATGGTAAAGAAGCTATGTTACCTATTTCCATTGAGTTTCCAACTTTAAGTTATGTTAAGGAGCTGGGATTGCTGAAGGAACAACCTCTTGAAGTGATATTTGCACAGCTAGTAGAGCTGGAGGAAACTAGGAAAGAAGCTTTGAGACAACTTGAAATACATCAAGCTCAAATGAAGAATTCTTTTGATAAAAGGGCGAGACCACGTGAGTTCATTGTTGGGGATCTAGTTTTCAAGTGGAATGAATTTAAAAGAAGACCTAGATGACATTCCAAGTTCGATGCAATTTGGGACGGGCCTTATGTGATCACAGAGTGTAAGGAACACAATGCATTCCAACTTTCTAAGTTGACTGGAGAGGTGTTGTCTGTCCCAGTTAATGGGATCCACCTCAAACATTGCCTCTGAGATAAGTTCTTTCTTGTAGATAAGTAGAGTATTATTTCAAATAAGTGTGTTCCGCACATTTACTTTTAGTAGTTTTTGCTTTCCCTAAGCACTGTTGCGTATATTCTGTTGGCCATTAGGGCCTGTTAGTTTTCTTTCAGTTCTGTTTCATTTTCTTTTGATGTTGTTTGGAGTGTTGTTGTTCAATTTTTGAGTTTCAAGAAAGGGGAAGATTTGACTCTGCAACCAATGGAGTGTTTTAAGGCAACTAATCTATGCTTAGCAGGCAAGCATTTAGCGGAAATCACCAAAATGTTAAAAAAAATTCGCTACAGCTCAATTGGTGGAGTTGGATTAAGCATTGTTATATCTTAAAGTGAAGTTACCGTTATTTCTACATTATGCTTAAGTGTTGTTTTCATTTTGTTCATTATTCATCAAGTGACGGTTATGCTTTGAAAAGAGGAATCAGAATTTCAGAAGTGCTATTCAATGTTTCAAAATCAAATGGAGTATAGAATTGAGCATACAATAATAAAGCATTTCAGATTGCTTTTATTCATTTCATAAAAATAATTCATATTTATAGAGCTTCATTTGATTGCAATAATTCAAATGATAGTACAAATTTGCATTGAAATTCATTTTTTCTTTTCAAAATGAAAAGCAAAAGAATTAAATCAAATATCCACACAAGTCGTGGATGTAACTGTTATAGTGCATCACTAGTATCACACTACATTATGGAAGATGCATTAAAAGAAGAAATCACATAAGTAACAACATAATCATCATTTCCTGATTGATTGATGGTCAATGCTGAAGTGGTGCACCTTTTGTCTTCTCCAAGCTTCGTTGACCTATAGGAAGGAAGAGAGGGGTGTCAGAGGCTCTGACTATGAAGACACCTATATGAACCATCAACAATAATGCATTCTGCTACTAATCATACATTGGAACGATTAAGGAAGAAGCAGAAGCATGAACAAAAGGAGAATACATCATTATCATTCATTATTTTCATGCTAACTTTGTTTGTTTCCTTGTGCAGGTATAGGGAAAATCACGAAGCTAATTATCATTTGAAGACTAAGCATGTGGAGAAAAACGGGCTCCCACAAGGGTAGAGCTTGACATGCTGCCCCTTATTCATTCAAGTGGGCTAAGAAGTGATTGCAATCATCATATTCATCAAGAAAGGAAATGCAACTGAAAGAGTTAAGTAGAGTAATCCATCAAGCTATTAAACCAACTGTGCATTCATAACAATCATGTAAATGCTTTCTGAAAGCTACAGGTGAACAATGGGTTTAATCCGCTCAATCATTTAACTGAGTACATTTGTCTCAAGCATTGTTGTATGGTTTAGGTTCTTTTGCTATAGTGTTATTTGTTCATCATGTTCATAATGTCATGCAAGGTTTAGTTCAACAGTGTTCTTTCCCTCAATCAAAGATAGTGAACAGGCATACATAATGCCTGAACAAAGAGAATTGTTTTAGATTCACGGAACAACTTTGTTAAATGGAGCATAAAAATGCATGAAGAGTGCCAGGTTGAAGACCAAGAATATGAAAGGACTGGAAATTCATTCAAATGATCAATGAAACAACCAGTTCCAGTTTGGCTGAGAATGCAAATGCAACATTAGGAATTACAATGAGAAAAGATTGCTTCCAGAATGTACTAGAAAATGACAAAGCATAACAGAAAGTGCTTCTGAAAGTCTTAGCTGGCTGTAAGAGAGAATGCAGTCCATAGAACTACAATGTTTCAATTGAAATCTCTGCATAAGTTCAAAAATAGAATAAAAAATCCAACCATCTTGCGGTTCTTCAAGTAAAATTAATAAGGAGTCAACATCAAAGTGGCCTAAAAGGAATATAGATGCCACTGTTTTATTAGGGTACATGTGGTCACTAAATAATGAGATCATAATTGTTCTCATTCTCAGATGTGAAATATGAGGACAAAAACAAGAGTTTTTTGTAGATTAAATACATGGACTTTCATCGAAAACAGCGTTCAAGTGGATTAGACTCAATTTTTTGGCTGATGGTGGAGTAAAGTAGTCCAAGAATTCAGTGCTTTAAAGTCTTGCTTTTTCATTTATCGTGTGTTTCAAATGGTGGTACAACAAGTAAAAGTTATTTCTAGAATAAGTAGAGTTTGTAGAATAATACTATTTTGGACATCTATGCTGTTCTACCAATGCAATGGTTTTCTCATTTAAGTTATACTTTCAGAAAATTCACAATTATTAAGCATGGTGTTCGAGGATTTATATACATAAAGTTATTTGTAGAACAAGCAGCATGTATACATCAAACATGATATGAATGAAGGATTGAAGTGCATCCATGAAGGGCATAACTATGAGTGTATGAGAAACTAAAGCAACAAATAGTCTACAAAGTTAAAGTAAAGAGGTTTTTGTGTGTAAGGAGGGTGCAAAACAACATGGTAATGGTGCTCAAAAGTGCAAACAAGAGGAACAGGAAGGATTTTCAAGCAAATAAAAATATATGGAGATAACAAATTAAATGCAGTGCACAGTTCTGGGCTTTTAGCTCTCTAAATGAATACACATACAATGGTTTCAGCCAAGATACACCGGTTTCTTCAAGATATTAAATTCCCATATGTTGAAAATTGCGGAGTTTCTAAACGAAACAGAATGCCATGAAAGGAATTTCAAGACAAATGCAGTCTTCTTCCAGAATACTGAGTTTCCATGATTTTTTTTGCATTAGTATAGAATAGGTGAATTCCCTTTCATTTTTAGGTGAACCCACCTGGGAGTTCATATTTTGAGTTATAAAATGTCTTATTTTTAGAGTAGCCATCTTGGGGTTTTGAATTCAAAAGGAAGACAGTTCAATTTCCAGCTTACCTGTATGGGGTTTTCAACAGTAATACATTTAGAAATGCATTTGCTTCATAAATAACAAATACCCATACACTGAAAATTTAAGAATTCAAATGCCAAATTGAGTCAATATTTTATACAGTAATCAAAATATGCAAATTTTGTTTATTTCTCATACACCCACATTGGGGTTTTGAACAGAAAGTATGGATTTTACAATTTTCAGTCATCCATGAAGGGTTCTATAAGGAAAACATAGATATTTTAGAAGGAAAGCAACAATCATAGTGGGTCGAGTGAGCTCCAGAGGAGGTGATGTTTCTGCAAAATAACGAATGACCATGTCTAGTTTTCAACTGAAAGTGCAAAAATACCCATGTTGGGGTTTGTTTTATAATAACATAAGAGATTGCTTCATTTTACATGATACCCATATAAGGGTTTGTTCAAAATGTGAAAGAAGAAAGAAGTTTGTGTTTTGGGTCGAGCCCAAAAGCTTCAATATGGTCTTTCAGTATATACATATGGCGCGGCCTATGTAATGGCCAGAAAATTACAAATAAAAGTTGATAATCCATAGAAATATAAAGCTTTTATAAGCTTTTTTTTTTGAAGAGAAATGATCATAGGGTAGAATAATGAGATCTTACCAGTTTATGTCTGTGGGGGAACAAATAAGCCGCAACCAGAACATTCACAAAAGGCTCCAAACTTAAAAGCTTTTATCATGGTGGCCAGAGAAAAAAAAGGAACCACAAGCTCAAGCTCGAGCTCCCTCAAAATAAGCACAGAAAGTAAAAAATGAATTAGAGGTTGTGCCAGCCACGGCCACAAGACTAGAAAAATCAAGAATTAAAGCCATAAACAATAGCTCACCTTGTGTGCAGTGAATGAGAGAAGTCCAAGAACAAATCTATCACATAGAGCTTCCAGACCAAGTTCATGCTTATACAAAGCGACCAAGAAAATAAAGTCACAAGAATGTAAAGGAAATCAGAGACCAAGTATGTACAGGTCGCGGCCTTAATGGCCATTTCTTTCCTTTCAAAAGAAGAGGAAAACCATTATGTCGTTAAGAAGTCAGCTCACCATGAATTGCATAGTAGAATTCGATCATTTGAAGACCAAAGTGCATATTTTCAAGCATTTGCAAGCTACAGACTGAGTTCACTCATGGCGGCGCCATCTTCACAGAGACAAAAGTCTTTGGAGGCAATGATTACAAATGAAATGATTTTTAGGGTTTGAATTATTTTTGTCTCTTGCCCTAATTTGATTTTGGGTCTTCAACATCATTGCCCTAGGTCGAGCCTCTTGGAAATGGTCATAAGACTTCATAGGTCTTAGTGTTAATAATTTTAGGTTTTTATTAATACCTAAGGCTTTTGATTTAAGAGTCAATACTTATGCCTATGCCTTGAGTGCTAGATGGAGTGATAATTGCCTCAGGTTTTTTAATTGATTTTGAAAGAAAGTCAATTAAAATATGAATGGTAAAATATTTTATGCCTAACGGTGAAACGCTTGAAACTTAGGGTTTTTATTTACAATTGATTTTAAAGAAATCAATTAAGGATATTGATGAGTAGAGATACTTTGTATATTTTTATGATTTTTTAAAGAAAAATCAAGAATTGTATTGGATAAATAAGGTAGTTCTTTTTGCAAAATATTTAGCAATATTTAATTGCAAAAATAGGCCAAATTGTAAAATCTGCAATCATGTAAAGCAAAGATAAAGCAAACTGTTTTTATCTTTTTGCTATTTTTAGCAGATTGTTTTATTTTCTGCCTTGGGTCGGATTTGAGTTTCCTCTTGGAGAGATAAGGTGCTTTATTTGCTTTTAAGGCAGATTTAGCCTATTTTTAGAGGCTTTTTAGTATGATCATGGAAAAAGAGAGTTTTTTTTGCTTTTATGTAGTCTTTTGAGATAGTTTGAGGCCATTTCCTTGAGCCTTTCTTGTGAGCTCGGATTAGGGTTTCTATTGATTATATTTTGAAGAAACTTAGTTTTCTTCTCTTCTTCTTAGTTCATAATACAGTTTCTTGCTCTTAGCATTCTTGAGCTTGTAAACTCAGCTGTACTCAGTTCAGACAAATACACTCTTTCAGTTATAATAAAGCAGCAAAATTCTGCTTCTCATTTCTGTCTCATTTTTATAATAGCAATTTGATGTCCTTGTGGTTCAAATCATAATCCTTTTATGTCTTGTTGTTGTAAGTTGTGTTTCAGAATTGCATAGTTTCAGGTTGATTGTTGTATTTTGTCCAAAAATCTTCATGCAAATTACTTATGGAAGTATGTGCCAGTGGGATTGTGAGATTTACTGTGATAGGAAAGTTGTTGTGGGTGTCAGTGTTTGAATCTCATATCTCCTAGTGAAATGCCAGTTAGATTTAGATTTTAATTTTAGTCCATCCTTCTATCCCTTTTCCCAGAAAATACTTAGAATAGGATCCCTCATTCGGAGAACCAGCTCACTCTGGAGATTCCTTCTTCGTTCAGATCACCCACATTTGAAGAAGGTTTCCATGTTTCATTAGATTGTTGAATCTTGTATTCAGTAGGGTGCAAATCTAATTGATAACAATTACAAGCATGGAAGTAACCATTAAACTTTTGAGCATTTGGTGTTCTTACCAGATACCTTATGCCTTTGTTCATCTGATTTCTTTGTCTGGAATCCTTATGTTTAGATCCAGAGCTTTCTGCCTTCTCATATCCAAGACCTCACTTGTCATTTGCATCCTTCTATCCTTTAGTCAGCTCATCAAGCTTAGTTAAACCGATCCTAAACTTCTCCTTGTATTCATTTGCAGTAGTGAGTTCATCTCTGAGAATAACTATTTGTCTTTCAAGCTCTTGCTCATTATTTCTAGATTTTTGCAATTCAATCTCCAACTGAATCAATCCACTATTAACTCTGCTACATTCTTCATATTTTTCTTTTAATAATCGGGCCATATTCTCCTCATTCTTCTTCCTTTCTTCAATATCCTTAGATAGCTTCATCACCATAGATCCCTTCTCAAGCTTTAGAGTAGCATTGTCTCTAGCAAGCTTTTCACATTCTTCAGTTTTTTCTTTTAGGGTCTGATTCAAGTGAAAATATTTCAAGCATTTACTTTCTTTCTACTTCAGCTAATCACATAGTTCCTTCCTCTTTTCTCTTGACTCATTTTTTTTTCCTTCAATGATTGAATGAATTTTTCAGCATCCTCAAGATTTTCTTTTAATTCTAGTAATTCTGCTTTAAACTGATCAAGATCATCAAGTGCCACCAAAAGATGCTATTGAAGACCACCAGAGTCCATTGCATTCCAAGATCCACCTCAAGTTGTTAAAATTATGTAGAGGAACTTTTCTCTGATACCAATTGTTGGACTCAAGGAACACTTAGAGGGGGGGGTGAATCAGTGTTCAACAAGATTTAAATTACAATCTAGATCTTAAACCATTTATAGCATTAAACAAAAGTAAAGATGCAAGCACATGAAGGAAATAATCATAGCATCATAACACCAAAAAAATTATGTGTAAACCTTGTTAGGGGAAAAACCACAATGGAGGTTAATCCACAATTTATACTCTATTAAAAGTATGATGAAAAAGGGGAATGTGCATGCATTCAGGAACACTACCTAAAGCTCACTACTCAAAATTAGGAAGGCTCATTTCCTTACAACATATTTGGATTACAACAAAGAGTTGAACTGAGAAAGTAGCATCTACAAATGCTTGGTTTCAGTTTCGGTGAGGCTCATAGATCAGATTTTGGACCTTCAGTCTGATTCTGCACTTCGCTCTGCTATACCTTAATTCACTTCACAAAATCCTCTTCTACTTAATTGGAAATCTCTCAACTTCTTTTCTAATATTCATAGAAACATATACACACTACCACCTCATATCCATACTTACAAAATGAATTGACCAATCTCATATTTATATTTGCTAGCAAGAATTCAATCGCTATATGTCAGCTTCAATAGAATAGAAAATATCTTTCAAATGTCGGCTCAGATCATGAGTAATCTTTAATGCACATCCACACAAGCCAGCCAAACCATAGCTAGGACCAAAAACAAAAATTACAACACAAGGATACCATAATTAATTATACCTCAAAAATCCGCGACATGCCATGTTCACTAAGTCAGCCACCATGAGCTAATAAACAAAAAATCATCCTTCTGGATCTTCTAACATATACACTAATTAATGCGACATCACAAAACTTAACAATAAGATAAAATAGATACTTAACAATCTTCCTTGAGATCCATAACTCAAAATGATAATCCGGTGAAGCATACAAATCGACATACTAACTGGATGCCTTGTTCTTCATTCTCACTTTTGGTAATACTCTATTCTTTACTCTGCTTTCCGGTATGAACAAATCCTGATTTGTGGACTAGAATAATGACTTAGGTTGCCATCAATGACAACAATAGAAGCCATATGCCAACAGAAAAGAGAGAAGAAAAGAAAGAAGAAAGAAGAAGAGAAGCATGAAGAAGAGACTGAAACAAGAAGAGGCCTAGAGGCAGAGGACCATGAAGAGCATGGGTAGGAAGAAGAAGAAAAGGCATCTGAAGGGGAAGATAGCCCCAAGGAAAATATAGCCACCACTGAGTCACAAGAAGAAAAGGCTATATTTATTCAAGATTCAGATGAAGAAGAGGAAGAAAAGACATAACAGGAGGTCTTGGGTCATGAAGAAAGGGAGATCCAACATATCCAGAGAGAGAAAGGTGATCATGAATCACCAAAAGAATGATCTCAAATGCTCGAATGGCTAGAGAAACAATTATAGAAGAAGGCCCCAACCCTCATAGATCCCGAGGAGATGCTAGAATCCATCTTAGCTCAATCTCAGATTAGAATGAAGAAGGAGAAGAATCCAAGGGTCAAATCTCATATCACGATGGATGCATTGGGATCAAGCACCGTACAAATAGCTACTCCAGTGATAGATAAAGGAGAAGGAGTTGGCTACAATATCTCCACCATCATCCTAGGAACAACCATCAAGGAGAAAAATATTGATCATCTCCAAGGATCTGTTTCCACTATTGTGCATCAAATGAATAAGGATCAATCCTCTCAGGAGGAGTTAAAGGCATAAGTGGTAGATCTTATGGCCTACAATGGTCCTCTACTGAAGAAATTCCTACCACATCATCAGTCACTCCTCTATTGCTTTCAAAGGACCATATCAGAAAATTAGAGAGGAGGAAAAACTGGACCAAGGCCACTGAAAACTAGTTCTGGTGGGTAATTTACCATGAAGATATGGGCATCGACCACACTATCTAGATGACAAATAAGTTTCGAGAGATACAAAAGTAGCTCGAAGGCACAAGGAAATTTTGTACTGACTTCCCGAAGTTGTATAGAATCACGTACCTTAAACTTGAGGCTATCCTCAAGATTCCTGAAAGAATGTGGGAAAAGGAGTTGGCACTAGTGAAGGATGACCATTGGCTGGTTGAGACCTAGAAGTTAGGCCTGGATCACATAAGAGAAATTTTGGAGCGGGTGTTCCATGAAGTGGAGCTAGATCTAGATTGGGTCAAGGAACATCAAGCGGCCTGCAAAGATTTTTTAAATCACGTGTTGGACTATGACATGCCTTCCATTGAGCTAGATCCTAAGAAAATAAGGCCATACTTTCATAAGAAGATGGAGAATGGGGCCTCTGATATGCTAACGCCATATTTTATGGATTTCACTACTCAGGCCCTTGCTCAATCAGAACAAGTAATCGAGATCATTCCAAAATGCAACAAGGATTGGGACTTGATTACTAGTAAATCCAGAAAATTGAACTTTTAGGTGCTCCAATCCGATATAATGGAATGGAGTAAGCTTCAAGCGTTGATTAGAAAATTTGTGGGGTGTGCCACTATGAAGAAAAATGAAGGAAATTCAGTTGTAGATTATGAATTTCTCACAGTATAATTTTCAAGAGAGAGCTGAGTTGTTGTCAAGACATGCTGCTGAAATTCTAATAGAAATTCATTGCTTTTGGGTGGATTCTTGAGTTTCATTTCATGTTTCATGATTCTTCTCCTCATAGTTAATAGATTTGAATAGATTTACTTTACTATTCTATGTGTTTATCATGCTTTAATAGATTAGTTAGTGTTGTTCATTGATGTTGGAAATTATGTTGTGTTGATGCCCTTCCTTGTTCATGATTTTTTATTTTTATTGATGATAAATAGTAGTGTAAAGCTAGTCTGTACATGAATTGAATGCTGCACTTAAATTCTATCTCTTATTCATGATTTATGGTGAATGAATGGTTGAAATTTTGTAGACCTTAGAAGATTGCACTAGTTTCATCAAACTATTAGCTGATTTGGTTAAGTGGAACTCAGTTTCAGGAAGGCTATCCACTGTAGCATTCTCCATTATCACTATTCATTGATAGCTTCAGGTCTAGGAACTTCCCTCTTCCCCTTCCCTTTTGACCTTTCTTTCAAATAGTAACTTAGGAAAATATCAGGCATCATTGTAAAGCCAAATATGATGATGAAAGTAGAGTCTTAGACTGTTGTTTTAAACTTGCAGCAATTGCACATCAACTCTAACACCTTAAGAACTTCATTTGAAGAACCAATTCCCTTCCAACTTAACTTACATAAGGCTGCCCTGTGATTATTGGAAAAATCACGTGAACCAACTACATTATTCCAAACCAGTCATGACCTGACACCTTAGAGACCTTGGGGTTATTTTCTACAACTTGTTTGTGGGAGATCGCCTTTTGGTGCAGGGGCACCTTGGGGTTTTTATGCCTCCATGAGGCTTGTGTCACTTTTTGTTTGCTTTTCAAAGTAATCATGACGTAATAAGGTCCAATGGACCATTTGTGGTGTTTTACAATGGTTGTAATAGGTTTACAATGGTTTGTAATAGGTCTCAAATCACTATTGTAAACTTGGTGCATCCAGGCTTAAGAAAGGAAAAAGTTGCCACGAAGTAGCCAAGTAGTAGGGATGATGTAATTTGTTGTTTTTAAGTGTAATAGGTGTGTCTAGGATAAATTTTTATTGAAATGGGGTTCATTGAGGCATTTGAGTATAGGTTGTTATAAGTGATTGTCAACTTTTCCAAATCAAGTGTAATCAAGTGTCATTAGTACTCCAACGGTTCCCTAATTCAAAAATTAGTTGAGTGATGTTTGAAGGAGTTGAATTTTTTTTTTAAATGCCTCCTTTGGGTCGAGGCAAGGCTGTTGAATGATTTTCAAAAGAATTGAATGAAGAAAAGAACTTTGTTTTCTCTAATTTTTTGTGTTTTTCTCTGCTAACTTGCTTGGTACGACCATAAACCTCTCTGTACGGATATAAATCTGACATGGATTGATAGAGGGGTGAAGTAGCTTCCATTTTGTGGTGGTTTGGTGAAATTTAATCAAGGAATAAGGAAGTTACAGTCGCTTTTCTGATAGTGGGTCTGAAACCCTCAAAACCTAGGGTTTGATCTTTAAAATGGTTGTAACTTCCACTCCTTCAGCCGTGCCGAATCTTTGGGTGGAATGGCAGTGTTTTGTATTACATTTTATGATGCAAAATGTTTTAGAGGATGGCATGGAGTTTGTAGGAATATCCTTGATGCCCTAGGCCTGGCATTTGTATGTGACATGCCTAGAATTGTAGGTAGAAGTCTAAGTTTTGCTAGTTTTGTGGGTGTTGTGGTAATGAGGGTGTTTGGGAATGTTGAAATGTGTTTAATAAAGTTTTAGGAACCTTTTTTGTGGCTTAGGGGTGTTGGGGTGTGCCAATATACTCAAGTTCTAGCACTGTGCTGCCAAATTAGGCCTCCTTGTGGCATTGGAGATCAGTCCATTATGGTTTTCCTTTTTGTTGTCATGTCTTGGAGTTTTGAAGACTTGTAGGGGTTCTTGTAAGGTGTGTAAAACCAATGCCTTTTTTCTAGTTCCTTCTCTTAAGGATTTTTTATTTCGACTGTCCCTATTGGACAGGGCTACAAGGGTGCATAGGCCTGAATTGGAGCGATGGATGAGTGAGGGTTTCTAAGTTCAGATTCTGGTTGTTGTTTCATGTTTTTTCATGTTCCAAATATTCAAAACATTCTCAAGTCCCTCGGTTGTGTCTGGTTGTGTGAGCCCTTGTTGAGTGGTTGGGTTGTCTCCATGAAGGAATAGTGGAATTGAAGAGTCCACTTAGAGTATTTAAGAGAAGCTTTCCATTAAAGTCTTGTCTTCCCTGCACATTTTGCATCAGAGTGGTATCAGAGCCATGTCTGATTGTGAAAGTTATAAAGAGATATTGTGAGTTGAGGTGTGTGAAGGAAAATGCCTCCAAAAGGTGGGTTTTTGGTAACAAGGGAGTTGAAGGCTTTGAGAGATAAGATAGAAGCCTTAGAGAAAAGGAGAGTGGCTACTGAGGAAGAGAGTACCTCAGAAGAGGAGGTAGAGGGTGGAGATGAAGACCATCCGAAAGAGGAGATGCCTCCTGAAGAGAGAAGGTTCATTGGTGCATTGAAAACCATAAAAGCATAAGCTTCTAAAGTAAAGATGGACATACCAATGTATGGGGGAAAGATGAATGCTGAGGCACTACTAGAGTGGGTGGATGCCTTGAAAAATTATTTTGAGTACAAGGAAATGGAAGAAAACAAGGTGAGGTTTTCCAAGACTAAACTAAATGGGACTGCTTTGACTTGGTGGAATTATCACCAAGGAGAAAGAGTGAAAGAGGGTAAGAACATGATTACTTCATGGGAAAGAATGGTCATCAGATTGAAGGCACAATTTCTCCCTGCAGATCATGAAGTGCAAGTGTTTAGGAAACTACAGAACCTAAAACAAAAGTAAATGGATGTGGCAACCTATACTAAGGAGTTTCACAAACTTAGTATGAGGTGTGGCCATGTGGAGAATGAGAAGGAGAAAGTGGCGAAATATTTGAATGGCCTAAGGTTTGTAATTCAAGATGAGATGAGCCTAGTGACACCTAAGATAGTGGAAGAGTGTTTCCAAGTGGCATGTAAGGAAGAGGAGAAGTTGAAGAGAAAACAAGAGCAACAAGGAAGGGGTAGAGGCAGAGAATTCAAAAGAAGAGGCAGTTTTGGTGGTAGAAATCAGTCACAAACACAACAAGGGGAGTCAAGTGAAAAAGAAGAACAAGGTAAAGATTCAAGAGGTGAATTCAGAGGTAGGAGATCTAATGGAAGGGGCAGATCCAATGGGAGAGGCTCTAACTCATTCTCTAGAAGATGCTACTCTTGTAACCAATTTGGACACCCGGCCTTCAAGTGCCCTAAGAAATAAGCTTCAAGCTCTCATAGTGGGGATGGGAGAAACCAGTTGGTGCAAGAGGAGGATGCTCAAAGTGTGACTTCACCTTCCAGACTTGCTGACCCTAAATTTGGAGAAAGCTTGATGATGAGGAGGACACTTCTTAGGGTACCAAGTGCTAAGGAGCCACCAAAAAGTAAGTCCTTGTTCAGGACCACATGTAAATCTCATAGAAAGGTATGCAAGGTAATTGTAGACTAGACTCAATTGATAAATTAGTGTCTTTAGAGATGGTTGAGAAATTAAAATTGAAAAAGACTCATCCCACACCATATAGGCTGTCTTGGTTGAACAAAGGCCAGCAGGTTCTTATCAATGAGCAGTGTTGGATATAATTTCAAATTGGAGAGTATAAGGATAAAATCCTATGTGATGTTATTCCCATGTATTCCTGCCACATACTTCTAGGCCACCCTTGGTAGTATGATAGGAAAGTCCAACATGATGGGCAGAAAAACACTTACAAGATAAAAAAATATGGGAAATCTTTCACCATGAGTCCCTTACTAGATGAGGGTATAGATAATCAACTTGGGTCTAGTATCATGGTGGTAGGAGAGAAAGAGATTTTGAAGACCTTAAAGGAAGAGGGAGGTCTAGGGTTTTCCTTGATTGTTAAGCCAAAGTGTAGGTATGTTTTGTCTACAAAAAAAGGAGAACCTATTCCTAGTGAAGTCCAAACCTTGTTGGAGAAGTATGAGGACATTGTGGTGGATTAATTGCCTAGTTCCCTGCCTCCAATCAGAGATATTAGTCACCATATTGACCTGATACTAGGAGCTACATTGCCTAATCAAGCTGCCTACAAAATGACACCAACCCAAAATGAAGAAATACCAAAACAAGTTCAAGAGTTATTGGATAAGGGCCTAGTGAGGAAGAGTTTGAGCCCTCATGCAGTCCCTACCATGTTGGCTCCTAGGCAGGATGGAAAATGGAGGTTATGCACTGGTTCAAGAGCCATAAATAGGATAACCATCAGATATAGGTTTCCTATGCCAAGGATGGAGGATCTTATGGATTGTCTAGGAGGGGCTTGCTATTTTTCAAAAATTGACTTGAAAAGTGGGTATCATCAAATTAGGATCCATGAGGGGGATGAATGGAAAACAACATTCAAGACAAATGAAGGTCTTTATGAGTGGATGGTGATACCCTTTGGATTTTCCAATTCCCCTAATACCTTCATGAGATTAATGAATGAGGTATTGAAACCATTTATTGGAAAAAAAATTGTGGTTTATTTGGATGACATTCTTTTCTTTAGCAGGACCAAAGAGGAGCATTTGGAGCATCTTGGCCAGGTTTTGAGAAGGCTGCATGAAGAAAAGTTGTTGATTAACTTGCAAAAACGTGATTTTATGAAGGAAGAGTTGGTGTACCTTGTATTTGTCATATCCAAAGGTAGTTTGAAAATGGATCCATCAAAGGTTGAGGCCATACTCAATTGGCCACCACCTAAGTCAGTGGGTGATGTGAGGAGCTTTGATGGCCTTGCAAGCTTCTATAGAAAATTCATCAAGAATTTCAACCACATTTGTGCACCTATCATAGATACAATCAAAGGAGACAAGAAGAGTAAGTTCCTATGGACCAATGAAGAAAATGAAAGGTTTGAAAAATTGAAAAGAAAGGTATCACAACAACCTATCCTTGCTCTTCATAATTTTAATAAAGTTTTTACTATATAATGTGATGCAAGTGGTCAAGCAATAGGTGTTGTTCTGAGTCAAGAAGGCAGGCCGGTTGCATTATTTAGTGAAAAACTAAAAGAGGCTAAGAGAAAGTATTATTCATATGATTTAGAGTTGTATGCTATGGTCCAAGCCTTAAAGAAATGGAGGTACTACTTGTTACCAAAGGAGTTTATAGTATTCACTAACAACCATGCACTTAGTTTCTTGAATTGACAGGAAAAATTGAACCAAAGGCACATCAAGTGGTTTGAATACCTACAAGCATACACTTTCTCCATAAAGCATAAGAAGGGACAAGTGAATAAAGTTGCAGATGACCTTAGTAGAAGGCTCATGATGGTTCAAGAAGTTCAATTGTAAAGTGTGGGCATAGAAGCTCTTAAAGGTATGCATAAGGAGGATGAAGATTTCAAGGATGCTTTTGATGTTTGCTCTCAATTTTCAGATGCTTTTCATAGTGAATACGTTGATTATGTTTTTCAAGATGGTCTATTGTTCAAAGAGGCTCAATTGTGCATACCCAAGTGCTTTATGAGGGAGAGTTTAATAAAATAAAAGCATAGTGGGAATCTTGGAGGGAACTTTGGACTTGACAAAACCTTGAAGAGCACTAGGAGGTTTTAATTTTGGCCTAAAATGCAGGTGGATGTAAGGAAGTTTGTGGAAACTTGCACGATATGTCAAAGATTAAAAGTAACTACCTCAAATGTTGGTCTTTACCAACCTCTACCAATCCCAAATAGACCTTGGGAGAGCATAAGTATGGATTTTTTCTTAGGACTGCCTAATACACAAAGGGGAGTTGATAGTGTGTTTGTAGTGGTTGATAGATTCAACAAAATGGCCCATTTTATTCCTTGCAAGTGCACTAGTGATGCTTCTAACATTGCAGGTATGTTTTTCAAAGAGGTTGTGAGAATGCATGGAATTCCTATGAGCATTGTATCAGATAGGGACTCCAAGTTCATAGGTCATTTTTGGAGGACCTTATGGTGAAAGTTGGGGAATAATTTGCAATATAGTTCTTCCTACCATCCTCAAACAGATGAATAGACAAAGGTGGTCAATAGATCACTTGGTAACTTGTTGAGGTGCTTAACAAAAGATCATGGCCTTCAATGGGATTTGGTGCTACCCTAGGAAAAATATTCCTATAATGACTCCATAAATAGAAGCATAGGAAAAACTACCTTTGAGGTGGTGTATGGAATGAACCCAAGGAGAATCTTTGAGTTGAGATATTTGAGGGGAATGGAGAAGAGGAATGCAGAAGGAGAGGAGTTTGCCATTGCAATGAAATCCATTCATGATCTAGTGAAGGAGAGTCTCAAGAAGAGTCTGGAAAAATACAAAGAGAGGGCAGATTTGAAAAGGAGAAATGTTCAATATAAGTTGGGAGATCTATTTTTTGCATATTTAAAGAAAGAAAGGTTACCTAAGGGTAGATATACAAAGCTCCAAATGAAGAAAATAGGCTCTTGCAAGATCATTCATAAATTTGGGAAAACTGCCTATGAGATAACACTCCCTCCTAGAGTGGCTATCTCTCCTATATTTAATGTTGCTGAATTGTACCCCTTTAAGGGATCTTTGGATGCAGGTATAGGTGTGGAAGCTGATGTAGATTGGGTGTAGGATCTTGCACCATCTGAACCTTTGAAACTTGGAGTAATCCTAGAAACTAAGGAGGTGAAAAGGACAAGAGAGAAATTATATAATGAATATCTGGTTAAATGGCAGGGCCTTCCACCTGAAGATGCAACTTGGATGAGTGAAGAGGACATCAAACATCATTGCACCTCTTTGCAGCAACTGATCTTAGGTGGTACTTGAGATTTTTCCACCCCGGGTGTATGGTGCAGGGGCACCTTAGGGTTTTTATGCCTCCATGAGGATTTTGTCACTTTTTTATTTGTTTTTCAAAGTAATCATGATGTAATAAGGTCCAATGGACCATTTTTTTTGTTTTACAATGGCTGTAATAGGTTTACAATGGTTTGTAATAGGTCTCAAATCACTATTGTAAACTTGGTGCATCTAGGCTTAATAAAGGAAAAAGTTGCCATGATGCAGCCAAGTAGTACAGATGATGTGATTTGTTGTTTTTAAGTGTAATAGGTGTGTCTAGGATCAATTTGTATTGAAATGGGGTCCATTGAGGCATTTGAGTATAGGTTGTTATAAGTGATTGTCAACTTTTCCAAATCAAGTGTAATCAAGTGTCATTAGTCCTCCAATGGTTCCCTAATTCAAAAACTAGTTGAGGGACATTGGAAGGAGTTGAAAACAAGTTAAAATTCCTCCTTTGGGTCAAGGCAAGGCTGTTGAATTATTTTGAGAAGAATTGAATGAAGAAAAGAACTTTGTTTTCTTTGATTTTTTGTGTTTTTCTCTACTAACTTGGTTGGTACGGCCAGAAACCTCTCTGTACAGATATAAATCCAACATAGATTGATAGAGGGGTGAAGTAGCTTCCATTTGGTGGTGGTTTGGTGGAATTTCATCAAGGAATAAGGAAGTTACAATCACTTTTCTAATAGTGGGTTTGAAACCCTCAAAACTCAGGGTTTGATCTTTAAAATGGTTGTAACTCTCCATTCCTTCGTGGTCAAAGCTTGATCTTTGGTGGAATGGAAAGTTTTGTACTATATTTCATGATGCAAAAGGTTTCAGAGGATGGCATGAAGTTTGGAGGAAGATCTTTGATGCCCTAGGCTTGGCATCTCTATGTGGCAGGCCTTGAATTGTAGGTAGAAGTTCAAGTTTTGCTAGTTTTGTGGGTGTTGTGGTAATGAGGGTGTTTGGGAATGTTGAAATTTGTTTAATAAAGTTATAGGAACCTTTTTTGTGGCTTAGGGGTGTTGGGGTGTGCCAAGATACTCAAGTTCTAGCACTGTGCTGCCAAATTAGGCCTCCTTGTGGCGTTGGAGATCAATCCATTGTGTTTTTCCTTTTTGTTGTCATGTCTTGGAGTTTTGAAGACTTGTAGGGGTCCTTGTAAGGTGTGTAAAACAAATTCCTTTTTTCTAGTTCCTTCTCTTAAGGATTTTTTATTTCGACTGTCCCTATTGGATAGGGCTACAAGGGTGCATAGGCCTGAATTGGAGCGATGGATGAGTGAGGGTTTCTAAGTTCAGAGTCTGGTTGTTGTTTCATGTTTTTTCATGTTCCAACTATTCAAAACATTCTCAAGTACCTCGGTTGTGTCTGGTTGTGAGAGCCCTTGTTGAGTGGTTGGGTTGTCTCCATGAAGGAATAGTGGAATTGAAGAGTCCACTTAGAGTATTTAAGAGAAGCTTTCCATTAAATTCTTGTCTTCCCTGCACACTCTACATCACATTTCAAGAGAGGTGATGCACTTTATGTATTACCTATGTTGAGAAGTGCTAAAACAACCATCAACAGTTCTAGCATCTATGCATCATGATATGCACCAGGTATTATATTGTGGTGCATGCAACATTGGTGTCAAAGTTACATTGCTCCACTTATGGGCCGATGAGAATATTTCAGTTTTGCAGCTGATCATTACACTTTTGGATATAGACCAGGATGAGCCTACAGTATACAGATATGGGGCAATGATGACCTTACAGTATACGGGAATCACAAGTATCCCGCACTAGAGGTGAGTGATCGACAAGATGACCGGTTTTTGATGGAGGCTCTAGATCCATGCTTGTCGATAGATAGATGATGATGAGAAATTATTATATGCTCGTGAGATGAGATTCATGCATGGGAAAGAGCACATGATGATAGAGTGGTACTTTCCTGACTGGGTAACCTACCAATTTGGAGAGGTGCAGGATGCACCCACTACTGAATTTGACACCATTTTTCGACGGCTGTTCGTCAGTCATTTGAAAAATCTTTGTTGAAAATGCAACGAAATGGAAAAAATATTTGCGTTGTTTTTTTTCGTCGAAAGGCCAATGATGAATTAAATGTTGAAATAATGGTGAAGAATCGTCGGTTGTCGACATCATGAAATGGCTAAGACTTTCATCAGAATATCGACGAACACTTTGTGTATCCACCGACGAATTACACCAGAAGTTCATCACCAGTTCAATGAAATGGGCAAGGAGTAGCGTCGAAACAACACCAAAATTTCATCGAACGTGCGACGAAATAGGAAAATAGTAGCATCAAAACAAGACCAAGACTTCGTCGACTTTGCGATGAAAATACCAAGGAGTAGCATCGGAAAAACACCAAAAGTTCATTGAAAGTGCAACAAAATGGGAAAGGAGTAGCATGGAAACAACGCCAAATGTTCATCGAAATTGTGACGAAGTGGGCAAGGAGTTACGACAAAACCTTTGTCGCAGCTATAGAAACTTCGTCGAACCTTTTTGTTGATTCGTCGGTGGTTTTCGTGAAAATTGCGAAGAAGCATCAATTTTTTTTTAAAAAAAATATTCGTGGAAATGTTGTGGAGACTGATGAGTGATCATACATACAGACTGCATATTGGTTTGATGCTTCAAATGATGGATTTCTTATATTGAAAAGTGCATTACCTTATTGAACTTCTCTTTGTTTAATAGTTTAATATTCTCTACTTAACATGGCCAACCACGTGACGATGGAAGCTCATTTGGCCCCTCCCCCCCCCTCACATCACTCTCAATTCACCATACCCAATCATATATCATTAATCATTCATTCATCCATTAATAACATATAACATTCATTCATTAACATATAACATTCATTAATTAACATATATTCACATTCATTCATTAACATATAATATTCCTTCTTTCAATTTTTACATATTATCAAAAATATGGTTGTCATGATATGATTACAATCACTTTTTTTTTGTTTCTTTTTTAAAGATACATAAAGTTGAAGTGGAGTATCATTTTCTAAATCAATATTTGTCCCCCTTTTAGTTGTTCTGTCCTTTGCTCAGGATCTTAATGTACGCCTAGTCATTTGCTCATGACGTGGATGCCGCTACAAGGGGGGGTCTGCTGCAATAAGAAAGAAATGTTAAACTGATATGTTTTATTATTATTGTTACAAGTATTTTATTAATTAAAAGAACATTAGAGTGGTTCCTTTAACTGCATGGGTCCAGCCATCATGTTCCTAAATTTTTATAGACTCATGCTCAACATGTTGAACAATCTCTAAATCCCGATTCAAGAAATTTCGAAAACACTAAAGGTTACATTTAATTACTACACCAATTGGAAATTAAATATGTTTAAGAGAACACAGGGTGGTCCCTTACCTAATGGGGCTTCACATGTTCCTAATCTTCTTAGCCTAATCATGCTCAACATGTTGATCACGCTCTACATGCTCTAAAATTGAAACACAAAAGGTTACATTAATTAATACACCAATTGCAATTAAATATGTTTAAAAGAACTTTAGAGTGGTCCTCTTTACCTGATGGGGCCACATCATATTCCTGATCTTCTCTAGCATGATCATGCTCAACATGTTGATCACGCTCTACATGCTCTAAAGTACCGGGATGCACACCATGACCTTTGTCTCCATGTTCCCTCAGCTCCACCCTCACTAGGCTACATTCCAATGTCATGTGCAGTATTATCATTGTTTGAATGTTTAAAACAAATAGGTATGTAATTAATTTATGGTGGAAATTAATATTGAATAGATTGCACAAGTATTCAATTTTAAATAAACTCTATTGAGTTTATTTACCTACGTGTCAGATGCAATGGAAGATTGTGTTTTCCCAGTCAAGACTCTTAGGCATTTAGCCACGGCTCCATAGCCTTGCTGGAAGGAAATCTTCAAGTTCCTTTCTATGGAACTCAGTTGAATCTCGTGAGTCTCTACATTTTTGCAGTATGATCATGAATTTTTGTTTCTATGGTGTGATAAAACCAAAATTGTTTTCAATTTATTATTTGGATACTATATTTCATTTATTGATACTTACAATTCGTGCGGCTAATTTCATATAACCACTAGAGCCAAGTTTGTGTTTCCCGTGTTTTTCTAGTCTTGTCTTTGTTGCCTCTCATGCCCAAGTAAACCTATGAAAGTTTGAAATAATGCTAGATTGCGTAAAAGAAAGAGTAATCATGATATAATTATACTTGTTGATAGTATCACACATAGCATACTACTTTTAAAAAAAATTCATCGGTAATTTCCATAGCATAGACATTGAGAGCAAAATAAAATACTGAAGTTCAATCCATGAATTATAGAAAATAGATTTTGTTGGTTATATTCATATCGCTTTGGATTACATTGTAATAAAAACATACTACAACTGCATAAATATCGATGGTGACAATTTTCTATGCTACCACATTTTTCATTCATGTCTACCAAAGCATTTTATCAAACAGTTGACTGCCTTGCTGCTATGGCTAAAAGCCTAAAATAGGTGCTTTCAAACAAGCTATGGATGCTTGGAAAAAATCTATCAAAGCATAATAGTAAGCAATAGCATAGACAAGGCAGTGAACTATTTCAAAAAATGCCTCAAAGAAATGTGGTCTCATGGTGATGGAATGCCATGACAATCCATAGCAATTTGCTTGCCATGGAATTCATTATGGCATTCCATCACCATGAGACCACATTTTGTTGAAGCATTTTTTCAAATAGTTCACTACCTTTTCTATGCTACCACATTTTTCACACATGTCTACCAAAGCATTTTATCAAACAGCTCAACGCCTTCATGCTATGGCTAAAAAGTAAAAACCTAAAATAGGTGCTTTAGAACAAGCTATGGATGCTTGGAAAAAATCTGATGCAGAGGGTCAGGGATCTCAAAAAATACACAAAGATTTAAGATTAACAAAGTTTTGTTCTTCAATCTCTCAACTAGACACCAACTTAGAGATAAGGCCTTCACCTTGCACTTAAGACTTATCTGCCTCCCTTGTGATTCCTAATCATTGAAATGATCTCAAAAGACTTGAACAAACTTGATTCAAATGGGTTTCAAGCCCTAACCCTCCATTTTGTACAAAACTCTCTTTTGCTGCTCACAGCCATCTAGCCTATTAGGCCTTTGGCAATGGATTTTTGACTTCTTCCTCAAATTTTGCAAATGAACCTCCAATATAATGATGGTTTCAGATGTGGATTGTGATGAAAAACATCATGTCAACTCCTTGGCATCAATTGTTTCAGACAACCTCACTTCAAACCCTGCTATTTCCTTAAAATTAGGCATAATTAGCCCTATTTTACAAAGCAACCCCTCTTTAAATTTGTCCCCTGACCATGAAACTTTCAGCAGTCTCCTAAATTGACTCAAAACCAAGGAATCCAAGTTTTTAGCCCTCTATGACGCCTCTATCACACTCCAACACAAACCCCTCCTTAGCTTGCCTCAAAAACTAGGGCTTCTTGAAAACTAGCCTTCCAATCACTTCCAGAACTTGTTCATTGACTCTACACCATTAGGACAACATATTTAGTTGATCCAAACTCAAAAACATGCCCCTCATTAAGGCAGATCTTTTGCTGCTACACCCTAGCCTCCATCTTCAAGCACTTTTCCCTTTGACAACTTGGTGTACACCCTGATATTCTTCCTTCCTGCACATTAGTTGGTTAAATCTGTATGATAAATGTTAGGAATGATCCATTTCACAGGTCACAGCAGCATTCTACCTTGAAATGGATCAATCATCCATGAAAATCACCAAAATTAGTGAAAAATCTGCACTTTTTTTAGGACAGTCAGCAATATAATGCAAAGAACTCATTATAAACGTGTATCAGATCATTCAAGAGGTTAATTGAAAGTAAATACAGGTTCTTGAACCATCCAATTGATTAGAAATTCAAAAGGAATCAATAGATCATCAAAAAGACTCAAGAAAATGCAAGAAAACTATGTTTTTTCACTATTTTCTGTAGCAGTCCGTACAGTCACTTCTCCAAATGCCCAACCTCCGTACAAATGACCATTTTGGGGTTATATAACCATACCCCAACTGATCCAACTGATTGGAATTGATTACAATGCATAATTACCTCTAAAACACCTAAAACTCCTTTTCCCGCCTAAACTAAAATTTAAAAATTTGAAATTACAAACTAGAGATTTATTAAAATCTATCACCTAAAAACCATTGGATATTCACTATCCAAGTTTATTTGACCTATTTAAGCATAATATCATTAATCAAAACCCCTAGAACCTAATTTTCCCTTACATTGCATTTTTAATCCAAATTCCTTATTAGGAACCTTGAAACTTTTAACACCCTCATTACACTTATTTATCTCAAATGCCATTATAGGCTTCAATACATCATAATTAATGCTTTGATTTGTTTGGAAAGCCCTCCTGACCCCTGCACTCTCCTGGTTCTTGAACAACTCTTTGAAAGCCTTGGGTGCTCCTGCACCAAAATCTACCAAAGCATAATAGTAAGCAATACCATAGACAAGGAAGTGAACTGTTTGAAAAAATGCCTAAAAGAAATGTAGTCTCACAGTGATGGAATTCCATGATAATCCATAGCAATTTTCTTATCATGGCATTCCATCACCATGAGACTACATTTCTTTGAGACATTTTCTTCAAGCAGCTCACTGCCTTGTCTATGCTACTACATTTTTCATACATGCCCACCAAAGAATTTTATCAAACAGCCATTTCCTTGCTGCTACCAAAAGCCCAAACAAGTGCTTCAAACAATTTTCATGGATGCTTGAAAAAAATCTATCAAAGCATAATAGTAAGTAACAAGCTATGGTCTCGTTTTTTTTTCGCGTGAAAATCAGCACCATTTTATTCGCGATTTTTTGTAGGTTTTAAACGCGGTTTTTGGCAATTTTGCAATTTTAAATGGGAAAAAATCATTGACCAAAAGGTCAATGATTTTTTCAAAATCGTGGGAAAAAATTAAACCAAATTCTCGGAGTTTTTAAAATTGCGACAATCAGATTTTTGCAGATTTATTTCTATATCACATACCTTCCTTGGTCTCGGTGGTGTCTTTCCTTTTTCTTTTCAGCCTTCTCCTTTCCATCGACACTGTAGTCTTTCCACTCTCTAGAATCAAGGGGATATCAGACATTTTTTCTTCTCTCTAAATGACCTATATTGGTCCCTTCACATACTTTAGATAGGTACTAGATTCTTAAGGATTCATTCAGTTTGAATGTTTTATCACTAAACAACACAACTAAATGGTTAACGAGCTCATCTTTTAAATCTTGATTTTGGACATTCCACCATGTATGTATGGTGGGCTCGAAGAGCTCCAATGTAATATCACTTAGATTTTTTTTAAAAACATCATTTCCTGCAAAATGATCGTGGGATCAATAGTCTAAAAAGAGCGATCAATAAGTAAATTTCAATTGGATTATATAGAATAATAATTAAAACATTTTAAAGTACTTGGGACCTTCTCTGTCTTTATGGGAATGAAATTCTCAGTCACCACAAGTGTGATTGGAAATGTTCCCGTACTAGTAATACGGGAAGATCCAGGAAATGTTGCTAAAACATCACCAGTACTAGTGGCCTTTGCATCCCCAGGTACATGTCCTGACACATGTTCTGGTATGTGTTCGCTGCCAAAGGGTGCATTAATGGATGCATGCATGGTATGTGTTGCCGACATTTCAGACAATAATATAGGCACTGATGATGGGGTCAAATAATGTGATGTATGTGTAGGAAGATTAGGATGGACACTTGTACCAACCCTTACTCCTCGGGAAGCACTTGTCGTACCCTGATCATGGCCAGGAGCATCATGAGGAGGAAAATAACC
>VDFB02000017.1:375525255-375557703 GCA_007258455.2 Sequoia sempervirens | reverse complement strand
TGTCCTACCTATATCGAGGTAGTATATCACATCACACTAGGGGAATTTTTATATCTTTACATTGGATCAGATTCATGTATCTCCTTAAAATATTTCATGACATCAAAAAACCCAAAAACATTCATAAAATCAAAAAATTCAAAAACATCCAAAACATTTCAAAATCCAAAAATAGGTCAAAAACAAAAAAAATCAAAAACATAGTCACCATGTCAATCTACGTTGTCTCTAAGCTTGAACATAGGAAAGGCTAATCTTTGATAAGACACCGAGGCATTAGGATAGGTCCTTTAAGTGTCCATCACAATATACTAACAATCCATCAATTGTTCATATATCATCAATAAATGAGTCTATGTTAGTCAAACTATGTGGTCTCTATGTGTACAATGTAGGAAAGGATAATCATTAATCATCCCTTGAGACCCCTAGGATAGTCTTATAGGTTAGGTTCTTGGTCAAAATCTCAAAAAACACAAAAAATTTGGAAAACTTGAAAATAAAAACATTTATAAAACATCCTCGAAAAAATCCTAAAACAACCTCATAACATTTTGAAAATACCCAAAACATTGAAATATTCTAGAAAACAGAAAAATTCACCTATCCCATTTCACTTTCACTCACAACAAACATCCACTCATAATAAATTGATCATCATCTTCAAAATTTTGCAAAACACATGGAAACAAGTATAGAAAATTTGTAATGTGTAAACCTAAAGTGTAAGGATCTTAAGTTGAGGTCGAGAGGTAAACAAGTTGGTCAAATCTTGGTATCAATAACCTATCATCCCATTAAGTTTTAGAATCATCTGATAATCATGTCTTAGGATGCATCTTTACTACAATGGACATCAGCATCAAACATCACCATAGTCTAGTCTTGGCTAGAGATATGAAGAACATTAGTGTTGATGGGTGTTTTTGCACCTTCTCAACACAGGCAATGCACAAGTGCACTACCTCTCTTGAAAGATAGAAATCTGCAAACAAGTTACAAATCACTACCCCAAGGTCTCTCGAGTGTCAGGTCATGACAATTCTTGGAATAATTCATCTGGTTGACGTGTTATGCTGGTAACCACAGGGAAGCCTTACATATGTTAAGTTGGAGGTAAATTGGTTCTTTAAATGGAGCTCTTAAGGCCTTGAAGTTGATATGCAATTGCTGCAAGTTCGAAACAACAGTCTAGAACTCCACTTTGTCATCAGATTTGGCTTTACAATGATGCCTGAACTTTTCCTAAATTACTACTTGAAAGAAAGGTCAAGAGGGAAGGCGAAGGATTAAGTTCCTAGACCTAAAACTACTAATGAATAGTGATAATAGAGGATGCTACAGTGGACAACCTTCCTGAAACTAAGTTCCACTTAAGCAAATCACTTAACAGTATCATGAAACTAGTGCAATCTTCTAAGGTCTACAAATTTTTAATCATTCATTCACCATAAAGCATGAATTAAGGATGAAATTTAAGTGCAACAATCAATTCATGCTCAGACTAGCTTTACACTATTGTTTATCATCAATAAACAACAAAAATCATGAACAAGGGCATCAACACAACAAAATTCTTCAACATCAATGAATAACATTTACTAATTTACTAAAGCATGCTAATTACATAGAAAAACAAAGTAAATCTACTCAAATCTTTTAACTATGAGGAGACGAATCATGAAACATGAATGAAACTCAAGAATCCACCCAAAAAGCTATGAATTTCAATTAGAATTTCAGTAGCATGTCCTTACAACTCAAATCTCTCTTGAAATTGAGAGGAGATCCCACTATTTATAGTTTTCAAAAATAAAAATGAATGGACAAGATTTAATCCCATTGTGTGGCCAGGATTCACTACAAATTAGGGTTTCACCTACCCCTAATATTTTACAATTTAAAATACATTTCTTGTCTTCTAGCCTATTTTTTCCTCTAGTGCTTAGTACTTCAGTACTTTTGCATTCTAGTTGATTGCCTTTGCTATAGCTACATAGTGAGGAACTCATCATCAATGACAGGGTTTCCTTCATTCTTCTTTACAGTGGCGTACCCCACAAACTTGTCGATCAATTCTTGAAGCTTATTCCATTCCATTATTTTAGATTGGAGCACTTGGAAGGTCAAATTTCTGGATCTACTAGTAATCAGCTCCCAATCCTTGTTACTCTTTAGCGTATTCTTGATTACTTGCTCTGATTGGAAGAAGGTTCAGGTGGAAAAATCTATAAAATCCGGTGTGAGTGAATCCATAGCACTATTCTCCATCTTCTTATGGAAACATGGTCTTATCTTTTGGGGGGTCTAGCTTAACGACAGGCATGTCATAATGCGTCATGAGCTTTAAATTTTCCTCACATACTTCTTGATGTTCCTTGACCCAATCCAAGTCTAGCTCCACTTCATGGAGCACCCGCTCCAAGACTTCTCTTCTATGATCTAGACCCAACTTCCATGTCTCAACAAGCTAATGGCCATCCTTTGCCAAGGCCAACTCCTTTTACCAAGATTTCTCAGGCATCTTGAAGATAGCCTCTAGTTTAAGGTATGTAATCCTGTATAGTTCTAGGAAGTTAGTACAAAATTTCTCCATGCCTTCAAGCTATTTTTGCACCTCCCAAAACTTATTAGCTATTCTGACGGCGTGACCAATGCCCATATCACCATTGTAGATTACCCAATGGAGCCAATCTTCTATGGCCTTAGTCTAGTTCTTTCTCCTCTCCAATTTGTTGATGTGATCCTTGGAAAGTAGTAGAGGAGGGTTCGACGACGTTGTGGGTAGTTCCTCAGAAAAAGATCATTGTTGTATATAGGTTGTGAGATCTGCCACTTTCACCTTTAATTCCTCCTTGGAGGATTGGTCCTTGTTCATCTGATGCACTATGGTGGCGACAGATCTCTGAAGATGATTGATCTTTTGCTCCCTTGCGGCTATACCTAGGTCAATGGTGGAGATACTATAGCTAACTCCTCCTTTATCCATCACTGGAGTAGCAATTTGTATGGTCCTCAATCTGGATGCATCCATCGTGATATGGGATCAAAACCTTGGCTTCTTCTCCTTCCTCACTCCTATCTAAGCTTGTACTAGGATGGCTTCTAGCCTCTCTTTGGGATCCATAAGGGCGAGGGCCTTCTCCTGTAATTGTTTCTCCAACCATTCAGGTATTTGAGATCCCTGCTTTGGTGATTCATGATCACCTTCCTCCTATCATGCATACTGGATCTCCCTTTCTTCATGGCCCGAAGCTTCTTGTTCTATCTTCTCTTCCTCTTCTTCATCTAAGTCATGGATGAATATAGTCTTTTCTTCTTATGACTCAATAGTGACTAAATTTTCTTTGGGGTTGTCTTCCCCTTTGGATGCCTTTGCTTCTTCTTCTTGCCTGTGCTCTGCATGGTGTTCTTTCTTTGGGATTCTTTTTGTTTTAGCCTCTTCTTCAGGCTTATCTTCTTCTTGAGATTTCTCCTTTTTCTTTTCTTCTTCTTCCCCTCTGGGAGGCATCTCTTCATCATGATTAGGGATTTTGTCTTATTCCTTGGCTGGAGGCTCCATGGATAACTCCATATCTTAATCTATCTACTTCTTTTCCTCAGAAGACTACCTTTTAACCTCCTCCCCAATGTCTTTGAGTTGCTCAACCAACTCTTCCTCGAGTTCCCGATCGTAGGTTTCCGCTATGTATTTTGCACCATGGTCTTCAACATCTTCCTTAAAGGACTATGATCCTTCTTCTTCATGTACTACCTCATGAATCAATGACCAAGTGTTGATACTTGGGGTGCTCATGGTAGTCATCCTTGAATGGATCCTTAGATTCATCATCTCCTCCCTTGGCTACCTACCTTTGTTGCCTCTCCAACTCTTTTGAGATCTACATGGTCGTCTCCATTTTGGGTGGCTTTGTCAGAGGAGGGACAGGGAGACCTACAACCGCTTGAGCTAGAGTAGTCTCTACTATAGGGTTCATCAATACTCCAGAGAGCTCCATAGGTATATTTTGCATGTGCTAGGCAAAGGCCTCTCAGAGAGCGAGGGTAGGCATTGTAGTTATGGAGGTTAAAGGAATTGTAGTAGATGGAGACATTGAGGAGGATGAGAATTGGGAAGTTGTTGCAGAGGAGGAATCTCTCACCATAATGGGTGTAGTAGGTGAGGTGGAGGCAAGGTGAACCAAGATGTCCACCATGGGCAGAGAGGAAGCAAGCAATGCTTGAGATGCTAGTGGAGGAGTGATAATAGTGGCAATGGTGGTAGCAGCAAGAGTAGAGGAGACATGTGGGGACTTTGGTTGTTCTGCCTCTTCCTCTTGGATTGTGGGAATCTCAGAGAATCTACTTGATTTCTTTGCTTTCTTTGAATTATCACCCTCCGAAGCCTTCCTTGAATATACTATATGCTTTGGTTGGAATTTTTCTACCTCCTTTCTTTTCCTTGACCTTGTGGTTGGAGGAGATTTTGGGGCCCCCTCAGTCAGGGAAATAGTAGTTCCACTGTCTGTTTCACTCTCAATCTCATCTTTGTGCTCACCATATGTCAATGTAGCTCCTTGGAGCTTTAGTTGTACGATTTGCACATCAATACACTGCCTTGTTCTATTCTCTACTGGTTTTGTTGGAATGTCGAGGCCATTGACCTTTTCCTCATCCCAGTCAACTATAGGGAGTGGTACGTTAGCAACAACGTCGAATCTCGGATCTATGACGGTGTTCTCATCTTTGACGATTTGATCCGGGATAGGGAATAGTTTGACCGTCTTGACGATGTAGGAAGTTATATGCATATAGTGTCTCATGCGTACCTCCTTGTCATCCTTACAGTTGGCCCATAAATCTTCAACATTGCACAAGTGGGCATATTCCCTCCTGACCATCTTCTTTAACTTACCATATGGATCCATTCTTGGCCGAGGAGTGTGAAGCTCCAAGTTGTACTCAATGATCTTCTCAGAATACTCCACACACTAGGATGTAGGAGTTGCATACATGCCCTAACCGAAAGTGAGAGGGTAGGGGATTTCTGGCCTATGTTTGTCACTTAGAAGAGTATGTGCATGTTGTTGTTTCCTGGAGACTTCTAGCAAGATCAACCAGTCATTTGGATACCAGGGTAGCTTATATGGCCTCTTAGAGAAGCCTTTGGTGTGGATGTAGGTGAACTTGGGGAATTGTATGAACAAGAACCCGAATTGATGGATGAATGCATGAGTACTATGTGTGACTCTCCTCTCAAAGTCTCCTCCAAGAAGTCTGATGATGCGCCCAATAAAGGCATCATTTACCTGATAGTAGTCCTTAAAATTCTAGTATTCGGGCTACGATGTCTATCATATACTTTCAACTCTCTTCTCGGAGTTGTGCTTTGTGTAACAAACATGCCTCTATATGGAAAGGGATCAGCCAAAAGATAGACCAAGTAGGAGGTCATGTAAAATTGAGAGGTCCTTTTGATGGCTATAAACTGCTCATGCAAGCAATTGTTGATCATTCCTGCCCAACAGAATTTGATTTTCCTCCTGATAATCTCTTCTATAAAGTAGAACATCCAATCTTGGAAGTACACCGCAGTCGAGATTCCCATTAATCTACTTAGCAAGGTTAATAGATCATGGTAGTCTTCATGGAAATCACTCCTGAACAGTTCCTGAGGTACCTTGTTCATGTTGCCCCTCTTCTCTTTCAACCAATATTGATTAATCATTTTTTTACATTTAAGAGGGTTGGCCTTCCATGTTCTTTTTGCATATTCCTTTGTTGTTTCCTCCATTGGATCAAAGGTGGGGATGTGGAAGGTTTTCCCTATGGACCTAGTGGACAGGTCGGCTAAAACTTTTCCATCATGGTCAATAATTCTTCTGGTCTTCTCTTGGTAGGATTCTCTGCAAGCCATCACCAACTCTGGAACCACAAGAGTAGGCGGAAATCCAACTACTTTAGCCAATCCACTTTTCCCAATTCTCTTTTCATTTTTTGTAGTGGGGTTGGCAATGACCCTTTGTCTGAATTCATCAATGTCAATTTGTCCCAAGTTGGTATCTGTAACAAAGTCCCACATAGATGTGACTTTGGAGGTGATTTTCACCCCATGGAATTGGAATTTTATTTGGTCCTTATCTTCTTTTCCCCTCGATGCTTTAGTGGTATTCTTCCCCTTTTCTTTCTCTACAGACACCCCTGAAGCTCCTGCAACTGATTCCATAAATCCTATAGGCAAAGAAATAGTAAGCATGTTCTTGCATAAAATAAGGGAAGCATTAGAAAAATCCTATAAAACCAATGTTAGATCAAGTAATTCATCTTTTAAGGATCATAACATTCATCACAAATCATCATTTTCCTTTTGTTCGAGGAAGATTCAATAATGTGGGCCCATGGATGTGAGTTTCCCTAGGCTAGTGGTCATTTTGGAGGAAGCTAATGGCAGATGGCGAAGAGGGCACAGTGGCCCGCATGCAGGAACTCGCATCAGTATTTTTGTATTATGATGGGACCCATCGAGGTGCTAGGTCACTTGGACATGTGAATTTAATCATTTTGAAATCTTTTGGGGTGCTAGCTCAACCATTTTGGCATGTGGGTCCAGACGTTGTGGGAGTGGGTGGTGCTTCAGTAGTTAGGAGCTCCACCATTTGGAATAATGCTACCAAGGTGGAATCCCACATCACGGGACCCGCAGACAGGAAGGGTGACATTGATTCATCTTCAAAGTTCAAGTCATTCAGCTAGATGTGGGCAGGGACCTACGGGAGGACGTTAGGTGGCAGCCGCTTGGAGACGGCGGAGACAGGGCGACAACCCATAGGAAACCACCTACATTGTTGAATCCGCAAAGGTTGTCGACATGAGCTATTTGCTAATGGTTGGCCAAACGACGGTGGAGGGGTCAGGTTCCACATGATAAAAGGAAGGCTCAACTTGGTTGTTTGAGATCAGGGAAATTAGGGAGGTGGCTTGTAGACGACCACTCGCATTGGACCACCTGCCCACAACTTTACTTAGTGATTTTTGATGAAGACTCGGGGAAAATTTAGCATCGGGGCCCATGAAATGGAAGGAAGGAGGTCATTGACCATTTGAAAGAACAAATATATGGAGGTGATGACCCACAATGGAGGGTCCACAAACATCAAACTTAGTTGTTTTCATTCTCAGAGCTCAAAGGGACATGGTTGGTGTGGAGTCTACAAGGCGAATGGACAAGAAACCTCGACTGTTCATCATAGCAAAAGGAGATAGGTAGCCTACAGATAGAAGTCCGCAAAGGGAAACCCACAAAGGACTTATACTTAGGAATTTTCTCATAAGGGTCAAAAGAAAATAGGTAGCATGGGGCCCACTCAATGGGAAGAACTAAGGGTTTCACCATTTGGGGATGATCATGGAATGTTGGTGAAACAATGAAGGAAACCCACGTTGGATAGCCTGCAGATGAAATTTAGCAATCTATTCAGGTGACTGACGGAGACCCTACGGAGCCCGCCAGCTGGAAGGCCAGAGTGAGGAAGCCGTTGAAAATGACGAGATAAAGGGGGCCACCTACATGTAGAAATCCCCACTCACAGGGCCGTGGGGTTATGAGGATCCTTGTTTAGCTTAGGATTTTCATTAAGTTCAAGGGTGACAGAAAAGAGGGGGCATCCACTCGCATGAGCGGGCCTCACCGAAGATAATGACCGCGGTTTAGAGTTTGATGTTTTGAGAGCCATGGAAATGGTAATGAAGGTCTTACGGGCCACAAGGGCTCAACAGCCTTGGTCAAGAATGGTAGCCGTGAGGGTGAGTTCCACATGGATCTAACAGACGGATTTCCTAAGGATTTTCAAATTCTAACATATGGGTTTTGTGTGGAATGAAGCCTTCTAGCTAGTTTCAAAGTTTTCCTTATCTAGATTTTAACCATTTTATGAAAATCAATGAAAAGCATATGATATGAACAATAGCAGAAAACCTACCTTGATACTCTGCAATAATTTTTGAAGAAACTAAAGGCTGCAATGATCGAACATCGAAGGGATCATGCGGGTGCAGAGGTGGTGGAAGCAGGAGGGCTCTAACAAGTTTTAGCAAGAATATCGGTGAAAATGACCCATCAAATTTACTATTTATAGATTTTTGGTCATTAAATTCTCACAATAAATGTGAGTACGGTAGCAGGTGCAGTTGGTAGGTGCATATATTGAAAACCTTGGTAGCAGGAACAACGAAGCCCGTAGGGCAGGCGACACCCAAACATTTGCTATTTGGCAGGTCGGCGAAAGAAATGACAACGAAAGCTGTGGATCCTATAGTGTGGGTGGATGTGTTGGTTCGGCCGCCATAGGGAATGGTGATGACATGATGGAATTCCACCAAGTGCAGCCTATATGGGCAGACCCACAATGGGTGAAAGATGGCAGTTTTGAGGTTTCAAGGAACATTGCCAAAGGAACTCTGCAAAGGCCAAAGACTTGAAAATTTTGAGGGTGGAAAAACTTGGTCAACTCAAGATAATAGCTTTAGGAATCCTTGACCTACTTGGGTCTTAAAATAGGGGCACAAAAAATGAGATGAAGGAAAAAGTGACCCAGAAAAAGTAAAAGAAAGAGGGTCCCTATTCTAAATAGGCGTGTGTGCTATAGGCACAACAATTACTTGTTTATTTATTTGATATTTTCTTATGATTTATCTTTTTACACTCATTACAATGACCTCTCAATGATGTCTATCAAAATGATTTAGAGAGAAAGGAATGGTGCATTGTTCATTATATTTTGTTTGTTGTGCTTGTTGGATATCCTTGTAGAATAACCTCAATGAACACTTTCTTGTTTAGGTGTGTATGGAAGGTGTTTTGGACAGCTTGTTGACTATTTAACTTTTAGGTTATGCCTTTCCATGTTTTGGTCCAAGATGTTTGGATCTTTTAAAGTACATCATAGTAAGTTTTTTGTAAATTAGGTGTGAACAAGGATAGTCCTATCTGTTTGCTAAGTCAAAGTACATCACACTAGATACCATGCCATCCTAGTTATCAATACCTCAATGCATCGTATCTATATTTTATCAAACATAAGGAAAGTTATGCCATTTGTATCCCAATCTCTTGATAAGAAAATCATCATCACTCATCATCATATCTAATAAAGTCTTGATGACTCATGTATTTGTTAGAATTCTACATCTTCTTAGATCAAGGTTTGATCCCTCTCATTCTTCTATCTTCTTTCCATGCTAACATGGTATCATGTCATTCAACAAAAATAGTAATACATCCATCTTGTATCCACAAAAAGTTAGCATGCACACATCCTACATAATCATAGCATATCATCATAATCAAAAACATAATCCATTCATAGCATCATCATTTAAGTTGTTTAGGATAATATAGATTATTTATTCTAAGCATATTAATGCATCTCATTTGCATAACATCATCATTTGAGTTGTTTAGAATAATACAAATTTATTATTCTAATAATCTTAATCCATCTCATTTGCATTGCATCATCATTTAAGTTATTTAGGATAATATAGATTTTTTATTCTAAGAATTTTAATCCATCTCATTTGCATTGCATCATCATTTAAGTTGTTTACGATAATATATATTTTTTATTCTAAGCATCTTAATCCATCTCATTTGCACTACATCATCATACAATTTTTTTATTTTAAGCATCTTATCACATTACACAATCATTCATTACATCCATAGCATGAACATATACATAAAGAAATGCATCCTTACATACATCTTGCACCATCATATATCACATAGGAAAGATACTGAAAAGGAAAATAAAACATCCACTGTATTTTTATTCATGTCATACATCCATAACACTGCATACATCACATCATGAATCATAAACATCATATCATCTTCATAAATAAATACATACACCCATAATGCATCATATGCATCCATACATCCATAAAGCATGAAATAAAGAGAAATCACATCATAGAATGCCACATCAGAGCCATCTCATATATTTATCAAAAAAATTGAATGTCATGGTACAAATTAGAGTATGTGTAATATCATTAAATTAGTATAGAAGAGGCTAATCAAAACTCAGCCAATGAATGTATATACATCAATAATCAGGCTATACATCCAAAAAGTGTTTTTCATATGAGCCTAATATCCATGGCTCTACTAATCATCCTGGTGTGAACCTGACACATACTAAATGACTCATGGGGCTCCCTGAGACCCACTCAGAACCACCTTGCTCATCTGAGAAAAGTCAAGTTGTCAGCGGTGCTTAGGAAACTCTTTGTAATAACACATCTTGTAGTATGTGGCCTCCTACATGGCTCTCCTATACATATATGTTGGGACCATCGATTTCCCTTATGCCTACTGTGTGGTAGCCTCTAGCTACTTTCGACATCCTTTCTCCTGTGCTAGGGTAATATCAACATCCTGCTACAACTGCCACTCATGTTCAATCTCTCCCTTGGTAGTCTGTAGTTGCTACCTAGCTTGATCCCTCTCTAGGGTAACCACCTATAGTTGGGCCTTCAGCTACTATACCTTTGTTTTCAAAGCTGCAATCTAGGCATCACACAAATCAGAACCTAATGGTGGACCCTATGGTGGTTACTGTGGTGGTCTTTGATCCATTAGTAGTACCAATGGAGGCTGACCATCCTGCCTTTGTTGTTGATCTAGCACCTATCCATCTTGACCATCCTATCTACCTGGTGGTGGTGGCTACTACTAACCCAACCAAGGACCCCTTTGTCTCATCCTCTTTATGCAGCTGGTACTATGGCTAGATCTGTCAACCATACTGGGCCATGATCCCACCAATATGCATCATATGTGGGTTTAGTCCCAACATCCTATGCTTCGTCAAAGTAAACCCATGATTTCATAACCAACAACCTAAATTCATCCATAGCCACCTAAGGAGGGATCTTCTATCCCTAGGAGGAAGTCTCTCAAGAGGTCCTAGGAAACACTACCTTGTAACCATCCTATGGTCACTAATACATTTGACTGCAAAATCCAATGAAACTATCCGACAAAATATGTAAAATTCGATGTTCGTCAGGTGCTTGTAAAGTTTGATGTGTAATTTCCAATTTTTTGAAAGTTTATCCTCAGCGTTCATCGAAATTTTGACGAACCTGGGTTTCGTCGAAATGTCGACTATCATTTTCGTCGAATTTTTGAAAAACATGAAAAATTAAAAAAAATCAAATTGTGGACGACATAAAGAAAAGTGAGTTTGTGCCTGATTTATTGCGACAGTGTTTTGCTCTACTTGAGACAGTTTGTGGAGAACTAAGGACAATTTTCTTGGGAAAAATTAGAAAAAATTCAAGAAGATATCACCAGGTTGAGGGTAGTCATTGTCTTTTTGCAGAATTGTGAAGTCAGATTTGTAGTTCTAGGTTTGAAAATCATATTTTAAAGCAACATCTCATCAGATTTCATTTTTAGAGGTTAAGGGTTTTGAGAATTTCATGTCCATATTTTTTGTGTGGAATCACCATAAGATCACAACCAAGGAACAAATTCTTGTGACTATAATTATGTGATCCATAACTCTATTGGTCATGTGGCACAACTATGCTATAACAAATACAGATGCATTCATGTGTGACCCAAGTTTAATGTGGCTATGTTGTGATAGAAATGGAGGCACTCATATAATGTAGTTAATTCAGGTTGTATAATGTAGGTGTCAATCATCATTGGGTGCATTCAGGTTGTCTCAAGTTTAACAGGTTAGGATGTAATTATAGCATGATCGAAGAGTGATTACCTCTTGTTGCAATAAAGAGCCTATAACTCTGGTTGATATGCAGAGTGGTTGTTATATCAATTATGTAGTGCATTCAAGCACAACCCATGTTTAATGGGCTATTCTAGAGAGTGATCAAGATTTTCTAAACCTTATGAATGTTACTTGACATATATTTGCATAATCTCAAATTCCTTCAAAGGCTTTTGAAGTATCAATGTATCCTATATAGGGTTTAGAATGATTTCTTTTAATTAAAAAAATAAATAAATGATGCATTTCCCTGTAATTAGATAATGTGGAGATCTCCTAAATCTACCCCAACACACTATCCTCTTTGGCACTATATTCATTACTCCAGCTACTAGGGTTTTGCATGTGACATCTTTAATATCTTCATGACCATGGATTTTAAATAGATCTCAATATTTGCTTTAATCCTTTTCATGGTAACCCTTGAGTTCCATAATCCACCTTCAATCTCTTCTAAGAATGTTGTCTTAAGCTAGACTGCATAGTATGCATATAAAGCAAGTACTTCATACCTGCCATTGTTCCAAACCACCACTCACTACCTTGCTTAAAATGTTGCCTCCACAAGCACAATAACATGTTTTAAAATCATGGTTGCTAGTGATTGACCATTAAGGTCACCACTTTCATCATGAAGATACAATGAGATTTTTGTCTTCAAACTCAAGGCATTATGGAAGATAACATTGTGAATTGTTTGTTGTGTACGATTCAATTTTCTTGCACATTTACTGCTTTGCTAACTTCCTTTAAGACTGGGTATTGCACCCTCAGCTGCAATCTCAAACAACTCACTCACTATCACTTGAAGATTCCTTTCATGAGCACCCTTCTATAAAATCAAACTATGCCCTATAGACTGCCTACTTACTACAGGGGACTCATTGTTTCATGGTATTGTAGTTCTTAAGATCCTTCAACCTTAATGACACTACTTCACAGTCCACAAGGTATTATTCACTATTCTCCCATCTTTGATGAGTCTCAAAACACTGCTCAAACATGCAATCCACTACCTCCATTATACAATATTAATGACTAAAAAGAAACATTGAACCTATGATTACCACTGTTACTTCATTTGGACAGTTATTCCCTGATTGCATTTGCCTTGTCTAACACTACCAAAAGCATTTGAAAAACCCTTAAGGTCAACAAGGGGGTAAGGAAACTCACTGTTAAAATATCCACTTTACTATGCAAGGTTTGAGCTTTATTATCTTGTCACTACTCTTTTGTTTTTGACTGTCACATCTCAAGTGACTATCATTCTTCTTACCGTAGATTGCATTTACAAATGTCACTAAGCTACATAGTGTGCTTGTTATTGGCTACAATCTTTAGATTGCAAGATTTTGTTATTACCTACAATGTCTCAATCTTTCTGGTATTGCAACCTCACTAATCCACTATAGTTATTGTTTATGTTTCTACGGAGGCCTAGGGTTTGTAGCTTAATCATGCTCTTACCAATGCTTTTGTTTTTTTTTATTAGGGCTCTCTCAATGTTGAGGGCCCTAGGGATAGGCTCATCATAAGAAGTGACACATTGCATCTTTAACTAAAAAGATAAATCCATATTGACATTAGCAATGATGATTCTGACTTGTTGCTCCTTAGGAATGGGTCACTTGCTCTTACTAGATCTCTACCTCCATTGTTGTAGGAATTTTGTGATCAAGTTCAATATTCTAATTTTAAGAGTCTTAACAGTTGGAAATCATAGTAAAATCAGAATTTAATAAGTTTTGGAATTAGCATTTTAAAGTGTTTTTTGGGGTCATTAACTTCAGATTATCTTCTCTTTTGCAGGGGTGGTTGCATGCCAAATTTTTTTGGTGTAAAATATCAGAATTATTAGATTATGTTACCTTTCTATGAATAAAAATTATTGGAGTGTGAGTTTGATATTTTTTGAAGATCTAAATAGTCAAGCTTGGTTAGGAAACATCATGTCAGATAATATTAGTCTAGAACAAAATGAAGAGACACATGATAGATTGTGGGATAGATTGAAAAGAAAGGGTGATGGGAAATGTTATTTATAAGGAAATTTGGGAGCGTATCTAGTGAAAACTCCATACAGTAGTGCCTTTGGTAACTTACATTTCAATTAGGTTACCTCAAAGACACGTTCAACTATGTCCTAAAGCGGAAACAGACACAGTTATTTCCCACATTGATCCTTCTGAGAAAAACATATGTGAATTCAACAACAATCAACAACACAGATGAAAGATGAAACAAAAAACCAGAACACAAAGATTTACGTGGGGAAAATCCTTTAGGATAAAAAACCCCACACTCCAAAGATCGAGCCATTGTATTATTCAGCAACAAATCGATTACAATACAATTTCAGGCTCTTAGCCTTTTCAGAGATTACATCTTGTTCATCTGGATACAACTGGTAGCAAACACCCCCAGAGAGATTAGGAGAGATTCCAGCATAACACTGCCTTTCTCTTCATCTGCTTTGACCTCATGGCTTCGGCCTTTCGGCCAGCCACTCGGTCCTCACTCTATCATTCTCTCTCTAGCTCTCGGCTCTTCATCTCCTTGGCTTATCAACCCGTCAACTACCTTCACTATAGAACGTCCAATGCATTCATGTACATACGTTCTCATCCGGCTCTCTATGAATCGGTTCAAGATCACACAACAACAGTCTCCAGCTCAGCATCCTTATTGAAATGTAGATGTTTCCATTCCTATGTAGATTTTTCCTTGCAGACCGTTCAATTCCATCGCAATTGTTGCAAAAATTCCAACCGCCAACCGTTTAAATTTCACTTCCTCTGATTGGTCCACGAGCCAAGTCAAATGGTCAACGAACAATCCACTGAGTTCGCATGTCGGTGAGACACTAGAAGTGTCTCCTCGATTCTTAACGAATTCATAGACGATATCGGCATAGGTTCCAACAGTCGGCAAGAGGTTATATCGAATTCCATGAGTCATACCGAATCTACCAATATCCTTTGTACTTCTATCGGCAACCGTCAAACAGTCAGAAAGACCTACCGCTCTCACCAAGACATCACGTTGAAGCTCACAAGGTATTCTGAAGAGTTCATCAGTCAGCAAGACTATCGATCTTTGCCTAGATATTACACCGATGAGTCCAAGTCATATCGACCTCAGCATTCTCATTGGCGAGACAATCGCCATTCGATGATACGTCATACCGAAGTTCAAAGGTCATATTGATGCTAGCTTTTCCATCAGCAAGACACCCATAGTTCGCCAAGACTTCATACCGAAGTCTTCAAGTCATGCCGACATGAGTATTCCATTCGGTGAGACAATCGTCTTTCACCAAGACATCACACCAAGTGCTTCATGTTATACCGAACATTGAGCAATTGCCAAGAGTCATACCGACATCAGGTTTCCCATTGGCAAGACAATCACTCTTCGCAAAGACATCATACCGATGCCTTCAAGTTATACCGTAGTGCTCAACAGTCGGCAAGGCATTCGTCTTTTGCTAGGACTTCATGCCGAGGTCCCAAGTCACACCGAGCATTTCATTCATCAGTCAGCAAGACTTATGTCTTTCGCCGAGACCACATACCGAGCGCTCATGTCTTGCTGAGTTGGCAAGACATTTGACTTTGCCAAGACCTTTCATCAGGCGCTAAGAGCTACACCGATGACTTCAGTTGCATCCCCGTCGACAAGACGAATACCTGTCACCAAGACTTCACGCCGAAGTCTCCAGGTTACCCCGAGCCTATCTTTCTCTAGGAGTCATGCCGAATGCATCCCACACCGTCAGTGAGACAGATGCCCATCGCCAAGACTTCATAGCGAAGCCTTCAAGTCATACCGATGACTCCATTCGCCGAGACATCTCCCAGTCACCAAGACTACATACCGATAGGAGCAAGTCATGCCAATTTCCACATCGGCCAGACAGACCAAAGGTCATGCCGATATCGGCAAGACTTCCTATCATTACTGAGGCATCATTTCGACACATATGAGTTACCCTGATGATCCAGTTGCCATGAGTCTCCCCGACATCCGCTAGGCACCCGATAACAAACCCTTTTGTTGCCGAGACATTCCCACTCGGCAAAGAGTTACAACGAATGCACCAAGTCACAGTGATAGGTCTATTCGGCAAGACTTAAACAAAGTCACAGCGGCATGAGAAAAACATAAGATTACTGAACTGTCAGTCGGCCAGACAACATAAATGTCATAGCGACCATGTTTTCTTAGAGGATTCAGCCTATGAGATTGAGGCACATTTTCCAACATTATTGTCCTTGCAATAATTGCAAGGGCTTAAAGATGAGACGACTTTTAATCACAACAGCTGAGAAACATTGTAGGCAGCATGGTCATGTTGAAGGGGGGCATGATTATCGTCCATTGGTAAGTTGTTCATTATATGTGTTTATATTGATTGAATTTGTAAATGTTTATATTGTTTTAACATTTTATATATATATATATATAATCACTTGATCATGATCATGGTTTATTTGTCTATCATTATTATAAAGGTGGGGTTCCCTAGGGAAGATGATATGGATTATCACGGCCTGGAGAATGTGGTTTTGCAAGTGGACGAACATGGAGCTATGAATATCGAAGATGAATTTAATGATCCTATGGAAGAAGATGATCATGCGCTAGGAATCACAGTTGAAGATGATGGTATGAATACATTGATCCATGTCACATTTAGTGGTAGAGCTGATCATGATGATCAAGATGACTTTGATGATGTTCATGATTTACCTATACTTGACAAGGTATACGAGCCCCTTTATGAAGGCTCTGAAACAACTCTTCTCTCTGTTGTATTGTTGTTGTTGAACTTGAAGGCTATGAATGGTTTATCAAACATAGCAATCTCACGGATGTTAAGGTATGTCATATATGTCATCTTTTTTCATCTATTTTAATTGTTGTTAGTTCATCACTAGTAAATAAAGGATGAAATGTGTACCATTAATATTCTTTATATGAATAAATTATTTTTTGTTGTAGATTGATTGGTGAATTTTTGTTACCACCATCAAATATTTTACCTTGCTCATACTGAGATTTATGTGTCATTATGAAATATATCGGAATGGAGTATCAAGCAATAGATGCATGTCTCAATGATCATATTTATATATCATAAACAACATGAATTTGCAACAGAATGCCCAAAATGTCATATCAGTAGATATTGAATAGATCAACTAAAAAAAAAGGTGTCTCGCAAGGTTCTTCGTTATATTCCCATTATTCCACGTATGCAATGATTATTTAGGTGCGAAAGCTTAGCGCAATTGATGGATTACCATGCACAGAATAGAAGTGGCATTCTTCGAATGCCTGTGGATGGTTCTGCATTTAGTGACATGGAGGAAAAATGGCCACACTTTAAAGAACCTCGTAATCTCAGGCTTTCATTGGGAGTGGACGGTGTCAATCCATTTGGAGAGCTGAAATCTATTTACTCAGTGTGGCCTATTTTTGCTATCAATAATAACATTCCTCCATGGATGTCAATAAAGAGGGAGCACATAATGTTGTCAATGATTGTTCTAGATATTTTTTTACATCAATTTTCTTTAACATAGTAGCATCTCATTTGTCTTATTTGTTGCATAATGACTTATATTTTTTTCATTCAATAGTCATGTACATTTATTTATATATATTGCAGTAAAATGGTTATAATAATTATGTAATGTTTATGTTCATTCAACTAAGTAAGTACCAAGTTAAAGATATGAATGTATATATTGAGCCTCTTATCAATGAGTTACTAAAGTTATGGAATGGCGTCACTATGTATGACGTCTCCAGACCAATAGGACAAAGAAAATTTCAACTCTATGCAATGCTTGTATGGACAATTTATGATGCCCCAGGGCTAACACATTTTTATGGTATGTTATAACGTTTGATTGCACTTTAACAATATTTAATTTGATGAAGTAGATATCATGCATGTTTTTAAAATAATCTATTCATTATATATAATTATAAAAATTGACATATTTAATCCAATTATATATCATCTTGTAGGTCTTCAAACAAAGGGAAAATTTGCATGTCCAATTTGTGGTCCAAAGATGAAATATCATCATTCAACAAGTTTAGGAAAGCGGGTGTTTGATGAGTATAGGCACTTCCTCCATAGAAATCATAAGTATCCAACTACTGAAAAACATCTTTTCAATGGGAAAGAGGAGACTACATCAAAACCACAAAGAATGTCACCTCGCCTATGGAAGTTGGAATATAATAGAATTAATCATCAAGGTTATACATCGGATCAAATTATTTATCTATCATATATGATATGTTTTGAATTTATATTTTTATATTGTGTTGTGTTTACTCATGTTGTAATTGACAATGATTGTCGATGTTAATTTGTTTAACTTATATGCTTCATGAAGGTTGTCAAGGCATTAATGGTTGGCTTCCATAGGGACTGAAAAGTTATCCCAAACAATTTAGTAGGTTTCCCTACTATGAGAAGCTACAAATTGTGCATTTCTTTGATACAATGCATATCAGAAAGAATATAACAGAAACGTTATGGAAAATATTGGATGGAAGGAATGACAAAGAAAAAATTCTCAAAATTTGTAGTGACATTCAGGAAGCCAATCATGCAATGAAAAATGTCATTCAATTAAATAGTGATGGAGACCAAATTAATATAAGTGCCCTACCTTGGTTATTAACAGAGCAACAAAACAATGCTATAAAAGAAGTCATACAAAAAATTTGATTTCCCACAGGATTTGCTGCAAACATAAACAATATAATAACAAAGAAAGGTGAATTTGGGTCAGGGATGGAAACACATGATTGACATACCTTCATTAAGGTAATTATTCTGGTATATTATATACACTTGTATAATGAATGTACTTTTCAGTGTATTGTGTTTACTACTTTTGGAAAAATAATGAAAAGATCATTTTATAATTGTTGCAATACACTCTACCTCTATCTCTCATAGACAACTTTGACAACAATGTCAAACAAGTTATATATGATCTTGGAAAATACATGAGGTAAGTAGCGAGATTTTTTCAATTCGTTGTATACATCTTATAATTGCCATTTTTTTTATTTGTTATGTAATATATTGTATATTTTTGTTAAATCTTGTTAATATATTTGCGCCTTGAATCACTTGTAGATGGATATCATCTAAAGAAATCCATAAAGAAGATATAAATTATTGTAAGAGAAAAATTCCTTGTCTAATGTGTGAAATGCAAAAGTGTCTACCTTCAACATTTTTCAATGCACAAGAACACTACCTCATACACCAAGTTGAGGAGATTGAATTGTGTGGACCTGTACACACAAGGTCAATGTGGATGGTTGAGAGGCACTTGAAATTTTTGAAGGCTTTGGTTAGACAAAGAGCACATCCTAGGGTTCTATGGTGGAGGGATATATGGTATACCAGACCATGGTGTATATTAGTGAATATCTTCCTAAGTTTGCAGCAAAGATCCATGTAGATCACATTTGGGATTCCAACTCCATTAACAAATTCGAAGGGGAGTACCTGTTGGGGAAAGGTAGATTGAAGAAAGTGAGAGGTAATTATAAGATGGTCATGGAGATTAATTGGAATGCATTTTACATATGGTTTTTATGTATATTGTACTTATTTAATTTTTAATCTTCAATATACATCAATTATAAATTAAGGTCGTATACTGTGGTATTTAACTAATTATACGTCGTTTGTGAATTTCAATTTTTTTGGTACAATTGGTCAAGAGTGGGATGCACTACATTTGTACATCGCCAACAATCTTGATTGGATGATGGTATGGATTGAATGATGTCAACAATCTTTTCACGCATTAACATGGGAAGGTGTGGCTTCATTGGTTAAAGAAGCTCATCGTAATGGAGATTACAATGTTACACAAAGGGAAATTGATTTAGCATATGGTTTAAGAGATAAACAAGTATGTATAAATATATTAATCACCCATATTATTTAATTATTTTCAAGTATATTATGTATATATATCTTGAGATTATTTTTTTGCATACATTCAACCAAGAATAAATATGTTTATCAACTGACGATATTGCAATAATTTTTACATGTTTGACATATTGCAGGTGAAACACCACAAGGCTATGTGGTGCAATGGTTGTAAATTTTGAATCAAAATGTTGGATGACATGAAGAAAACTTGTGATTCTGGTATAAGTGCAGTCTTTCAGGTGACTAATGTTTCATCTAGAAGCGACATACATCCAAGTCTCAAAGAAATCGATACTATGGGATTTTGGATGATATACTTGAGTGTGACTTTAAGTCCTTCAGATTATTTTTTTTCGTCATCCTATGGTATAGGCTACGATTGAATGAAAATGATCCTAAGAGAATTGTTATTGAACATGATAATGGATTTACCATGGTTAATACAAGGTTGATTGAGCGAGCTGGAAATGAGCCCTATGTTCTTCCAAGCCAATGTGAGCAGGTATTTTACTCAGAGGTTCCAAGTAAACCGGGTTGGTCATTTGTTGTTAGACATGATCCAAGAGGAAGGCTGATAAAGTATAATTTGGTGGAAGAAGAAGATACCAAAGAACTAGAAGATGATGTAGATGATGATCAGGATCATTGGTTAGTTGATGATGTCCCTGACGAAGATGTCGAAGAGGAGGAACTAGATGATGATGATGTAGGAGTTAATGTTCATGAAGATGACATTCGTGTGGGTGATGACATTATCAAAACTAATATCGACGACGACGATGATGATATGACCAATCCTTATAATGTCGAATCTGGATCAGATGATATAGACAAAGAGTTGGATGAAGAAGAAGATCAATGACATTGAAATGTATAAGTTATGCGATTATATTATCTATTTGATATTATTTCTTGATAGAATTATATTTGACTTATGTGGTTACATAATTAATTCATGATGTTTTTAATTTTTATGCCATTACATAATTAATTTAATGATGTACTTTTTAATGTTTGAAAGGTCAAAAAATTAAAACATTACAATAGTGATGTTAACAAACTTGAAATTAGTGTGTTTTATGTTTCATGTGATCATAAAAGATTAAAAAGTTAGTTGTAGAGGTGGTTGTTCAGTGGTTGACGTGTATGTTGGTTCTTTTTACAATGTAATCGGGTTTGTCTTCTAATATACCTATGGAATTTCCAATTCCAATCGAAGGCAGCTCGAAGGACCTGGACCAACTGACGAGGAATTTAAAAGCCTCCTACACTTCGGGCTCTACAAGACCCGGGAGGGTGATCCTTGAATGTGTTTACAACCTTTGCACCATTATTATAAACAACATTAACAATAGTAGATGATCTCACTTAATAGATCAACATGATAAGATAATATCAACTAGAATTGGCTGTTCATAGACAATATCAACTATTTGGAGCGTGAGATAACTAAACACAATCCATTGTATAAGATAGTCAATGATTTTCAATTTGTAGCAAGCTCTAGGAAAAGACAAACAAATACTGAACTACAATAATAATTACAAATTAGATCAGTGCCATATATCCATTGCAGGAGTCAAATTCATAAGCATCTAGAGGTTTATAACAGATTTAATATATCACATATAAGATCCCTGACAATGTTGCATTACAATTTCATCAGTATGCATTCTAAACCACGACTACTTATCAAATCCTTATACAACACATATCCGCCTATAATCACATTCAAGCATTTTGATTAATTCCTTGAATTAAAGCTAAAATAGAATCATACACACCATAACAGTGAGATGGATAAAACAACCCTTAGTTATTTCATTCAAAGTTCAGATATGCATGTACAATGGAGAGACATGAGCTCAAATTTTCATTTCAACTCAAATGCTAGTACTGTTATACAACATTAAATCTCTATGAACTCAAAACTTGTTACATAATGACTCAAAACCTAAATTGCATTTCTCTAAAACCATCGGATATGCAGAACATATCTGCTTATAATCCCATTCAAGCATTTTAATTAATTCCTTGAATTAAAGCTAAAATAGAATCATACACACTACAACAGTGAGCTGAATGAAACAACCCTTAGTTATTTTATTCAAAGTTCAGATATGCACATATAATGGAGAGAGATGAGCTTGAAATTATCATTTTGATTCAAATGCTAATACTGTTATGCAACATTAAATCCTCATGAACTTAAAACCTATCATAGAGTGACTCAGAACCTAAATTGCATTTCTCTCTAAAACCATTGATCTTTACAATCAGCTCTGCAACTTCGCCTAGACTTGATCAAAATTATCTAACTTGCTAACCTGTACTTCTGGCCTTGAAATACTTCTTATAGAAAAATGAAGGAGCAAACAAGCTTCGGGCCAGAAAGTACACACGTCACCAGCCGATTAGAGCACCTGATGATATTCTAAAAATTGTTACAACTACAATCATCCTGGAGCATATTCCCATTCATCATGTCGGTGGAGGAAGGTTGATGCAATAACAAAAAACCATGCGAAACCCACGCCAAGAAAGCCATCAACACAAAACTGGAATCGTTGTAACTACAACATCTGATTTGCCACCTGTCGGTAACCCACTCTTTTTACTCATCATCATTCAAATACTTAGCCACCCACCTCTGGTATTCTTCGTTAGTTGGGCAGTCAAAATTAATCACCTCACTTACCTTTGTACTATAAGGCATATACTTTACCACTACCTGATTAGCATCTCTTTCAAAAGATTCCAAAAATGAGCCGGTACCAATAATCTTATCCATACAATTCACTAACAAATCATAATCCAAGTCATCACAAATTACTTTAATTTGATTATTTATGACCTTACTCGCTTGATCCTTCCATTGTTGGAGTGTTCTGATTTCCCCCTTCTCATCAATTATATCAGGTAACAGTGTGTTACCCCAATCTTTGAAACTCTTTACCAACTCCCTAATCTTCCTACTTAAATCATCTAGTAAGGTCTAAAAACCTTGCAATGATTTCACTAATATATAAGTAGGCTTCAATGATTGGGGCTTGTTATTTACATAAAACCTTGAGGCTTTATTCATAATATCTAGATCATTTGCCCTAGGGATCCAATTTTCAATTATTGGAATCACTATCCCCTGATCCCTATCAATATTCTTTATTGCTTCAAATAGAAAAGAATACAAAGAATGTATAGAGGGAAATTTATTATCTACCCTTTCATTTAAATACTCAAAAATAGTAGTAACAATTTCTTTTTCTTTTGAAAGAAACCCTCCTCTTTTACCCTTAATGATGTTTGTAATTCATCAATTTTCTGTATGAGTTTCCTCTTTGTTGGATCAACAGAGCACTTTGTTTCTTCATCAATTTGTTCTAGAGGAGGGGTGAGAGCAGGATTTTGAATAGGAGACCCTGGTGTAGAAACATTTGGAGAACTAGGAGGCATTGACCCTACTATGGGAGGTAATGTGCTGGTTCTTGGAGCACTAGATGTTTCCCCAATATGTCTATACTTGAACCTTTCCACTTCAGTTTGTAGCTCAACATTCCTCTGTTGCATTTTACTATATTATTCAGTTAAAATGTTATACTTCTCTATTAAGCTCTTTCTTTCAGCCTCCTCCCTTTCAGTAGTCTTTTGGGCCAACTTGGCCACATTCACAGTTAAATTAGTGGCTTCAGTGGTTGAAGTCTCTGAAGCCCTCTTTATTATTAATCCTCCTTTGAAATTTGGATTAATATCAGCAATGTCTGGCTTTCTTCCTTGTGGAGCCAATTCCCAAATTGCTAAGGTCTCATATTCTTCACTGAAGGCAGAGTTTTGCAATGCTGCCTTAACTTCTTCTTCAGAATCCTGAAAAGGATTCTTGGAATTCATAATGGCATTGAAATCCACTGCATCTGCAATGTCCCATTCAGGAAAAATCAAAACACCAGCCTGACTCACAAGTTGTCTCCCTTCTTCAGGAGTGATGTTTTTGAACTCTTCCATTAGTTTAGCTTTTAATTCTTCATCATTCTCCTTATTTGACCTGTCAGGCCTTAGTTCTCTTCTCTCCTTGCATTTATTTTGATATTCCTCAAATTTCATCCTCCATGCCAATTGTAAGAATACAGGAGTCTTTACAAATGCATTGTCATCTAAGAACTCCTTACAAGCCTTCATTCTTGCATCCTGCACACTCTTACCCTTCATATCCAAATCAGATAGAACCAATTCAGCTGACCTAGGAGGGGAAGGCATACCAACCTGCATGTCATGATCAGTAACAATAAGTTCATCTGTTAGATCCTCAAGTGGGTGATCAGTTCTTTGCCTCTTAGGACGTGGCTCAGATGGTGGTGATGGGGGACTGCGCTCTGGTGAAGACTGTAATTCAATGATATTGACTGCCCTGGGTACTTTGAATTTTGGACCTGGTTGTGGAGGCACCTTCATTATTTGCTTCCCCTTCCTGTCTACTTCTTCCTCATCACTACTAGTATCCCTTTTCCTCCTATAGATGGGCCACCTTTCTATAGGTTGATATACTGACCTTGTTTGAATTGGCCTATCCCTTTGTCCTTGCATATCCAGACTTAGCCTTAAATTTATCCTTTTGGTTGTCAAGGTATCCATAATCTCCTTGAAGTTTTTCATCAGAAAATCAAATTTCTTAAGGTATGGAGTGAATTCCTTCAGTGGATCATAATTTGGATCCATTTCATGTACAATATCTAGTAGCTTACTATAAGCTATCCATTTCTCCTAGTTCAATTCCTACTTATTTAAATCAAATTCATTTCTGATAAGGTCCTCAGGGAAATTGAACTCATATGCAAACTTTCCACCTTTTATTCTTTGTCTGAAAAAAGCAAAGAAACCTTCAGGATCATGTTGTCACTTTGGACCAAATCTCAAATGGTAATCAACAAAGAATTTATCAAAATGTGTCCAACCTCCCTTTGAAAATGTAAATTCAAACACTACTGTATAATCAGGGAATAATGTTCCCTTCCCCTTTCCAATAAGGTTGTCTTCATGAATACAACCCATCTGCCACATAACTTCTACTAACCCTAGTCTTGGTGGCACATTGTATGGCAGTATGTGAGGGGTTCCTTGAAATCCATATATTATCAGGACAGTGCTGACTGGATATGGGATAATGTCACCACAGTTATTTAAAACCCTCAATTCTGGTTTCCTCTCCTTTGGCCTAAGGAAATCATGCACTTCCTTAGGGATCCTAGGTACATTTACCATCAATCTAGCCATTAATCTTGAAGCAAAACAATTATCAAATTGCACATAACTGGTGTTTTCCTTATTACAGGATAGATCTGCAGCCCATATCTGTACTGGAAATCTTTCTCCATCAACTGATTGCCTTAAGTTCATCTTCTCAACAAAGAAATCAACATTCCTAAACAGGAACATATGCATCAACATGGAATACTAAAAGAATTGAGTACCGGTATCACCTTTCTGCAGCTTCGACCTCCCTTCATCTATCCTCTCTGCCAAAAAAGAAGCAAAGTCATATGTTACAGAGAGGTTAGGGTGTTGTATTTGCACCCCCATGAACATGTATGCAATTGGCATTACTGCACCAGGACTGAAACCCAAAATATGACATAGTGAATAGAAAGTAGCTAGGAAAGGCTTTGCAAAATAATTCAATCTGAAGGGTTCCTGGTCACTAGGGATGATGTGAAATTGTGAACCTCATGCCTTAACCAGATAAGGTGGAAGCAACTTAACCCTAAAAAGAGATTTTAGTTTTGTATACTCCTGCTTCATTTCCTCAAAATTAATAGGAACCAATTCATCACTCGGCTCACTCAAATCAAAATTCTTTTGGATAACATCTCTGTTAATTTCTAATAAAACCCCTCCATCATTATCTCTAATTACCCATGTGATGGGGTCATATCTCATGGCCACTGCCCTAAGTAAGTCCACATCAGGGAACAAATTTGGTACAACCAGCTTACCCATGTCATACATCCATCCATTTGAGAAAGGGTGAGGAAAATTCCTTTGTCCATACCATAATTTGAACATCTCTAAGCCAGTGAGTGGAACCCTAGCATCAACAATGTTGGAACTATTATACACCAACCCCTCCCCTAGGATTTTCCCTTGCAATAACACTACACCCTTCTATCATTTGTTGACAACATAAATTGATCTAGGAAATCATCGTACATCGTACAAGTTTCTTTTCAAATACTCAATGTGGCCAGAGTGTTGCTTGGGTGGTGCCATTTTAGACAAACTAGAGCTTCACTACAATGTTACACTTCAAGTGGCTATGACTAAGCAGAGATAGGAAATTATAGAGTAAAAATACTGCAATTCCTCACAATTTATGATTAAACTATAGCCCCAAAAAAATATTTTAATGAGCTCAGTGACATGCATAGCAGACCCCCCTTCCCAAATTTAGGTGCAGAATGACTGGGAAACGGAGAAAATAAACTCACGGCTTTTTTCGCACAAACTCTAATTTCTGGCTGCAGCTGCTTGCAATTACACCTTTGGCTCTGAAACTATTTTTTACGAAATACTTGGATGCCTTGTGATACAAATGAAGTAAGTAAATTGATTTTATGTCGATCAAATCTTGCCAATAGATGTCTCATCCGCCATTAAAGCTCACTCGCGGGCTGCAGGAACGACTCCAACCACATTTGATACAGATTTAAATTTGAACCACTGATCCTCTAGTTTGATCAAATCATCAATGGCCACCTTCAAAATAGGCTGACATAATCACCAACACGGCAATAAGGGGCCCACCATGCCATAAGCCGCAAATGAAAACCATGTGGCGGTTTCCCGCGATACCACAATCCCTCAATTTACTATCACGGGATGGCGGGCAACCGTTGATCCTTCTCATCAGAGATCCTGCTCCTTCAAAAATGGTCGCCGTCCTTTCTGTTAACTGTCGAGCAGCTTTTCCCTCAAAATTATAACATCCGCGTTGAAATAAAGCATGTGCATCTCACAAGCACTTTAGTAATCTGCCCCTTAACACATTTAGAACTAGCTAATGCTTCCTTCACTCTTTAGACCTCATCAGATGAGACATGTGGCAAGCACCCATGATATCACGATCCTATAATTCTTGATCGCGGGATGGCAGGCACCGTTGATCTATAGGAAATAGATCAACGGTAGCGCTAATTCAACCCTCTACAAAATAAAATCATCAACGACCACCTTCAAAACAAGCTAACATAATTGCCAACATAGTGATAAGGGGCCCACCTTACCATACACTATGAAGGAAGTCCATGTGACGGTTTCCCATGATATCGCAATCCTGAAACTTCTGATCACGCGATGGCGAGCAACCGTTGATCGTGAGCATCAATGATCTCATTCGTTTAACATAGTCGCCAACCATGTCATTAACCTTCGAGCAGCTTTTCTAGTGAAATTATAACATATCCATCGATTTAGAACATGTGCGTCTCGAGAACACTTTAGTAATCCGCCGCTTAATACATTTAAAGCTGGCTAGTGTTTCCTTTACTCTTTAGGCTTCATTGATGAGACACGGTCACTGATTTCAAGCATCAACCTGGGCACCATCGCAGATGGCGGGGAACGACTGCATCAAATGGTAGTTGGTCAATGATAGCACAAATTTGATCCTCTGGATAGGACACATGGCGCCCGCCTATGATTTCACAATCCTTCAATTCTCGATCACGAGATGGTGGGCACTATTCATATCTGTAGGAAATAGATCAACGGCAACACTAAATCAACCCTTGCAAAATAAAACATTCATTAAAAAGAGAAGTGGGCATTACTAGGCAGATGACAAATAAAAAATATATATTTATACAAGAAAAATAAAATAAATTTACAATTTGTTTTATAATTTCACTTTTAACTTTAAATGTATGTTCACTCATTAAGTTGTATTTTTTACAATCACACTTTTTATTTTAGATTTTTGTTTATAAAATATAAAGATGCATAAAAATATATTAGAAATATTTTTCTTTATATATAGCATCTATAACATTAAATTAACAGAGAATAATTTCACAATATCACTTAACCAATCAAGAAAATTTAATCATTACTATGCAACATTATTCTCACACCAAACTAACAAATAAACATTGAAAACAAATTTATTTTTTTATATTATAACATTTATAACTTAAACCTTTTATACACAATATCAAGTTAATTATAAAAAACACATAAAATTATTTATAAGCAACTTAAATTTTTTAACAATTTAATAAAATTAAGAAAAAATTAAAGAAGAATTATAGATAAATTTATGAAATATTGATTTACTTATCAAGAAAATCAATGATAAATTCTACTTATTATAGATAAATTTACTTACCAATCTATTTTAACCATCAAGAAAAATTAATCATTAGCATTTCAAACATTATTACAATATCTTTTAAACCTAATAAATAAACATTGAAAACACATTTATTTTTTATATTATAACATTCATAACTTAAACCTTTTATACACAATGTCAAGTTAACTATAAATGGTATAGAGTTTAGATTTTCTATATCTCTCATATATCAACATAGGTAAATTTGAAAATATTTTAAATTATATAATTTCAAAAAAAAATTGAATGAATTTATAGAAGATTATTTTTATTAAAGTGATAGAATCTAAAACCAATACTAACATTAATTATAAGTCTAACCATAAACTTCAAACCTAAAAAATAACACTAATTAACTTCAAACCTAACTTCAATTTATATCCAACCCTAAACATAACTATGATTCTAAAACTAACATTAATGAAACCCTACTGAACCATAACCCTAACCCTAATACTTCAATCCCTCAGTCTCCAATTGAACCCTAACACTAACCCCAAGCTCTATCATAGAACCTTAATCTTTACCCCCAACCCCAACCCTAATCCTAATTGAATCCTATACCTAATTCTAATTAAAGTCTAACCCTATTTGAACCTTAAACTTAATTGAACTCATGTTTAGGGTTAGGGTTCAATTAAGGTTAGGGTTGAATTATGGTTATGGTCAAGGTTCAATTAGAGTTCTCTAGGGTTTTGATACAATTAGGGTTAGGTTTCAACAATACCTAGGGTTATGATTACAATTCAATTACTGTTAGAGTTAGGGTTATAATACGAGTTTAATTAGGTTAGGGTCAAGGTTTAATTAGTGTTAGAGTTAGGGTTGCAATAATAAAATTTTCCATAATGATATGGAAAGGCATTCAATTGGATTCATATACAATGCACAAATAAGAATTGCAATGCGCCCTCTAGAACCTGCAACAAAAATACAATCCTTAGCTTAATCTCATTTGTTCTTTTGTTAGGGTTGGGATAAGAATTTAATCCGGGCCAACCGAGACTTAGGAAATAAAACCCTCAGAGGAAATAAAGCATTAAAATCAAAGTTGGGTTTTAATTTTAATCCAGTGACATAAGTCTAAGCCATTAACTCCAGGGGTCATGTTACTGATGGCTTAGCCAAATCCTTTCATTAAATACTAACTGTGCAATGTGTAGGTTTTCCAGATTCGAAGATATGGGAGAAGATCTTGATCGTACCCTGCCAAATCGCAGACCTCAAACTCAATTTGTGTGAAGATGTGTACGTTGATCTCAATCTGTGTGAAGATGTTGTTGTTGGAAATCATGAAGGGTGATCTTTGGATTCTCATGTAGCTCTAGTTAAACGATGACAGTACATATGCCGCCAAATTGCCATGTTTTCACATGCATTTTTACTAAGAATTGATGAAGGTTGCCATTACCTCGCACAATAAATACAAGATGAATTAACTGCTAATAGTGTCATTCTTGTAGCAGTTAGAGCACTTTGTAGGCTGAGTCTAATCAAGTTTGAGTGCTTGTCTAAGAAGAGAAAATGAGTAAGTTAGTAAGGAGGTCTGCTCATTTGAGCTCACAAAAGCTCAGTCCTGCTATTCAGGAAGGTGCTTTGGTTGACAAGCGCAAGCTTGTGCCCACTAGATGCAGTAGAAGGTTGCAATTCCAGGACGTTGTTTCTCAACTGGTAGATGACAAAGGCAAGCAGTCGGTGTGCTCTATTACTAGTGTCGATAGGAAATTAAGGTATGGGAATGGCTCCTCTGGATTCCAACACTCGCCCATTGACCTTACGAGCAACACTTCTAATGATGTAATTGAGACCGACTCTGACTACTTCCGGTATTTACCTCGCTTCAATCACAATCTGCCCTCTGATGAGGAAGTGATATCTGTGGTGCCATTGGCTGTTAAAACCCCAAGCAGACACACTAGAACCGTATTGGGCAAGGACAAGAAAGAAGAGGAGGCTAAGGGTCTACCGTATTGGGAAACAACTAGAAGCAGGAGTGTATACCGGGGTCTGAGTGTTGGTAAGGGCAGGGTGGCAGGTAAATAAGAAGTTGTTGTGGTGACTTTGTGGCAATTTGGTTGGCTGGTTTTTTTGCGTGGATAGCGACAAGGGGATTTTGATGATACCTGTGTTCCCTTTTCTTTTAGATTTCCCAATTGCAGCGCCACTATGTTTTGCAGATCCAATGTGTGGAAGTTTGAATGAAAGTCAAATGTAATGGAGATTTTGTTTAAAATGAAAATTTGTGGTAAAATTACATTTGAGCCGTAAGCTTGTTGTCTTTGTCATATAAAAAGGGAATTCAAGCTCATTTGTAGGGAGAGAACCGATGAAAGCTCTAGCTAGGTTTTGAGCCAATATATGGGTAGAAAGATATTTGTCCCTCGGAGGAGGAAGTGGATATGGTGCCATTGGTCGCTAAACCTGCCGACTGACTAGAACCGTATTGGGCAAGGAAAAGAAAGAAGAGGAAGCTGAGGGTCTACAAGTATTGGGCAAATACCAGAAGCTGGGCGTATACCAGATCCGGAAAGTGCCGTAAGGGCGTGGTGGCGGTAAATAAGAAGTCACTTTAGTACCACTGGCCGTTGGTTTTTGCATGGATACAAAGGGATTGTGATGACAATTTGTGTTCCCTTTTCTTTACCTTTCCCCGTGTCAAGCACTATATATGTTTTGCAGATTCAACGCAGGGGAAGTTTGTAATGAAAGTAAAATGCAATGGAGATTTTGTTCAAATGAAAATTTGTGGTGAAATTACATTTGAGCCCTAAGCTTGTTGCTCCCTTGTCATATAAAAGGGAATTCAAGGCTCATTTGTAGGGAGAGAACTGATGAAAGCTCTAGCTAGGTTTTGAGTTGAATATATGGGTAGAAAGATATTTGTCCTCTAATGAGGAAGTGATATCTATGGTGCCATTGGCTGTTAAAACCCCAAGCGAACGGAATAGAATAGATAGCTTGTTTTGAGTTTTGGATGAATATATGCAAATTATCTTAAATTGTATGCAGATATGACTTATAAGCATGAATAAATGTATAATTCTAATATATTTTCTCTCCTTATGTGGATTTGAGTGAATTTTGAATGAAATTTTAATGATGTCATTCTTCTTTTGAGAATTTGTTCAATTGTGTGTCTATGTTTTGGGTAGAATTCAATTTTAAAATTTTGAGGTTTCATATTTATGTGTGAGATTGATCTAATATTCCAGAAAATGAATGTTAAAATATCATGAAAAAATGGGCATAGAATGAATGTAGAAGTAAAATTATATTTGCATATATTCATAAAATAAGATCTAATAAACAAAAAATATATGCAATTGAAAATTCAATTTTAAAATTTTGAGGTTTCATATTTATGTGTGAGATTGATCTAATATTCAGAAAATGAATGTTAAAATATCATGAAAAAAATGGGCATAGAATGAATGTAGAAGTAAAATTATATTTGCATATATTCATAAAATAAGATCTAATAAACAAAAAATATATGCAATTGAAAATAAAGGAAAAATAATTCAACCCAAATTTAGATAAGAGAGATAATTGGATTATATGATAGCTTTAAGGCTAGGCTTAGGGTTTGATTAGTATTAGTGTTCGCTTAGGGTTATGATTAGAGTTATGAATCTACAATTAGGGTTCAATTAATGTTCACTTAGGGTTTCTTTCTTGGGAGAAGTTTATTGAATTGTAAGTGTATTTTATAAAATTAATATGTCAAGAATTAATTTTAGATAATACTACATGTGGTTTTTCATATGGTATTAAATTGTAGATTAAAATTGATAATTGATTTCCTTCCTTCTTTTGCATTGTAAGCTACCATAATATATGGCCTTAAAATCCTATTCATATTTTGAGCTTTTCTAAACTATACAACACAACATCCAACAAAAAAATTTGTTATGCATTTTTTCCAAGTACAAATCCTTAGAATTCTTAATGTGTTACTTAGGTTAATTGTTTATTGCAATAAATAAATACACACTAATATATATATATTATGGATTTGAGGGAAAATATTAAAATATTTATATATATAGAAAAATTTAAATGCAAGGGATTCAAGTACATACCTTTGATTTTGTTAATGTTGATGAAGATACAAATCTTGATGAAGTGCCAAATTTAATGACATGATACAAAAAATTGGAATATATTTTCTCTATGTGGCACTTGAAATTTTGTATAAAACTATAACTAACTCTATGTCAAATTTGTGACTTTGGACCTATTTTGCATCAATAAATATGAGTTTTGACACATGCCTCCTAATCTAGCATACAATATGT
>VDFB02000017.1:375508747-375525155 GCA_007258455.2 Sequoia sempervirens | reverse complement strand
ATATGTACACTACTTACAGAATATACATTGTAAATTACTTCCATAAGATGGAGGCCCCAGGCCCCCAAAATTTTAGGGACAATTCTTTCCTCTGTCAAAGACTGTGGCTTTTTTATCCTACAATGAATTCATATGAGCATTGTGTAGTCCCAGGTTATCAACACCATCTTGATCAACACTGCTTATAATACTTGAAGTAACATTACCACATTTGTCCCTCTCCATTACAGGCTCATCAAATTAAATAGGAAAAAGGAATCCCTCATATTCTGCACTGCCATGAAGTATACCATCATATTCCATCTATCCATCAAACTTAAAAAACTCATAGAAACTTTGACTCAAACTAGGCTAGTCCTTAGTGAATTCAGGAAAGAAATCATGACTAGGTCTATTGTCAACCTATTTATCACAAGTGTTAACCTCATGAGGTGAAAGAAGTTCCATAATCAAATCCATTAGATACAGAGTTTTCGCAAAGAACTCCACTGCAGCTTTATACTATCCTATATTATTCTCATAATCACCTGTGTCTTTGAATTTCCCTTCACATGGGTGAAAAAATACTATAATATTTGCATACTCTGAAAAATCATCAAGTAGTTCCTTCTTCTCAACACAAGGAAATTTTGTTGGAATATCCATACAATCATCCTATGGAACACAAATAACTAACCTTTCAGTTGTCTTTTCAAATGTACAACCCTTCACCATAGGAGAGTCAATGCAACCATGTGCATCCTTTTGGATATCCACACTGTATCCGGAGATGACACCATGTTTGGGAGCTTCTTTATTGATTTCTACATCCCCACACCTTCCATGCAATTTGGAACTCAGCAAGTCAGAAGTGACATCTTCATTGACAAAACTACGAACATCAACACCACTTTGATCTTTACACAAACCATCTCCAACATATTCATTAATGGTACTTGTCAGATACTCATTAGAGGTATCCTCAAAAAGAGGATTGCTCCTACACCAATGGGGATTGTCGTTTGCAACCTCACTATCCAAGGAGTCTTCATCAAATAAAAGATTTTCCATACATTAATTGGATGTATCTCATCATCTTTAAAGTCATGATGCAAACAATTCAGATTATCAGTGTACTCAAAATCAATACAGTCACTTAAGGAACAAAGAGAGACAATCTCAACATCCTCCTCATTATTTGTGTTTGCAACAATTGACCCATACTCAGATAATTCTTCACATGAGGAGAATTTCTCACTACCTAGGAAACACACGCCTTTAAGGCTATTAACATACCCCCTACTAGAAGCAAGGGATTCCATCTCCACTTCATATGAAGAATCATATTCAATGGTAGATTTCTCAAATTCAATCTCTTCACTTTGATTCCTCATGTGTACCATAGCATTGAGACCAAGTGTATTCCCTTCATTGGCTAGTGCATGATGGTTGCTAACTGAATCAATTTGTGAAGCTTCACCTTGCACTTCTTGTGTTTGCTCATAGCTTATGACATCCCAAGGAAGGTAATTGGGCACCACCTCCTTAGTTTCATGTTCATCCTCTTCATCCTCTTCACTACTGCATGCTCCCACCTCTAGGTTATTAGTGAAATGAAAACATTCAACAGTCAATTGTTTTAATTTTGATGCTTCTCTTTGACCTGATAATCTTAGCCTTCGATCTTTTTCAACATGGCAACTACTGCTCACATCCTGAGAAATAGATAGGGGCATATGACCATGCTCAATGTTTTCCACAATATTTATCCAATCCACTATTTGATCAAGGCTATGAGGCTTTAGATCCTCAGACCATTGGCTAGACCCTAACATATATGCTTCACAAAACAAATTAATGCACATTAGATCACTAGGTTTAAAATTCTTGGGTATTTCCATTAGAGCATCCAAAAATCTCAAGAATAATTCATATGGTGACTCATTTGCATGTCTCTTAATTTCATATAGCTTCCTGATAGAAAAATTTATATCAAACCTTCCCCTCAGTTGATGTGAAGTTGATGCTTGCTCATATTTTTTCATTTCTTGGGAATAAAGTGGATATGACATCTATGAGATCCCCTTCTTGACAAACCCTTTTACCCTCTAATATACTTGATTCAATATTTTGGACAGTGCTAGAACTACTACTAGCAGTCACAGGTCCTCTCATCATTGAGTATCTCAAATTGTTCTCAATGTTAATGGCAATGTGATATGCCTGGTGCATGGATGTGAGCTCTTTGTCTCTTAATCAGAAGCGCATCTTCTTGACAAATGCTCCTAGATATACAACCAAACATTCAACATCATTTGGCCTTATATCTTCTAGAATTTCCCTGATAGCCTTTGCAAATCGAAGGTTGAAAATAGGAGCTGACTTACCTTCACTTATATGAATTTCCATAAAAAAAATTCTCACCACACTTGGATTTACCCTTTCACCAAATTTTTCAATAAATATATTCACGAACTGATCCCATGAAGATATGGAACCTACTAGAAAATATGAATACCAATCCCTAGCATCATCCTTCAAGGATTGAACAAAGAGTTTCATGACAACATCTTCATGACTTATCTCATAATCCCCCATCACATCCACAAATGTTTGCAAATGTTTAGAGGCTGATTTTGAGCTTTGCCCTGTGAATTTAGGAAAATATTTCCTAACCTCATGAGGAATTAGGTTTGGGAAACCTCTAATGCCACCAAAAACCAAAGGCATATACCTTTCAATAATAAAATCCTTTTGAGGGCATGATATGGCTTCTTCACCCTGCATACTTTTGCTTGATTCTTTACAAGGTAATTCTTTAAAAGGTAGTATTCAAAAGAATGGCATACTTCTCAAAATAATTACAGGCTTTACACATTAGAAGTATGAAGAACCATTATTATTACCTATCTTAATGCAAATTCATCTAATAGGGAATCATTTATGATCTTAAGCCTTGACTATTTTCTCATAAACTTCTTTAACTAAGGGATATGCTTTCTAGATTTTATGAGAATACCTGGAAATTTGTAGCAGCCTTTATCATTTCTTCCCGACTGTAAATTCTACAGATCTTGAAATTTTCTCCACAATTCAATTGGTTCTTTGGGTAGAGTTGCCACCTCCTTGTATAGAGGAATAAACTTCACGATTTTGAAGTTCTTTCAAGAGTAAATCTCATTTTGGGTCTTTTCCAACATCGGAGCCACACTAAAATCCTTTGATCTTTGTTGCAACAAAATCTTTTCCAGGTCCAAGAACTTCTCAATTATCTAAACAAGGATGCTCAGATATACTGAATTCGGAATGGCAAGTAGTATGACTCTTTAACCTTAATTCTTCAAGGTTTGAATGACTCTTTGACAAGACAATTGGCAACCAAATTTCTGAGTACATTCCCCAGTGGAGTCACTATTTTGTTGGTTGTTTTCCAGTGCATCTAAGGAATCTCTAAGGGATAGCCAACTCCTATGTTCAAGATTCCTAAAATGACTAGCCAACTAACAAGATCTAGTCAATCACTGAGAGCTTCTACACTTTAGGCTCTGTGGGGCCAAGAAGGGTGTTCCTATTGTGTTCATTTGAGAATATGCTTTATAGAACACATCATTTTCACATATCAGTTTGAATGAAGGATAATTATGTTACAATTACTACAAGATTGGCTTATCTTTAAGTAAATTGTTTACTCATTCATCAAAACAAAGGGCATTCTACATGATAATTGACATATACATGCATTGAGATTAATGAATTTTAAAATGAATTCAAATTCTAACTTTAGTTCGGTCATCAGACAACTATTTGATTAACCCTTTAGGTGAATCATTAAGGAATAGACTAGTTCCTTGTTACATTGGGCATTAGATTCACATACACAAGAACCAGTAACACAAAAATGACTTTAAAATTTGATGGGATGGACAACTCTCACAACAAATTTGCATTATGGAGCTCACTCTTTCTGATACATAACTACTTATCAAATCCCTTGCGAATAATTGTAAATCTAAGACTCCATTTAAGCATTTAATTGATTGCTTGAATCAAAGCAAAAACAGAGACATATATTCGAACAAATGTTCAAAGAAGAATGAAAATATCGTTAACATTTCATTCAAAATTCACACAAATTCACATAAGGAGAGAAAATATATTATAATTATACGTTTATTCATGTTTATCAATCATATCTGCAGAACAATTTAAGATAATTGCAAATGTTCAAGATCCCAAAGCTCAAAATAGACTATCTATTCTATTCCTATCATTCTACCCATATACACCTGACTCAAAACCTAACCAAAATTTTAATCCTCACAAATGAGCTTTGAATTCCCTTTTATAAGACAAGGGAGCAGAACAAGCCACCAACTCAAATGCAACTTAGATACAAAATTTTCATTTCACTTCTCATTTCAACTGCATTTCACAAAATCCCCACATGACAATTTTGTTAGACACAAGGAAAAGCCAAAACCAACATAGCCACTAGGAAGAAGCAAAGTCCCACCAAAATCCTCCTCCCTGCCACACATGCAAAGGTACCAATATTGCTGCCACAAGGGCACACTGTCACCCTTCAACATCCCAAAAAGATGCCACACAAGCAAAATGAGAAAACAACAGCCCGTAAATGATTTATTAGCACAAAAATTTATTTATCACCTTCCTCCAACTCACATGCCAGCCAACCCTTTTCCAACCACACACCCACCCCGGTACACACAACCACTCCGATTAGCAGCAAGAGTCAAGGAAGAGGCCTCAACATCCTCCTTGACCTTTTCCTTGTCTGCTATAGCAACCTCTTTTCCACTCGGGGTTCTAACCGCCAAAGGAGGAACAGATAGCACTCTCGCCTCAGATGACAAAGCTCGGCCCATGGTCACCAGATATGGATGATAACCAGAATCATTTTTAGTCTCAATGTTAGATGGGTTGTCTGTAAGGTCAATTGGAGAATGTTGTTGGCTGAATGATCCATGGCCATAGCAAAGCTTTCACCGGGTTCAATTGGAAGGCCCGGTAGCTTCGTTTCCTTTTATCTCCTTCTCCTTCGAGCTCCCAACCTGGTTTTGTAGTTTGTGGCCACATCTAACTATTACTAGTGAAGGTTCTCTCTCCTTAACATCCTCATGAATGCTTTGTTTGTGTCTAGGATCATCATTGCAAGGCCTCTGAGACTGAAGTCTAGCAGACCTACACACTGGAATCAACATTGAATCAGGCCTGCTCATCTTGCAATCACAAGCACACTCTTGAATCTCTGCTCTCTGCTACAGTCTAAGGACTTAACTGTTTAGTTGCTATGACAAGAATAGCAACTCATTCACTTCTATTTATTGAGCGAGATGATGTGATCAATTACCGATACTGCATGAGAAAAAGCACACATGTGAAGTGGGAAATTCACTGGCAGACGTATTATCACTGTTTCATTTACAAGTGCATGAAAGTCTACATATTACACTTCATGATTGTCTGCAATTAAATCTTCACACGCACGGAGATCAATTTGATCGCTCCTATAGAAATCCAGCCATTAATGCGTGATGGTTGCAGAGTAAAAATGGCTATCACATGCCATTTATCAACTTTGAATATAAGCTATTGATCTTCTACCTGGATGGTGAATCAAGTAGCTGGAATTAAGTTGACCACCTTTGAATTCAAGCGATGCTTCGTTGATGTGTCCTCAACCAATGATGTTCAGCCATTTCGGACTATAGTCTCTCTATCAGCAGGCTCCACCCCTTGCACAAACTGAATAGATCATGAGATATGTCAAGATCTCGCCGATCTTGTTGGTCTTAACTAATGCTTACTTTCTCCCAGCGAGCCAATGGGGAACGGTGAAGATCACTCCCAAGATCTGATCTCAACCATTTATTGAAGGCATTAAATGGTAGGCATGGTGGTGGGGACTAGGTCCCACAATCATACAAGGACACACATCCTTATTTTGCCAACCTCATTGTATTTAACCTATCAGCATTTACTGTCCACAGGCTGGTGGGGTATGGCCAAGATCTCATCCCAGATCCTCGAATCTCAAAACCTGCACTCCATACAATGTTAGCATTTAATAGAAAGGACTCAGTTAAGCCGACGGTGACATGACCTTTGAGGGTGAATGACTTACGCTTAAGTCACTGGGGAAAAATTTAAACCTGACTTAGGGAAAAGGCTAAAGTTAATGGAATAATTGATGACCAAAGGTTTCGAAAGCTAACGAATGTAAACCGACGGCAAATGGCCTGGCGGATACTTAAGAGATCTAAGTGGACTGACAGAATACAGTCAACTCAGAATTATAATTTTTCATACCTTTGTAAATAAAACCTCTACCAATTCATGGGACAAGGGTTCTAAAATGGAGACTAAGCCCATGGGGAAAGAGAAAATTTCAAAATCTTAGAAGCTCCATCGTGCCCTCATGCAGCTTGGGAGATACAAAGATGTTGAAGTAGATTGAATCTAAGTCAAAAAATAGGTCAAGATTATAACATGTTTCAGGATCAGGATGGTGTAGTCAAGAAAAGGATTCAAGTGTTGCAGTTTGAGCATAAATTTTATTTGTTCACCAGAAACAACCTTGTGGATGCCTTTTGGAAGGTGAAGGATTTAATCGAATGTAGATTGGAGTAGTTGATTGAGGTTCTAAGGAAAGGAGAGAAATTAGAAGAGGAAATCGCAATTCCATAATCCCTTATCTAGATTATCAACCAAACATCAGATAACTATAACATGATCATAATCATTGGGATTCTAGTGGAAGCTTGGAGGATATTTCTTCCGAAATGAGAAAGATAAGTACAAGATAATTTCTAACTCAATTAGCAGTTTGTACTTCAAATTTTGATCAAATTTGTGAAAGGGAGAGAGTGTAGTGTAAAAAATATTCCTTTGTCATTGATGTCAAGGGGAGAGAGAGAAAATGAAAATGCTTTATCATTCTAAGGGGAGAGATTTGTTTTGAAAAGAAGCTGTGTTTTGAAATTTTGAACTGGGTGTTAGATAATCATATTGGTTCTCACACTTAGTCATTTTTCACCAAGTGTTGTCATTGATGGAAACCTAAGTCATTATTCGGGTCCTAATAATCGGACTTGTTCTACCCAGAAGTGCAGTGAAGAAATCGTATTTTACTGGAAGTGAGAATGATGAACAGGGTATTCGATTACTATGTCAATTTGTATGCTTCACCGGATTATCATTTTAGTTTTTGGATCTTGGGGAAGGTTTTTGAGCATCTATTTTATCTTATTGTTAAGTTTTTTATTGTCGCATTAATCGGTGTACGAATTAGGAGACCCAGGAGGATGATTTTTTTGTTTATTTGCTCATGGTGGCTGACTTGGTGAATGTAGCATGTCACAGATGTATAAGGAGTAATTGTTTAATTTTTTCTTGTGTTGGAAATTTTGTTTTGGGTCCCATCATAACATTAGCTAGCTTTGATGGGTGTGCATTAAATATAATTCATGATTTCAGCCAACCATTAGAGAATTTTTCATACTTCGTTGAAGTTGACTTGAAGTGATTGAAATCCTTGATAGCGGATATATATGTGAGTTTGGGTAATTCATTTTGATGAGTGAATGGGTGTGAAGAGAAGAGAAGATGTGTGTGTGAATATCAGAAGATCGACTAAGCAAATTGTGCTTGTGCAGAAGAGGATTTTTGTGAAGTGTATTAAGGTCAAGCAAAGCGAAGTGCAGAATCAGATAGAAGGTCCTAAATCTTATCTATGAGCTTCACCATAACTAATACCAAGAATTTGTAGATGCTACTTTCTTAGTTCAACCATTTTTTGTAATCCAAACATTTTTTTTTAAGGTAATGAGCCTTCCTTATTTTGAGTAGTGAGCTCTAGGCAGTGTGCCTGAATGCATGTGCATTCCCTTTTTCTTCATACTTTTAACAAAGTATAAATTGTGGATTAATCTCCACTGTAGTTTTTCCCCTAACAAGGTTTCCACGTAAAAATCTTGGTGTTATGGTATTTTGATTGCTTCCTTCATGTGCTTGCATCTTTACTTCTGTTGAAATGTTGTAAATGGATTAAGATCTGAAATGAAATTTCAATATTGTTGAACATTGATTCACCCCCCACCTCTCAGTGTTCCTTGCGTCCAACAGATTCATGCTTAGCACTTATGTTAATTCCTTTCCAGCATTTTATTTTCAGTATTGTTTTCCCTTCTCTAGTTGTAGGATAAGGGATGACTATAGTTGAGTCCTAGTGCACATACAAGGTTGACCCATTTAAGTTCACGTCCCCTGGTCGACAATGAAATGAACCTTCATGATAAGCAAGATAACTCACTTAGTGTATATATCTAATCTCTAAGTTACAGCCTTTAGGGGCTTTTAGTTATTGAACCATTAGAGGAGGCCAACATTTTTGTTGTCATTGTTGAGGATGGTGTCAAACTAGGAATTTCCTTGGAGTCATTTCTAGTTTCTTTCTTGTTTTAGTATCTCTAAAGTTTGTTCTTAGCATACCCTTCATTTGAGGAAAGTAATGATTTGTTATTCTTTCACCAATTCTTTATGTGAGTTGGTTGATACTGAGTTAATGCCACATGCATAGAGGAAAGAGAAGAGATTCTCATGCGATATTCCTTCCTAGTGACCCTAATCCTGATAACCAACTAGTTGAGTTTCAAAATATTCCAAGAGATGAATGAGAAGAGGGGGAAAATCATTTTGTTGATGCATTCCCCAATTTGACCAGTTCTGAAGCTTCCTCTGAAGAGCAAGCTGCCTAAAGCCTAATTGAGAATCCATTTGCTTTGGTACTCCATGAAGCAAATATGGCTGGTCAAAATCCAAATAGACCTTACCAACCATCTTTTCCATTTCCTATCACTCACCAGAATGAAATTGATAACCTCAAGAACATCCCAGTTTAAGGCCTTCCTCCCCATGGGCTTGTAATAGAGGACCCTGACACTTTCTTATTTGAGTTTGATATGCTCTGTAGAAGCTATGACTATACTATTGATGCTCATAGGCTTAAATTGTTTCCTACCACCTTGAAATAAGTTGCATTAAGATGGTTTCAGAACTTAGGTAGGAATACCATAGAGACTTGGGATGATATGAAAACAAAGTTTCCTGAGAATTATAAAGAATACTATAGGGGCAGTGATATGAGAGGAGATGATATCTTCAGGATGCAGTAGAAGGAAGATGAAAGTTTGGAAGATTACATTTCAAGGTTCTTGTTTTCCCTGTAGAAATTTCCAAATCATGCACTCAATGAAGAGTCTCAAAAGTTGTTCTTCCTCAGGGGGTCAATGAACCTTGCATTGATGCTCTGGACCTGATAGGAGGAGGATATATCACCCAAGTTCCCTAGGATGATATTAAGAAGATATGTCAGAACTACTCTAGGTCAGCTCTAAAGAAAGGAAGAGGTTACCAATCTTTTATGTGTAAATCCTCCACTAATGGAGTTTCAAGGATGGAAATTACTCATTTGTTGGTAGATTTCAAGTAGGATATAATAAACAATATAGCTACTCATCTAAACACTCCTCAAGCAAAGAAGAAACAAGAGGAGGCAAAAGCAATGTTGGCAGAATATTGTCCTCATTGCAGGCAAAAGAAGAACTACATATGCAAAATGGTAGCCAACATTGACAGCAAGAAAATTCCACCAGAATTCAGGCCAGTTTAGGTTGATGATGATCAGGTTTTCTACATTACACAAAGAAGACCATGGGCTCCAAAACAAGTTATTCCACGAGATCCATTATCTTTTAGTGGACCTTATTTCAATTCTTATTGTAGAACCAATATCCTAGTACCTGCGAAACACAACAATCAAACACATTATAAAAGATTCAAATGCAACCCAAGATCAAATTTCCCCATAAAATCCATTAGCAATGCTCAAAATAGGAATAAAAACAAGAACACAATGGAAAAGCAAGGAGATAAATCAAATCCTATTAAAAACATGCAAACTCTTGATCTTATGGGGGAGTTGGTGCCAATTTGATGTGGAAATTGGCCCTTTCCCAACTCCTATGCAATATTTTGATGATTTGGTGATGATAGATCCACTTGGTGATTGCTTCAAATGAACTCCATGGAGAAAACCTGCAATAACCTAGCTAGGCCTTGATGAAATTGATGAAAATGCTAATGCTTGAAGATTAAATTGAGTATAGTAAGTTTGCTCAAATTGTGGATGATCAAATGAGGAGAGAAACCTCTTATTTATAGAAAGACAAGATGGAGAAATGCCCAAAATGAAGCAATGTGGGACTAACTTTCAACCTCAATGGCCAAAATGCCACTTGTCAAGATGTGAATAAGTAGAAAGGATGTGCACATTTTGGATGAATGTGCCCATAAAATGCAATTAGGTGGAATTGAAAATAAAGTGAAATGGTAATGTAAGAGGGAAAAGGGAATGTTCTAAATGCCACTTGATCAATGCAAAAAGATGAAATAAATGTCTTGTTGGAAGACAAAGTCCACTTGGAAGGGATTTCAAATTTGAGGAATATTCCCCTATTATGCCGTTGAGAGAAAAATTAGATTTAATAAAATGAATTCAAATCCATTTCACATGCAAGAGCTGTGAGGATGGGACATGGATTGTGACTAAACTAACTGGGCGGTTAACTAATTCCAATGAGGACTAGATGATGTGACAATTGGACTTAGATTTCATGGGTTGATTTAAACCAAAAGATGAGAAGAATGTGACTTTAGAGACAGTTACTAAACAAATACTTTGTCTTTTATTTAACCAAAGGATGATTGAGCCAGGATTAAATTAAACAAGGTTTAATTTATTTAATTTAATAGATAAAGATTCTTGTAGGAAATTAATTAAATAAAAATTCATTTATTTAATTAAATAGAAGAGTTAGGGTTAATTAGATCTGATTGGATTGATTTAATTGGAATCCAGAGAGAATGAGACTTAATTAGACAAAATGATTACGCATTTAATTAAGGAGAAAACTTCTGGATTTAATTTAATCAAATAAGGGTATTCAATTAAATGGTTAGACCGAGGGATGATTAAGGGGATGAAATGGTGTTAGTAATCAAAGGATCAAGCGCAATGCCAATCAAGACATTTTATGTGTCTACATTTTTCCTTTGAAGCAATGCACTTGTTATATGTCAGATTCAAAAGAATAAATTGTCCTCGACCAAGCCAAAAATTTTTGATTTCCAAACTTTTGCCCCATTGGTACCCCAGTGAGAGAGAAAACATGCCAATAGTATCGCCTCGAGATTAGAAGAAAATTTTGATATTTTGGTGATCTCGCGAGAAAAAAGGACAAGGTGCCTGACGGGTCCAGAAAGGCTCCGGGAGGTCAAAAAATGAGATAAAACACAAAAAAGGGTACAATACGGCCCTCGGACGGACAAAAACGGGATCGAGGGACCAAAACCCTTCCTAGATGGCTAAAAAGGGGCAAAAAACCCTAATTTTTAAGCATAAATAGGCCTTGAGGGGCTACTTCCAATTCATTTTCACTTTCAGCCTTAAGAGATTTTACAACTTTGAGCTCTGACCTTCTGGAGAGATGGCACAATGACAGCTTCCCATGCACATTTCCGACAAGGTATGGATGCATCAGAGGCATCCTGGCACTAGACCACCAGTGAGTCAACTTGACCCAAGCTTGTTTTTTATTTTTCATGCTCATTAAATGCCTTAGGAATCTTAGATTTTAGGAGCGGTTCTATATCGCACCGCTACAAATTTCAAACAGCGTCGCTCGGCATCAAACTGCACCGATGTCGCGAGTAGTGACATCGCGGCGCAATTTGGAGTTTGGGTTCAAATTCCAAACTAAGGCACTTTCGCAAAGTGCACCGCCACGGTGCCCTTTAGAATTAGGGTTTCCTACTAAACTCAAATGCTTTTGCGAATTGCAACGCCGCGGCATAGTTTGGGGGTTTGAGGCTTCTAACATCGCAATTTGGAGTTTGCAAATTGCACCGCCTTCACAGGCAGTGACGCTAAGGTTGGTTTGAGATGCCAACAGGATTAGGATTTTGATGAATTTTAACACGGTGACTTTTCCTAATGCAGGAGGAGGCAAGAGAGATCTATTCACGTGAGCATAGGTCCCAAGAGCTTTTCGAGATTTTGGATGAGCTGACCAAGTGACAGTAGGAGCACCTAGGGTAGATTGGTCTCTGGTACATTGCCTATGCGTCGCCCGTTCGAACACACTTGGGGATGCTATAGGCACTCACTAAGAGATGGCACAACGAGACTTCCTCCTTCCACCTCCCGACAGGCAAGGCTACAGTCACACTAGAGGACGTGTGGCAGATCCTTTGATTGCCTATTCATGACGAGCGTGTGATCTACGATACAGATGTCGGGATGGATGCCTACTACAATGTCACAGGGATTAATTAGATTGTATTTTGCGAGGGGAAGATCGAGCTTGAGTGCCATAGACCTCCTATTTCTAGTTTCTAATTAGTTATTGTAACTATTATTTCAGGTCTCGTCGCACCAGATCGGTGGGGCCATTATTTCAATCTTGGATGGGGGATCGCTTGGGAGCAGATGGTTCAGTGACGGACTTTGTTTGCATGGGGGCCAGTTCTTCTGGCCTCACTGTACAGAGACCTTCATGAGTTTGCTTACCTAGGCAGCCGAGCTCTTGGGGTGGGTGTTACACTTTTGCACATTTGGGCCTAGGAGCACATTGCTATGCTTCGTCCTTGAGTTGTTCAGGTTCCCATGGAGCTAGATGATCTAGTTGTCTAGCAGTATAGAGGGGGTGTCTCTTTCACCCACACAAGACAGCACGGGATTCCCCACTGGTGGAGAGTCCTAGATGACATGTGAGTGTTCATGTGGTGGCCATATCTTGGATGGCTTGCATGGTTTGATGATGTTCAACAACTCTTCTTCACCTGACAGAAAAATCTGATGCAGGGGCAAGAGCACACGATGATTGAGAGATACCTATCAGGTAGGGTACAGAGGCAGTTTGGAGAGCCACAGGGCAGGCCTAACAATCAGTACGTGACTATTTTTGTGAGGACTATGATTCAAAGTTCTTAGGGCCGCTACATACCAGCCTAGGAGGTGATCAATTCATTCAAATAGTTGGTGGTCAATCCATGGCCATATGACCAAGGTCAGGTGGATGTAGGGACTACACAGGCCTACAGAGACTAGTTTTGGCCGTCGTTGCGACTTATAGTTCTGGGGATACCATCTGCTCGACGAAGAGCCAGAGGCAAAGGAGCAGGACGGGGCCAGGGGGACAGAGATCAGGATCAAGGAGGTGGTGGGCCACCACCAGTTCATTAGGTTCAGGATCATGGACCTTAGGATCAGCCACACTGAGACCCACAAGAGGGAGAGCAGAGATAGGATGTCCCCCGGTAGGACTAGGATCCAGGACGACAAGATAGGATCCTGACACCACCTAGGGACAGGGATCAGGACCAGCCACCCGTACAGCCACCTTTCCAGCTAGACCCTGGGGATGGACAGATTTTGCAACTGCAGGCACAGGTACATGCATTGATAGCTGAGAAAGATCAGCTACAGGTAGAGCGGGACCAGGCAGTCCAGTAGAGACAGGCCGCAGAGTTACAGGCAACGGCCGAGATGGGCGAACGGCAACAGTTAGAGAGTATGGCCACATCTTCCTCTCGAAGCATAGTATCGCTTTGAGCCTACAGGGAGGTCATCTAGGAGGTCGATTATTATAGATTGTATTATTACTAGGTCGTTCCACAAGCAGCCCGAGTCTCAAACTTCTCACAGAGGACAGGGCATAGACCTGCAGAGGATCACTGAAAGAGAGCAGGTGGTGAGGGCAATAGCAAGCAGGGTTAGGCCTATTTTTTTATTGAGATAGGATTCTTTTTGCACCCCATGGGCTCATTTTTTATAGCCCCATGGGCCATTGTACTCATTGACATGCGCATGTACATTGATCTAATTTTTTGTACCATGATAGTGTATTACTCCGATGATATATGAGATGATGATTATGTGATATATCCTATCTTTACTTTGATGCATTATGGATGGATTTAATTTCTATATGCTATCCAATGTGATACTATGATGCTATGATGCTTTCTTATATGATGCATTTCTCCTTCAGTATCTTTTTTTATGTATGCCTCTATGATGGTGTATGGATGCAATCTATATGATTTATATGCAGTGATGCAAATGTGATGAGATTCTTTCTTTTCCAATATCTTTTCTAATGCACTTTCTATGATGTATGCAAAATGTTATGGTATGCAAATGCTTAGACTAATAGTTCTATATTATGCAATGATGAATGATATGTATTTATGATGTTATGATGATGAAATAATGTATGAAATTATAATGATGATTTCTGTAATAATGTATGTATGATGTTTATGACGGTGTGTGATGAAAATGAGATGTGATCATCTTATGCAAATGAATGGTGCTTATATATGTTCTATGGATATTATGATGATGGTATAGTATAATAAATGTAAATGATGTTATGATGATGCTACTATTATGGTATATGATGATTAAAAAATGATGATAATGTTATGAGATGATTATGTAAATGATGCTTATGATATGCTTAGAATAACCAATCTATATTATGCAATGATGGAAATGCAATGTTATGATATGATTTAATGTTTCCTATATGATATGCAATATGCAATATACTGATGGTTTGTGAATGCAAGATGAATGCAATGGTGATGATGATTTGTGATTAACTATCATGGTACCATGTTAGCGTGAAAAGCAAGAGATAGAAGAAAAAAAGAGACTCCAACAAGACATGAGATGATGATAATGATGATGATTACTTTCTGAGGAGCTAGGATTTTCAAAGCACCAATTACCTTATGTTTGATTGCACACATAAGTACGATGCATCAAGGTATAAAGAACCAGGATGGTGTTGTACCTAGTGTGACGGACTTTGACTCGACAATCAGATAGGAGTATTTTTGTTCACACCTGGCATACAGGACCTTATTCAAAATGCAGTTTAGATATTCTGGACATCTTAGACCAAAACATAGAAAAGAAAGCCTTCCTATGTGGTCAACAAGATACCCAAAATGTCCTCCCTACATCTAAACAAAGTACGCGTGACCAAGGTTATATTACAAAAAATATCCCACAAGTGCAGTAGATAAAAGATAATGATTGTTTCCCCATTCCTATCTCTCTAAATCCTTCATTTGGACATCATCAAGAGGTCCTTGGAATGAGCACAATAAGATAAATCCAAAGAAAAAGATAAAGTAAACAAACAAGTTGATGTTCTTTGAAACCGCTAGCCAAGACTAAACTACGATGACACCTGATGTTGATGTCCATTGTAGGAAGGATTCATCCTAGGACATGATGATATCAGATGATTGATTTGGGACTGATTGGATGAGGAGCTATTGACACAAAGAGTTGACCAACTTTTTTACGTACTAACCTAGACTTGAGACTTTGACATTTGAGTTTTCACTTTTGACCTACTAGACTTGTTTCCAACTGCTTCACCAAGGGTTTGAGGATGATGATGATTTATTATGAGTTTTGTTTATTGCAGGTGAAAGCGAGATGAGACAAATAGATTTTTTCAAATATTTGGATTTTTTTGGTGTTTTTGAAATGTTTTGAGGCTATTTTTGGTATTTTTCAAGATTCTACAAATGTTTTGATTTTTGATTTTCAAATGTTTTGAGGTTTTCTGAGATTTTGACCAAGAGACTAACCTAAGACTTATCTTAGGGGCCTCGGGGGCTGATCAATAGATGAGCCTTTCCTACATTATACATGCAGAGACCACGTAGTTTGACTGACACAAACTCGATTATTGATGATATATGAACAAATGGATTGCCAGTTTATTATGACAGACTCCTAAAGGACTAACCTAAGTGTCTCGGGATGATCAAAGATCAACCTTGCTTTACATTCAAAGCTGAAAGACGTGAGTTCGACAAGATGACTCTATTTTTGACTTTTGACCAACTTTTTGACCTATTTTTGGGATTTTATATGTTTTGAATGTTTTGGGATTTTGCATTTATGATGTTTTTGGATTTTCTAATTTTGGGGACTTCAAGAACATACACGAATTTGATCTAATGAGAACATGCCCCCAATGTGAAACAATAGACTACTCTAATGGAGGCAGGACAAACTAACCTTGAGAATGGACCGAGTAGCAATTAGGAGGGATCATGACACCCAACACATGACCAAGCTATGATGCGGATGTAGATGGGTGATGGATGAGTAATGGATGATGCAAAACGATTCGTGAAGATCCTAGTGGATGGAAAGTGCTTATTTACACAAGGCGCCTGTTTACCAAGTTTTCACCAAGGTACTTGCCCAAAGCACCACAAAAGTGGTTTTCACTAGAGGACAATTTTTCTCTTTACT
>VDFB02000017.1:375496478-375508647 GCA_007258455.2 Sequoia sempervirens | reverse complement strand
GGTCTCTAAAATCTGTGCATATACAGATGCCCCCATCAAGTTTTGAAATAGGAACCAGATTTGATACCCATTATGAATAGTCAATTGGTCGTATGAACCCTGCATCAAGTAGCTTCTTCAATTCCATTTTGACTAATAAAGCTATCCGGGGATGCATTTTTCTGATTTTTTGTTTGACGAACTTTGCTTCAAGGTAAACTGATAGATGGTGGACCAAAATCTCTGGTGCAAGCCCGGGCATGTCGACATAGCTCCATGCAAAGTTGACATTTCTCTCCCTTAAGAAAGCAGCTAGGAGCTCTTGTTCTTCTAACATCAATGATTCAACATAAAATGTGATATGCAAAGTTTCCTCTATTCCCAAGTTGACTGGGTTGCACTTCTTAGCTAGAAAGGATGACTTTTCCTAATGTAGAGAACTAAGAGGAAGATTGAATCCTTCATCCTCGGGCACCTCAAAGAGGTTTTCACTGTTGGATATGTCCTTTGTTTTTACTATTTTAGGGTTAGAGAGTGCCACAGTGTGGTTTTCACTCAAAGACCTTGAGATTATTCTCAATTTTTTGCTTTTGCAACTAAAGGATTCAATCATCTTGCCGTAGTAAGCTTGTGTGTCCAGAATGATATCAAACCCAACCTTGTGATCTCCATATGGTACCATGCTCTACAGTCCCATGAATTTCAAGAGTGCTTCATCATTTTTGAAAGTGTCCAGAATTGGAGGTCCTCGTTGGTTGTAATCGATGAGCTGGGGGTAGACTAGGTTGATTTCATGGATTTGATGGTCGTTGGTCTCAAAGGACATGGTGCTAATCATGAGTAGGGAAGTATCTTCAAAAAGCATGGGAAAGTCAGTTATGGGATCTTCCTCACTACATACATCTATGACTTTATCTATGGATACATGTATTTGACGGGTGGGTCCTGATTGTCGAGGAGGTTTTTTGACCTTCTTAACCGGGATACTTTTTCCATGTATGGTTATACTCAGAAGGGTACATCTGAGGCCAATATTTCTCATTCACGTCTTAGGAATGATGGGTATTAAAAGACCATTGTCATTTTGTCTAAGCTTTATGTTTCTATCATAGCCCATGGCGAGCATCATTTGTAAACCTTTACTGCTATCATCCATAGGTAGATCTATTGTTGGTTTGTTATCTTGGTACATGAGATGAGATGGGTCCTCTTCTATTACTTCCCGATCGAGATCTCCCCAACTCCTAAAGCTGGAGGACCTTGATGTGAAGGTTTGGGATGAGGAAGCATCATTTGATTGTGGTCATCCTAATGACCTGGGAGATTGTGGTAACTCTCCTACCACAAAAGCATTTTTTGGAATTATATAGTGTCCACACCCATTGTCCTGTATAATGACCTTAATATCGGAGATGGTGGGGATGGTGGGTGTCTCTATCACAAAAGTGGAGGCAAGAGTATCTGGATCAATGTATGGAGTTGAGGGGCCCTCATCGTTCTTTGGCACTTGGGGGATTTTGTAATATTTTGCTTCTAGGCTCTTGCAGTAAGAAAAAGGTTCAGGATCCCGATGGATAGTGACCTCTTGGACTTGGTATGTGAACTTGACATATTGGTGGAAGGTTGGTTCTTGATCATTGTAAGCCTTGATTGTGATGCCTTTACCTTTTTTAGTGGAATCCTCTGAGATTCCTAGATTCTTTATGATCTTGAGGGTGTAAGGAAAATCAGATGCGGAAACAATTCTCCTAATGTCAATACCTCATAGAAGAATGTAGATATACTTTTAATTTTTCAATTACAGTTCAATTAAGATGCACTATGAAGTAGATAACAGAAACAAAGCATTTGAAAATCACACATGAACACCAGATATACATGGGAAAACCCTTATAGGAGAAAAACCAACCACACCAAGAGAAATCGCTTTGTATTACAGTAATGGAAATTACATACAAATGACAGACTTATCTTTCTGGTGTCTATTTACAGCAGCATTCACCATGAACAATCTTGTACAAGAACCTTCAAATTATAGTCATTACAGATTAGATAACATTTACTGATCATACAACCACCCAACAATCTGTTGATCCAACCAACCGATCACAATCTGCAATCACAGAGTATATCCATGTTGTTCCATGTTCGTCGAGCTTCCTCATAGAACTGTCACAACGAACTACCTTCTAACTATTCAGATTCGGCTTCTCCTATTGGAACACGAGACTCCACATAGGATGGTCAAACTATCAAAAGAATTTGCACTATGTTGGCATCTCGGTGAGACACTAACAGTGTCTCGCCGATGCCACATAACCTTCATATCGATATCACCAAGAGATATCGTTATTGCCAAGATGTTTCAACGAGCTTACATGTATCAGCTTTAGTTTTCCTTTCAGAAAGAGTATCACTCTCGCTAGGACATCCCAACGAGCCTCCTTGTGAGTTCAGGAGATTATTGCTAAAACATTCTTATGTCGCCAGGAGATCATACCGAGTTCCATATATTATACCGATACTAGTGTTCTTATCAACCAGACAATCGTCTTTCGCTAAGACCATATGTCGAGTCATCAAAGTTACTCTGAAGACTTAAGTCATACCAAGCACCACAGGATAGTCGGAAAGACTTAACATTATTGTCAAGATGTCTCTTCGAAACCCTTTGTGTTACCCTAATAGCCAAAGGTTATCGGCAAGACATCCTCCAGTCACTAAGAACTCTCCCTGAGATCCTTTGTGTTACTCCGATGACCAACACTTGAGCCTCCATCAGTGAGACATTTGCACATCTCTGAGACATCATAACGAAACAACCATTGTTACTCCGATGAACCCAAGTGCATTCCCGTTGGGGAGACTTTAACTATTCGCTAGAACTTCTCATCGAGCCACTAAAGGTTATCCCGAAGCCCATGGTCACCATGAGTCTCCCTGATACACGATTGAATGGCTTGTCAGCCAAAGATCTCTACAAGTGGTAAGAGGTCACACCAACTACTCTATGTCACAGTGATAGCCTCCACAGTGAAAGCGTTCGACAAGACAGAAGCTAGGTCCCAGCAACCTGAACAAAACATGATGTTACCAATCTACTAGTCGGCCAGACATTTGAGCTGTCACACCGACTTGACTCCAATGGAGGTTTCAGCCTATGATGATTGAGGCATATATTTCCAACAATCTCCCACTTGACAAAGATCACACAGGAACCTCCAAAGAATAATAAAACTTACTAAAAATCATGGGCACTAAGGCCCATCTAACCAGCACACCACATGAACTTGTATGTGCTCACTGGCTTCGTCAATGAATCTGCAACATTCTCGGTATCTGGCAAGTGACCTTTCATCCTCCACCATATCTGGAGTACCGAAGTGATCACGGTACATCAATATGTTTCATCCTGGCATGGATAGTAGGGTTCTTTGCCAGACAAATTGCACTCTAAATATCACAAAAAATAGTTATTTCCCTTACATCAAAACCAATGTTAGAACACAAATGTTTCAACCAAACTGGCATTTGGGACCTTGAGATGTATTCAACCTCACCGCCAGTGGACAATAAAGCAACTCTGACACCGCTTACTCATCCAACTCGCACCACTGAAATGTATCCTTGGTGGACCCTCACTTGTCAATGTCCCTTGAGTAAATTCACATATCCATGAGAATCGCGGTTATAGTGATTCAGCAAGTTCCATGGTAACACAAAGAAAAATCTGAAGTTCCCTTCAAATATCTAAACACCCTCTTCACAGCATCCCAATGTATTCTTCCTAGATTTGCCATAAATCGACTAAGTACTCCCACTGCTTGGGCAATGTCTGGTCTTGTATAGACAATTGCATACGTGTGTCTTCCTACTGCACTTGCATAGGGTACACTAGTCATGTCATCCATCTCGGTGGGAATTTTGGGCGATCCTCGATAGATAACCGTTCCTTGCATGGTGGAACCACAGTTGTTTGCAATCATTCATACAAAATCTCTCAAGAGCGGATGCGATATGCCCACTGCGAACCGCATAGTTTTCCTGTTCTTCCTATCCCCAGGTTGTCTCTATCCTAGAATATACCTTCTTGCACCAAGGTCCTTCATTTTGAACTTAGCGGAGACAAGGCGGAACTTAAGATTAGGAATCATTAGCTTGTGTGCCTATGAACAACATATCATCAACATAGAGAGCAATAACAAATTACTTGATCACTTTCAGCTTTATAATATACGGTCATATTTTCATCTCCCTGTAAATTCCAAGAACCAATACAAAAGTATCAAATTTTTGGTATACATTCTAGGTAATAGCTTTAACTTATGGAGACTTCTTTTAATTTTGCATACTAGTTTTCTTTACCTTTCTCGAAGTGCTCAAACTGAGGACATATAGATTTCTTCTTCAAGATCACCATGAAGAAATGTTGTCTTCACATCAATACGTTACTAAGTCATGCCTTCTGCAAGTGAAGAAATCTGATAGATGTCAGCTTAGCTACAGGGGGAAAATATTTCCCATAATCAATTCCCTCTACCTGGGAATAACCCTTGCAACCAGTCCCGCCTTGTACTTTTCTACACTGCCATCCAGACCAATCTTCTTCTTAAATACCCATTTGCAGCCAACAACCTTTCTTCCTTTAGGCGAGGCACCGGACTCGGGTTTCATTCTTTTCTAATGATGCCATCTCTTCATTCATGGCTTCCAGCCAAAATTACGAATCGGACATTTAAATGCCTCTTTCGGTCCTAGGCTCTTCGGTGCTGAAATTAAACATAGGGGCACAAGTAGAATCAATCGAGAACCCATACCACAGTTTTTTTCTTTCAGGTTTGACCTCTCCTCACTTCTTTGAGGCTGGGTTCTTCCTTCTTGGAGCTTTCATAGCCTTGAGCTCTCCTCAGTTTCAGGTACATTTTGAATTCTCAATTCCTCTTTCTCTAGTGTAGGAGGAATTAATGGTACATCCTTATTGTTTTCTGACTTTGTCTTTGACTGTAGATCCAAAGTGGAAGGTTTCAGCTAATGAAAGATTACACTTCTGCTGTATACAACCTTCTCTGTATCAAGATTCCAAAGCTTGTATCCTTTTATGACAGCACTATAGCCAATTAAAATACATTTGATAGCCTTGTTCTCAGATTTAGATCTTTTCACATCTAGCACATGAGTATATGCCTCACAGCCAAAAACACGAACATGTCTAAGAGAGGGCTTCTTACCAGACCACGCTTCCAAAGGTGTTTTCTCAACAAGAGCAAAATTTGGAGAATGATTAATTAGATAACATGCAGTAGATACAGCCTCAGCCCAGAATTTCTCCTCCAAGCTAGCACTACTAAGCATACTTCGTGCTCTCTCCATTACTGTCCTATTGAATCTTTCTACAACTCCATTATGCTGTGGAGTATAAGATGTAGTCTTGTGTCTTTTAATTCCATGGTCTTTACAATATCTTTCAAATTCATTAGAACAAAATTCACCACCATTATCAGTCCTTAAACATTTTATTTTTCTACCAGTCTAATTTTCAACAAGATTTTTAAAGTCTTTAAATCGACTGAATACTTCTGATTTACTTTTCAGAAAATATACAAATTCTCTTCTTGAATAATCATCAATGAACGACACGTAGTATCTTGACTTAGACAAGAGGATGGACAAACACATCGGCGAATATGAATAACAATCTATGTAAACGGAAAGTTCGCCGAGTTGGAATAAAAAGCGTCTTTTACTTTCCGTAATACAATTCTCATAGAATTCAGGTCGAGATTACAATCTTCAAGCCCCTCAACTAGGTTTTTATTCTTCAAGGTTTTTAAACCTTTTTCTCCTATGTGGCCTAGTCTATGATTCCAGAGCATAGTCTTCTCTACTAGAAGTTTTGCTTCCATAGAGTTTACATAATTAGGATATTTCCCTCTTTACCTCCGAGCAGCTTTTCGGTGACTTTCTAGAACCTTTACCATTGGTGCTGTATGTGCATCGACACAAGGTACCAATTAGAACACTCTAGCTAGCCGTGAACCTCTAGTCATCTTGCGAGCCATTTCTAGAGAGCGTGTGGCGTGTACTCCTTAACATTGACATACTTACATAAAAGTAAGTTTTGAGCGGAACTGGTATATGAATTACATTATTGATTCCTTCACTTTCTCGCCATCGGGGTGTGATGCGACTCTTCCGTCCAACAATCTCTAAAGTTGAATCTTGCCGAATTTTTCTTTCTTGTGTTCTTCTTATTCATGAGGCATTCTCTATGGATGTCATGTGGAAAGATGCTTGAGAATCAATCAACGAGCATCATCGTGCGAGTAGCGAAGAGCTACAATGAAGGTCTCACCATCACTATGAGAAGAACCATTGTCGAAGAATCCCTTCTTCTTCTTTCTCCTCTTCCCTAGATCTTTGAACATGACGAGTTGCCCAGTTCTAGCGCTACCTTGGACTGTATTGCTGGGGAGACTTTGATCTCCCCTCTAATTCGATTTGGACTTCTTGTCCTTCTTCTTGCCTTTCTCTTGGGTGCCCTCTGCCGGCGAGCTTCGCCGCCATCTCCGGAATTTTCGCTTCATCTCTTGATGAAAAAGAACCAACAACATCTTCCATCATGGCCCGGATGTTTGTACTCCCGATAACCATCACCGAGATGATCATGAAGATGCGGAAAAGGAGAACACAATAGAAGGCATACGATCCTCTTCTTTAGTCTTCACACCAACGGATGTTAATTGAGCAAGCAGCATATTAAATGTGTTCAAATGATCAGCCACAGACCCTCCTTCCTGCATTCTCAAAGAATACAGCTTCTTCCTTAGGAATAGTTTATTCACCAAGGACTTCCCCTGATAAATAGACGCCAATCTCTTCCACAAAGAAGAGGCAGTCTTCTCCTCATGCACATTCACAAGAACTAAGTCTACCAAATAGAGCCTTATCAGCCCCTTAGACTTCCTATCTACAAGGTCCCAATATTCTTGCTTCATGCCTGTAGGTTTAGTTCCAGACACTATAAGCCACAGATCACGATCAACTGGAAGATCCTCCATCTTGAGTTTCCACAACTCAAAGTTATTGCCATTGAACTTCTCTATTTCAAACTTTCCAGACATGCTAGCCATCTCAACCTGTAAGCAGAAATAACAAACTTTACAAGACTCCCACTGAACAGAATTGATTCAAAAAAAACCAACATACCCACAAGGATAACACAACTGGCCAGGCTCTGATACCACTTGTAAGGAAAATCAGATGTGGAAACAATTCTCCTAACGTCAATACCTTAGAGAAGAATGTAGATATACTTTTAATTTTTCAATTACAATTCAATTAAGATGCACTATGAAGTAGATAACAGAAACAAAGCATTTGAAAATCACACATGAACACCAAATATACGTGGGAAAACCCTTATGGGAGAAAAACCCACCACACCAAGAGAAATCACTTTGTATTACAGTAATGGAAATTACATACAAATGACATGAACCTTCAAATTACAGTCATTACAGATTAGATAACATTTATTGATCATACAACCACCCAACAATTCGTCAATCCAACCAACCGATCACAATCTGCAATCACAGAGTATATCCATGTTGTTCCATGTCTGTCGAGCTTCCTCACAGAACCGTCACAATGAACTACCTTCTAACTATTCAGATTCGGCTTCTCCTATTGGTCCATGAGACTCCACATAGGACGATCAAACTGTCAAAAGAATTTGCACTGTGTTGGCATCTCGGTGAGACACTAATAGTGTATTGTCGATGCCACATAACATTCATATCGATATCGCCAAGATGTTTCAACAAGCTTACAACATGTATCGGCTTCAGTTTTCCTTTCGGAAAGAGTATCGCTCTCGCCAGGACGTCCCAACGAGCCTCCTTGTGTTACACCGAGTTTAGGAGATTATCGCTAAAGCATTCTTATGTCGCCAGGAGATCATACCGAGTTTCATATGTTATACCGATACTAGTGTTCTTATCAGCCAGACAATCGTCTTTCGCTAAGACCATCTACTAAGTCATCAAAGTTACTCTGAAGACTTAAGTCATACCGAGCACCATAGGATAGTCAGCAAGACTTAACATTATCATCAAGACATCTCTTTGAAACCCTTTGTGTTACCCTGATAGCCAAAGGTTATCGGCAAGACATCCTCCAGTCACTAAGAACTCTCCCTGAGATCCTTTGTGTTACTCCGATGACCAACACTTGAGCCTCCATCGGTGAGACATTTGCACATCGCCAAGACATCATAACGAAACAACCATTGTTACTCCGATGAACCCAAGTGCATTCCCGTCGACGATACTTTAACTATTCGCTGGGACTTCTCACCGAGCTGCTAAAGGTTATCCTAAAGCCCATGGTCGCCATGAGTCTCCCCAATACACGATTGAATGGCCTGTCATCCAAACATCTCTACAAGTGGTAAGATGTCACACCAACTGCTCTATGTCACAGCGATAGGCTCCACAGTGAAAGCGTTCAGCAAGACAGAAGCTAGGTCACAGCGACCTGAACAAAAAATGATGTTACCAATCTGCTAGTCAGCCAGACATTTGAGCTGTCACACCGACTTGACTCCAATGGAGGTTTCAGCCTGTGATGATTGAGGCATATATTTCCAACAGAGGGAACAAATGTGTAAGTTTGTACCTCCATCCACCAAGACTCTCTTGACCTTTTTCTTATGCACTAGAACCTCCAAATGGAGAGTGCGATTGTGAGATGGTTGGGTGGGGAAGTCTTGATCGAAGAATGTGAGAAGATTTGGGGTAATGATATTTTCGACCATAGCTTGGAATTGTTTAGTATCAAGATCTGTAGAGACGGTGGATGAGGCCAATCCTTCTTCAAGGATATTTTTGTGGGTTGATGATATCTTCAGCAACTCCATGATGGAGATATGAGCGGGAGTTCGTTTTAGCTAGTCGAGGACATTGTAACCATGAGGGATGGTTTTGGATTTGAGGTGGATTACCTAGGTGGTTGGGATGGTCCAGCGATGGTGACTTTTTCGCCATGTGTGGTGACTCCAAAATCAAATTTTCCCTTGATATTAATGATAGTGACCATTTCCTCAATGGATGCCACCACATGGTTATATACATGATTTACGTTGCCATACTTTTGTTTTCCACATTGCCTCCCTGGTTATGATTTGGCATCGAATTCATGTATATTTTCAAGTCCCGATTTCCAGTCAGTTGCTCAACGTTTATAATCCTGTCATCAATGAGGTCCTGGATTAGATTTTTCAACCTCATGCAACTGTTAGTGGTGTGCCCCTTGATTTTTTGAAAATCACAAAGGTGGTTCTCATTATACCAAGGTGGTTTCACTTGGGGTTCCTGATAGTTCTCATAAGTGGGTATCTTGATGAGATTTTCGTTTACCAATTTTTGCATAACTGCCTTGATTGGTTCCCCAAGGGTGGTGTATTTATGCTTGGGGGAATTTTTGTTTCACGGGGGTTGTCCCCCTTGATTATTTAGGTTATTGATCTAATTGTTGAATATTTTCTATTGCGATTACGCATTGGTTTACGTGTTATTCTGACTGTTGTTCTGTGGTTGTTGGTATGTTTGGGTGTTTTTCTTCAGAGCACTAATTACAACCTTGGCGTCCACCGCACCATCATTTGTGACATTTTTTTCCTTTCCCACGTGCGAGGTTTCTCATTATAGCTGGTGGATGGATGATTTTTTTGTTGTTCTAGATATGTAGGTGTTCCCCCTTATGAGAAAATGGCTCATTCAATATTAAGCGCTTTGGAGATTAATTGGTCGTATGTGGTGATACCTTGCACCTTGAGATGGAATGCCAAGGTTCCCTCAAGATTGGAGATGATGGTGCAAACTTGTTGTTCTTCTGGCATGACCCATTTTCTCCTATTGGCCTTGGATCGTCATCGTTGTAGGAAGGAAGTGAATGATTCTCCCTTAGCTTGCTTAAGAGCGAATAGTTCCTCTAAAATAACATCCATACTGATATTGAAGGCATATTTTTTTATGAATGCATCTACTATCTCCTACAACTTTTTGATGCCTGGAGGAAGGCGAAAGAACCACTCTATGGCTTGGCCAACCAAACTTCGAAGAAATAGCCACATCAGCTATGTATCGTCATATGCGACCTCCATGCAATGTACTTGGAATTCCCTAATGTGATCTTCAGGGTTTCTTGTCCCACGTAATTTTTGAATTTAGAGATTTCAAACCCCTTGGGGAATGGTTTCATTGCAAGGCTCCTATCAAATGGATAGGGGCACAAGTTGCTTGGTGTTCTGGTGGTTTTCCCTGATTGAAGATCAAGCACTTGTTGCGAGAGAAGCTTGATTTGCATTGTTACGTCATCTTGCGGATCAGGGGGTGAAGTGAAGGTGTTTTGCGGTGGTTGAGGTGTTTGAGTGTTGGGTGTGTTGGTGGGAGTTTGGTGCAAGCTTTGTTGATACACCTGCATTTGTTGTTGTGCCAACAATGCTTGTTGTTGGTCATGTTTTTGTTGTGCCAACAACTCTTGTTGTTGGTCATGTTGTTGTTGAGCCAACAAGGCTTGTTGTTGGTCATGTTGTTGTTGTGCCAAAAATGTTTGTTGTTGGGCTAATAATCCTTCTTCTTGTTGTGATTGATACTATTGCAAGACTTGTTGATATGCTTTCAATTGTTCCTGGTATTGAGCTTGTGCTTGCACTTATTGAGCTTGGTATTGGGAGGCTGCACCCAGAAGCAGACTGATGCCAGGCTTGTTCACGAGGCAGGCACGGTGGAATTTAGCTTGTCGCATTATGTAGAAAGCAGTATGAAGCCCGAGGCGAAGCGAAGTGGCAGAACGCTTTGCGGTTGCTTGCACAACAGGTTGTAGGTGGCTTGTTGTTGTTGTAAATAGAAGCTTGGGCTTAAAGTGACCTTTGTGTATTTTGCTTGATGGCTTGTTGTTGATGCGACTTGAGAACATGGAGTATCTTGGGTGGGAAACTATACTTAAGCATTTGATTTTGGATTTGTTGGAAGCACTTTTGATAGGGAGCTTGTTAGGCTTCACTTGTAATGTGGATTCTATATTGGTTTTATATTTTTTGTTTGGTAGTGGAAGTCTTTGTGATGGTTGGAGGGAGTCGGTGTAAGGTGTTTGTTGTTGGTGGAGCTGCAGATTGTAGTGATAGTGGGATTTGTGGCAGTGGATAGATTGCAATCCGATATGCTTCATCCTCGAGGGCCATGGTTTTGAGGTATTTAGGAATGGTTGATAGTGTAATTTAGTTATTTGTATTTATTAGGTTAGTTTCCATCATTGTGATATTGATGACAAGATCAGAGGATTTGGTATGATGCCTTGATTGATGATTGGGGGATTGTTTTCAATGAGTGGCGGCAACAGAGGTAACCCCAAATTGAGAGTTGATGCTAATGTTCGCAGCAAGGGTGGAAATGGTGGAAAAGTGAGTGGCATACTTCCTTGGGGAAATTATGAAAATGAAGGGTCAAAGATTCCCCCTAGTCCAAATAAGTCCCCTTCTCCTTGCGAGGTCATAGAGAGAGAGGTTTGAGGTGTTGCGTGAAATGATGATGATGGGTCATTAGGATCATGAAAGGTGAGGGGGACATATGGGTTTAATGGATTTTGGGGTATGGGTTGCCCCAAGATAGTTTTTGCATCCAAATATTGATTACTCACAAGGGGTTATGTTTGTATTGCATTGAGAAATGTTCTCCCTTTGCTAACAATAGGTTGACTTGGAGCAATGGAGGATGTAATTTGGGGGATGGGTTGGGTGATGCTTTGGAATGGAGGTGTGGATGAGATTGGGGGCATGGATGAAATCAGAGGCATGACCCCAAGAGGTTTTTTCCACAATGGTGCTCATATCGTAATCGGAAGGGAGTTTAGCCCCTTGTTTTGCTAATTCAAGCATATATTGTGAGGGATGGAGCTTCATCATGATGTTGACAATTCTATGATTTTCAGGATTTTGGACCATTTCAGTGATCTCGTCTTGTGTTATCCCGAAGGATTTATTGGTGATATCCTCTACTTGACCTTCCTCTTGAGGATTTTGTGATGACGAAGGAAGATTAGTTAGGGGATTGCTTGATCCAACAAGATTCATTTCAGAATTGGTTTAGCTGAGGTCACTTGAAGTTGATGTTTCTTTGTTGGTCTCCAT
>VDFB02000017.1:375428465-375496378 GCA_007258455.2 Sequoia sempervirens | reverse complement strand
TGTATTTTTGTGTGATGTAATATGGATTTTGATATGTATTTTATTAATTTGATTACTAACATGATATGTAGGATGATTCATGCTATGATGGTGATTTGTGATATATACTAATGATGTCGTGTAGGTGGATGACCTAGGATGTTTGATTATGAGAGTGTGCACAGAGATATATGATATGTTTATGAAAAATGATGTGGAAATTTAATGTATTCATGGAATTTTTGTTTTTGGATTTTTCAAATGTAAGAAATAATGATGATGGGATGGAAAATGGATGTTGTGTTTATGAGATGCATCATGAATTTGTAGTATGTATATGATTTAGAAAAATAAATGATATGTGAAATGAGTCAAATGTTTATGGGAAAAATTTCATGATATATAAATGATATGAAAATGATAGATGAGTGCAAGATATGATATGAATGTAATGTGACAAATGATAAATAATGGGATGAAATGAACATGAATAATAATGATGAAATGTACGATGTAATGAAATGATGATAAAATGATAATGATAAATGATAATGAGATGAAATGATAATGATAAAATGATGATGGTAATGAAATGATAATGATAATGTAATGAAATGATGATGATAAATGATATGCAATAAGACAAAGATGATATAAAATGAGAATGATCAATGATATGCAATGAAATGATATGAAAAATGATAAATGAAATGCATAATGCATAATGATGGATAAATGATAAAGGATCTAAATGATATGCAATATGAATGATAAAAGATAAACTATATGATATGTAGAGTACCTAGATGAAATGATAATGATTAATGAAATGATGATGAAGATAAAATATGATAATGAAACAAATGTTTGAATGTCATCCACAAATAGTCTAAAGAGATATGACAATCGTTGATGTTTTTGTTCAGCCTTTCAAAACTCTGATGCAAATCCAGTATGCAAATATGTATAATGATCTAAATGAAATGCAATGAAACAAAACCAACTAGATGTTGAGCCCTTCGTTAGCATTCTTGAATCATCATAGAGCGTTTTAAAATGTTGGAAGTATGTACAAGCATCAAAGGGGAAATTAACACCAATGATAACCTGAGTACAACTTTCATGATTTTTGATATAGCAAGTGAACACAAGCATCGAGGTATAATTGAACCGAGATGACCTAAGCATTTCTTGCATAAACAAACAAAGATTAACCACTTTCTGATGCAAATTTTGAACTGTCATCAATGATATGCTTTGAAAATCATGTCTCACAACATATTTGCACTAGATTGATGGTCAATCTCAAGACAACAAACAAAGAAAAATCATTCTCTTTCCTCACCACTCTAGTTCAATACATCATCGAGTGTGCTCAAGAGGAATGATATTGAAAATCAAACAACCATTGTTCAAAATATAATACTTCTATTCCAAACATTATTCAGATTTTAGATCATCCAAATATGAGTCATGATATGAATTTTGCTAAAAAATTGTGATATGGATCAATGATTGGATAGTTGTTCATGTGATTTGATGGTTTGTTCTTTTGATTGAATTTTAGGTCACTATCTAGCTGTTTTGGTAACTCTGAAAGTTGATAGGTCTCAATATGTCAACATTTTCCCCCATTATTGGCACAACTTTCTAAAATGAATATGTGCAATGATCAAGCCATGGTAAGACATTATCGCTCTAGGAAAATGATGGCAATATGATGTTGTTATGACCCTAGGATGATGCATGAAATGAAGGCTGAGAAGCTAAGTGCAGAACATGAATTAATAGATGGAGAACTACAAATAGTGTATGTTTGCCAAATTTTCACTATTTTTTTTTATTGCATTTTTCTGATTTCTTTTTTATTTTATTTTTTTCAGGACTTTTTCTGTTGTTTTTGTAGATTTTTTTTAGGACTTTTTCTCCTGTTTTTGTAGATTTTTTTTAGGACTTTTATAGATGATGATAACTGCTTCAGACATAATACTTCTTCAGGTACATGTTGTTGATGGGTTCATCAAACAGGTCCCCTTCTGACGTTGACAGTTTGTATGCTCCCGAACTGTATACTACTATGACCACGTACGGACTCAGCCAATTTGGTTCAAACTTTCCTTTCTTCTCTCCGTCTTGTTGATTTCATGGGTTCTCTTTTAAATCAAGATCCTCAACCTGAAAGGTACATGGATTGACTCTATGATTATAGCTGCGAGACATCATCTATTGATATGCTTTCAAATGATCAGCCGCTCATTGTCTCTTCTCATCGAGGAGTTCCAGCTCTTGCAATCGGGAAACTTTGTATTCATCATCTATTGTGAGACCCTTCAATGATACCCTTAGCGATGGAATCTCAACTTCTAGAGGTAATATGGCTTCTGCTCCATAGACAAGAGCATACGGTGTTTCTCCTATTGGCATTTTGATGCTAGTTCTATAGGCCCATAATGCGGGATTGAGTTGAACGTGCCAATCTTTCCCTACATCATTCACAATCTTCTTCAAAATTTTCAATATAATCTTATTTGAGGCCTCTGCTTGGCCATTCCCTTGTGGATAGTACGGTGTTGAATATCTATGTTGAATATGGAATCGCTCACAAAGTTCATCAATATCTTGATTCTTGAATGGTCGTCCATTATCTGTGATAATGGAGTTGGGAATGCCATACCGACAAATAATATAGTTGAGTATGAATGATGAGATTTTTTTGAGAGTAACCTTAGTAAGAGATACTTCCTCAATCCACTTGGTAAAGTACTATGCCGCTATGATGATGAACTTGTGTCTGTTCAATGATGAAGGATGAATCTTGCCAACTAGATCTAACCCCCATTGAGAGAATGGCCAGGTCGACGTGAACGGTTGTAGTTCTTGTGCGGGAGCATGAATGAGATTCCCATGAATCTGACATTTTGAGCACTTCTTCACAAAAGTGAACGATTCTCTTTCCATTGTAGGCTAGTAGTATCCCATTCTAATCAATTTCTTAGATAAGGTCAGTCCACTTGAATGAGTACCACAAATGTCACCATGTACTTCTTGTAAAGCTTTGTCAGATTCGTCACATTCAAGACATCGAATTAAAGTACCATGAAGACCACAGCAATAGAGGGTGTCAACGATAAGAGTATAGCGAGAGGATTGGAAAATAAAGTTGCGCTTTTGGTTACGGGATAAGTCAGGTGGTAAGATGTCATCTTTTAGGTAGGCATAAATCTTTCCATACCAAGGTGAATCGGATCCTACTAAGTGGAAAATGGTTTTCCTTTCAGGTGTGTCATAGGTAGGTGTAAATGATTGTTCCACCATAAATTCATAGTGAGCCTAATGTTCTGGGAGTTGCAACAATGATGCGATCGTGGCCATGGCATCAGCTGACTTGTTATCAAGTCTTGGAATCTGTATGAACTTGATATCTATGAAGTACTTCTTGAAATCATCAACCATCTTCTTATATGGCAACAGTTTGTCATATTTGGTTTGATAATCATCATTGATTTGATTAATGACTAACTGTGAGTCACCATAGACTTGTAGTTTTGTGATCCTCCATTCTAATGCTATCTTGAGTCCAGTGATTAAAGCTTCATATTCGGCTATGTTGTTGGTGCATGGAAACATTAGCCTATATGACCAAGGAATGGTATGTCCTTGAGGGGTGACAAAGAGTATGCCTGCCCCCGATCCATGTTGAGTGAAAGAACCATCAAAGTATAATGACCATGGCTGTTTTGATTTTGCAGTGAAGACATCAGCATTTGGAAATTCAATGTGCATGGGATGCTCTTCTTGTAGTGATGCTTCAGCCAGTTGATCAGTGATAACTTTTCCTTTGATTTCTTTGCGATCAACATAATGGATGTCAAACTCGCTCAAGATCATAACCCATTTTTCTAACCTACCTGTCAATGTAGCATTGCTTAGCAGATACTTAAGTGGATCAATATTTGCAACAAGATTGATTGTATGAGTTAAAATGCAATGTCAAAACTTCTGTGAGATAAAGACTATTGCTAGACAAGCTTTCTCAATGAAAGTGTAGTTGAGTTCATGACCTATTAGCGTTCAGATGATGTAATAAATTGCACGTTCCTTTCTTGTAGAGTCCTCTTGTGCTAATAATGCTCCCAAAGATGTTTCTATTGCGGCAATATATAAGATTAGAGGTTTTTCTAGATTTGATGGTACTAGAACTAGTGGGTTCATTAGGTATTGATTGATTTGTTGAAAGGTCGTTTCACACTTGTCATCCCATTTGAAAGGAACATTCTTATGCAATAGATGTGTGAAAGGTAGGATTTTATCTTCCAGTTGTGCGATGAACCTTCGTATAGATTGAAGTTGTCCCTATAATGATCTTAACTAATTGATATTCCTTGGTGGAGGCATTTCCATGATTGCTTGCACCTTGGCAGGATCTACTTCAATTCCCTTTTTGGACACTATGTATCCCAAGATTTTTCCAGATGTGACTCTGAAAACACACTTCTTAGGGTTGAGGCGAACTTTGAACTTTTTTAACCTTGCAAATATTTTGGATAATACTTCAAGATGTCCTTCTCTTGTGTATGACTTTGCCAATATATCGTCTACATAATCTTCCATGAATGTGTGCATCATGTCATGAAAAATTGTAGTCATAGCCCTTTGATATGTAGCCCCAGCGTTCTTTAGACCAAAAGGCAAGACGTTCCAACAATAAGTCCCCCTTGGAAATGTGAAAGTTGTTTTGTCCTGGTCTTCAGGTGCAATCTTAATTGGGTTGTAACCAAAAAAACCATCCATTAGTGAGTACATGGCATGGCCAGCTATCAGATCAACTATAGTATCGATGTTGGGAAGTGGGAAGTCATCCTTTAGACATGCTTTATTAAGATCTCTAAAATCTGTGCACACTCTGATACTTTTGTTAGGCTTGGGCACAGGAACAATGTTGGAGATCCATTCTACATAGTCGATTGATCTTATAAATCCCACATCAAGGAGTTTTCTAAGTTCTTCTTTAACTAGTAGTGCAACATGAGGATGCATCTTTCTGAGTTTTTGTTTCATAGGTTTAACTCCTGGTTTAATGGATAAGTGATGCATTATAAGATCAAGATCAAGACATGACATGTCTGCATAAGACTAGGCAGAGTTGACTTGATTTGCTTTGAGAAATTTCATGAAATCAGGTACTTCTTTATCTATCATTGATGCAGCTAACTGTAGAATCCTTGGTTTTTCTGTAGTTTCAAGATTAACTTCTTTCGTAGGCTCAATCAAGATAGGCGATTGTTCATGATAGTGTTATGGTAGAGTGTCAAGTATCCCATCATCTGGTACCTTAAAAAGGTTTTCACCATCTGATATGCTCTTTGTTTTATCTTTTGTTTGATCTAACACTACTAAATTTTGGTTTTCACCATTAGATCTTTCTTTTTAATTTTTATTTTTGCAGCTAGGAGACTTGACACTCTCCTGATTGAAGAATCTATGCCAAAAAATCACCAGTGGAACAATCATTTGTGTCGTATGTGGAAAGGAAGTTCACTATAGATTCATCGCTTGGAAACATAGGTATATCGATAGGTTCAAATAGATCCCAGTCAATGAGATTGGGATGGATCAGCGGTAGTGGGTCATTAGGCCGTGTGAGATCGGCTATGGTTATGGTCATAACAGAGTTGTTAGTAAGATCTGAGGTATGGGTCAGATCAATGATGATATTGTTCTCACGATATTCTTGTTCGATTAAATCCGACTTGGTATCACTAGAATCATAGTTACCTTGTAGTTTAGATCCTTGCGGTTGGGACCTTGACCCTTCACCTTCGATTAGAGTTGGGGTGTACTTGTGTATCACATCAACCTTTTTGTCTTTCTAGAACTCATCATTGTATATGGTGTCCCATTTGTATTCACCAGAGTCTGTGTCAGAGTTATTATCCACAAAATTTTGAATTGTTATCAAACATGCTTCTCTTGTATCGAAACCTTCTTGAAATGTGAGGACAGTATCATGCAATTGCTTCGATGCTCTTTCTTTTGAGTTAGTATCATAGCCTAGTCCTATTTTATCTTTGGCAGAAAGTCCTGGAAGGTGAATAGGCTCAACTACTCCTTTTCTTTTCCCGATAGGACCATTGCCATCATAGCCCATCTTTTGCATGATTGAATATCCTTTACCATATTGGTCAGTTGGTATCTTGACATTGAGAACTATTTCTTCATCTTTATAGAGCCACTTTAGAACTTCTCTATCCTCAAGATCTTCCATGGGGATTTTTTCTTTGATAAATCATCCATTAAATTTGGTACTTGGCTCTGTTGGTGGTTGCGTTGATGTTGATGCTACAAATATTTTATGTTGTGTGATAGAAGGTTGTCCATGTGACCGAGGCGATGTAGGAAGATTAGCAAGACAGAGAGAGTACTCTCCAACTCTATTTTCCTTGAATCCTAGTTGCTTGTCAAAGCTATTGGTTAACTGACTGATTTGCGTATCAACTTTTGGAGAAGTACTAACAAGACCTTCTCGATTGTTGGGAACCAAAGTATCTTGACTAGCTTTGATGTTGGCACAAGTTTTACTATTTGAATTATCAGTTGGTATTGTGATATCTTGTCCATCATAAGGAAACTTAAGACATTGATGATAGGTGGATGGAACAACTTGCATTTCGTGGATCCAAGGACGACCCAACAAGATGTTGTATGCAAGATCATGGTCTAATACTTGACAGAAAGTATTCTTGATAACAGGTCCCACTCTGATTGGTAACATGATTAAACCCTTGGACACTCTTTCCTCATCATCGTAGGCTTTAATAGTAATCTTTCTTCTAGGATCAATGGAGTCCCTAGAAAATCCTAAAGCCTAAACTAAATTCATGGTACATATGTTCAGACCAGCACCTCCATCTATTAATACACGTCTAACACGAAACTTGTGGATCATGACTTCTAAGTATAGCAATGAATTATGGGGATGAGTCATGGAAACATCATATTTTTCGTAGAATGAGAGGCATGTGGGTGAGGAAAAGTGTACCACCATGTCTTGAAATTGGTCCACATCCAAATCAGTGGATACAGTTGTTTCAACGAGGGCCTTTTCTAAAATATCCTTTTGTGCTGGGGAAATCTTCAGGAGTTCTAAGATAGAAATCTGAGCAGAAGTTTTTCCAAGTTAATTGACTAAGTCATACTGATTTTGAGGTAGGGTCATAGTGGATTTTGAAGAAGTTCCCTTTAAGACAACTTTAGCTTGTGCCCTTGTTGTTGTGTTGACTTGTCTATATTCCATATTTTCCTTAACTTTTATAACATTGACCCGTTCATCGTCAGTGTAGATATGATTGATTATATGATCATTGATATGATTCACACTTTTTCTTGAAGACTCGCCCTTTTGATAGCTAGGAAAAGGCTTGTGAAATGCTTGGTGGTCTTCATTTGATTGTTGGTGTCCTTCTATTGTGACAGTGCCATTTTTCATTAAGTTTTGGATGACATTTTTCAAGGCTTGAAAATTATTTGTACGATGGCTCTTGCACCGATGATAATCACAATAGTACACATCATTCCATGATGGAGGCTTCACATTGGGTTCACAGTTGCATTGAGGTGGCAAAGTAAGAACATTTTTAGCCATCAATTCTTTGAATGCAAATTCTAAGGATTGACCCAGTGGAGTAAAAGTTCTTCTGCTAGAGAAGAATGAAGATCATTGTGGATTTGTGTTTGGGGTATTTCCTAAGGCATTGTCATTGTTATTGTTTCCATGGTAACCTTCATTGTTGGCATTCCCTTGATTGGGAGTAAAATTTGGATTCACGTTATTCCTCAGAGGAGGAGGATTGTTTCCTTGATTTGTGACCGAGTTGACATTGTTGTAGTTATTGTTGCGAGGAGAACTTGGAGTACTAATAAAAAATGGCTTATTCGAGACATGATTTGCATCTGCAACAACATCATTCACCACGTTTTTGTTATGAGTCCAAAACTTAGACTTGTCATTGTGGTGATTTGAAGAGATAGGATTGTCCTTGTCAATTTTTATTATCCATCTCTGGATTAAAGTGCTTTTAATGGTGATGGAATTTTCAATCAATTTTTGAAAAGAGGAAGGACAATGAAGATTAAGATGATAGATCATCTCTTGATCTAAAGTTGTTTATGAAAGTGTTGATCTTTTCCTTTTTAGGAACATGACGTGGGTATCTAGAAAACAATATTCTCCATCTCTGAAGAAATGTAATGAATGGTTCACTAGGTTTCTGTTTAGCCTTGCAGAGATCAATCATGGTTATTTGATGTTGTATGTTGTAGGAATATTGTGATATGAAATCGTTAATCAATTCCTCAAATATCTTGACAGGCGGTGTAATTTTCGATAGCCATTCCATAGATTAGCCTCCAAGACTTCTAGGGAACAAGCGCATCAAGTATGTATCCTCATGGGAAAAATCTAAAGTCATATTTCAGAAGTCCCTAATATGATCGATTAGATCCAATTTCCCATTGTAACGATCAAACTTTGGGATTTCACAATGTTTGGGAAATGGGATCATGTTGAGACATCGGTCAAAAGGATAAGGACGGCTGTCCTCAAGAGCATATGTCTTTGTTGTGTTTCCCCCTTGCATGTCTTTAATTTGTCCTTGAAGTGCCTTAACCTGTTGAGACAAGGCACTAATATTAGACAAGGGTGTTTCATCAAGATTTTTCTTTAAGTTCTCAATATCAAAGTCATGAGGCAATTTAGCTCCTTCGTCAGCCAAATATAGGAAATATTTCTCTTTGTTGCACTCTAGGATATTTTCTAAGGCTTTGTGAAATTTAGGATCTTGCTCAGCCTCTCTAAGGTGATGTTCTTCATCTCGTTCATCATCACTATCTACAGGAGTTCTGCTCATGTCTTTGTTGAAGGGGAACAATTTTTTTTCTCTTTCACCCATGTTGTCATTAAAAAGGGGATTACGAATCACACTATAAAGGGGATTGCTACTGTCACCTTCTTCTTGAGTTCTTCGGGTATAATCTTCTTGTTGAATATTCTCTTTCAGTTTATTGTATTGAGATCTTGTAAAAATAGGCATATGATTTCGAAATGTTCTTCTAGACTTAGATCACAATTTGATAAGTGCAAAAATGATGATGTTTTGATCCGATAAGATGAAAATCTTATGATATGATCAAAGACGTTCCTAATTCTTGATTGTGGCTTCCAATGATGAAGGATATCAAAATCCTATTGGGGAAGTTGAATCAATAATCATAAATTTGTTTGAAAGGTGCACTTTTAAGATTTGATCCTTGTTTTTGAAGAATGATAAGTATAGCCTAATTAAATTCACTAAAGGATTTGACTGGGATGTGTTGGATATTTAATGGAAGGTTGTGGTAGATAATAAAATTTGAGAGGTTGATTGTGATTGTGTCGTTGTGATAAAAATCTCCTCTGGAAATAGGCTCGTGAATATAAAGGCTCTACAACGTACTCATCAGTAAATCCCCTAGCAAAATCTTGGTACCTATGGAGAAACTTATGGTAATGGAGCAAGACGTTTCGACTTTTATACAAAAAAATTCTTCATTGCAAGGTTTTCTTGTAACCTAAATGTTTCTTAGCTTTCTTGATCCTATTGGAAATTGATTTCTTGACAAATTTGGTTGATTTCCACTCTCTAAGCATGAGAGAAATGTCAAAATGCTACTGGAATGAAGATGTTACAAACTCAGATCTGTCAAAAGTAAAAAATTTGGAAGTCACAGATGCGCTACTCTGTACCCTATATGCACTACAAAAATAGGCATATGTGCTACAACAGACCTCAGATGAGCTACAATGTCTCAGATGCGCTATAGAAAAATGTTTTGACAGTGACCAAAAACTGTTCACAAAATATTCAGCCTATGCATTAAAGCACTCAATGCGCTAAAACAGGCTCTAAATGCATTGAACTAACCATTGAATGTGCTATAACAGACCTCATATGCGCTAAGATATACCCTAGATGCACTAAAACAGTTTTCCAAAGCAGTTTTTTTTTTTAATAGTTTTGAGTAGTTTCAGCTAAAATTTTGCATGTTCATTTTGGATGATCTTTTATCTGAATTAATGTGAGTGAAAACACAACAAAAACTCTGCAAACAGTTATTTTTAAGGCCTACAATAAACATCAAGTGTACGTTCAAAATGTTTTTCAAAAATTGTTCTCACGGGTTTTGCACATAAAAGACAATTCAAGCAGACTCACTCTTAGTACTCAAGTAGGTTATCATAATAACCATAGCCCACATCTTAGAACTGCGTCAACTCACATAGATGTGTCACCCCCGAAGGGGCACCCGTGTTTTTGTCTTTTCTAGGCATGTACTCAGAGTGATAAAAGTGGATACCAGATCCCTTGAGCAAACGATCCTTGGCAATTATATGGTGAGTGTCTTGGGGGCACATTCTTCCCTCCCCTTGCACTGTGATTATTAGGATGTTCAGAAACTAACACAGTTGGCAACTACACTAGGTTCGTAGTAAGGGTTTTCATTTGGTGCGGCAATAATAAACTCTCTCATGAGACCTCCCAACCTTTAGAACAAAGGCTTTGGGGATGGTTATTTTGCACACTACCGAAAAAAGTGGGTTTCCCCAGATTTTCTTTAAATTTTATAGTGGGGTGGAATAACCTGGCTTTGGTTTGAACCCACTTAGGTCATTCCTCTTGGGTGAGTACTTTTTCCCACAAGAGCAGGCCTTCTACAGGATGTAATAAAGCATTAAAATTACAGAAATTGAAAAGGAAAGTTTGGTATTCTGATCACCTAGTTAAGGGGAGAGCATAGACCTATTGCCACAGACAAAGTAGACAGTGTTCTTTTTAGAGCCCAAATGACAATGCTTTAATCTATGTGAAGATATTGCTTCACAAAAAGCATGGGATTCATTTTAACCGCAAAATCAATGTGTGGTGACTACCCTAGGATTGCTTCTTTTTAAATTCCATGTCTATCCTAGGATTGCTTCATTTTAAAGTGATGTGTCTACCCTAGGGTTGCTTCTTTTTAACCAGAAAAAAAACTCTATCTGTGGAAGGCGTCAAACTCATAACTTTGTTTAGTTACAACCTGCATGCGCTAAAAGATCATACATATGCACTAAAACAAACAATTAATGTGCTAAAACAAACATCATTAGCGCTGCAAAAAAACTTAAATGCGCTAAAAAAAATCCTAAATGCGCTAATCTAAAAATGCAATATTTTTTTTTAAAACAAAATTTTGATGAAGTGAGCTAAATGCATGCACCATTTTGTTCCCTAGATGTGCCATTTTGTTCCCTAGATACACTGAAACAGTTCTCAGATGCGCTGAAACAGTTCCCGGATGCGCTGAAAGACCTACAAAAGCGCTAAAAGAAGACCTGGATGCGCTAAAGAAATCCATGGATGCACTAAAACACTTTTTTTTTTGAAAAACCAAACTTCAGAACGTGAAAGCCTATCAGAAAACCTACAAGTCGATGTTAAAAACAGGGCAAAGCCCCACAGTGGGCGCCAGAAATGTGTGATCAATTTTAAGTGTATCAATATGTAGATTAAAAACAATAAATCAAACACACCAATAAGACATTATATCAAAACAAAAAATAAAATAAAAGGAATGCAAACTCAGTCTTTTGTCCTTGATGTCGTCCTATCGTCCTCTATCTCCAGTGTTTTTGTCGATTCCATCTTGCTCTCAGATTGTATGCTAGGCTCAACAAATAGTCTTCCTAGAGAACGAGATTAAAGATGAATGCATGCTATGCTAAGATATGATTAAAATGCTTAAGCTAAACATGATTGCTAGAATGTAAAATTACGAATGTTAAAATGTTGTAACTGTCTGTCTATCTATCTGTTGTTTGTCTGTGTGTGTGTGTAACCAATGCTTGGATTCACAGTGATATTTATAGAGTTTTCAAAAGCTTCTGATTGGCTGATGTGTTCAACGGCTGTGATAATTCTGGTAGATCGAACAGTCGAAGATGGAGAAGACTAGAGAGAAAAATAGAAGGAAAAAAAAAGCTAGATTTTTTTCCTCTTTCATGAGAGATGATAAAGATGAATTGTAAAAATCATCTTTTGGTGAGATTGAGAAAAGATTTTGAAGATAAATAATGAATTTATTAAATTCATTATTCATTTATTGGTGACATGGAAGATTTTCTTAATTAAATAAAATATTAAATTAAGATTTGGAGAAAATGGAAGATTCTTAATTAAATAAAATATTTAATTAAGATTTGGAAAATGACATGTGGAATTAATTAAATAAGCATATTTAATTAATTATATTTTTAGAAGAAAGGGAATTAGATTCAATTAAATCAAAGATTTAATTAAATTTAAATGTGATAATTAATTTAAATAAACAATGATATTTATTTAATTAATCAAGTGGACTTAAGAAAGTGGTAATTAAATAAAATGAATTTATTTAATTAAAGTGGAAGAATAAAGTAGGTGAACAATATAAATAAATAAATTAAATTTATTTATATGTAGAGGAATTAAGAAAGAATTTAATTAAATAATAAATATTTAATTAAATGCCAGGATTAATTAGACATGACCATTTTTATGCATATACAGTTAGAAGTGGATAATTTACGTCAAGTGAATTCAAAGAGTATTGTGAAGATCATGGAATCAAGCAACAGTATTCTTCGCCAAGAACTCCACAAAAAAATGGAGTAGTGGAATGAAGAAACATAATTATGAAAGATATGGCTAGAGCAATGTTAAACAAGGCTAATGTAGCACATATCTTTTGGAAGGAATTTGTACATACAATAGTACATATTCAGAACAAAGTTCTTATAAGACCAAATAGTGGAAAGACTCCATATGAACTATGGTTTGGAAGGCCTGCATATGTCAAGCATTTTAAGGTGTTTGGTTGCAAATTCTATATTAAGCGTGAAGATGATAACTTGGGAAGCTTTGATTCAAGATGTGATGAGGGGATATTCTTTGGATATTCCAATCAAAGTAAATCCTACAAGTGTTATAATAAGAGACTGCACAAGATTGTGGAGAGTATAAATGTCAAGTTAGATGAAAATGCAGATCAAGGTAAGTCTAGCAAAAATAACCTTGAAATTGATTTAGAAGAGAATGGCATAGGTGCAACCATTGAAGAAGAACAAGAAGTGTAGATTGAAGAAGTGGTTGAACAAGCCCCTACAAAATATTTGCAAAAAGATCATCCAGCAGATCAAATAATTGGAGATAAGAATGAAGGCGTTCAGACCAGAAGAAGACTTGCAAAGGACAAAGAACTAGTAAAATTCACTCTCTTTATCTCAGATTGAACCAAAAAGCTTTGATTAAGCTAGTAAGGATGAGATTTGGATACAAGCAATGGAAGAGGAACTCAATCAAATTGAAAAGAATAAAACATGGGAATTGGTTCCTAGACCATCAAACAAGAATGTAATTTGCACCAAATCGGTATTCAGAAATAAGTTGAATGTAGATGGAGTTATGGTTAGAAACAAAGCAAGGTTAGTGTGCAAAGGATATGCACAAGTAGAAGGGATTAATTTTGAAGAAACATTTGCCCCTATTGCAAGATTAGAAGCAATAAGGATGTTTCTTGCACTCTCAATTTACAAAGGATTTAAAGTATATCAGATGGGTGCTAAATCTGCATTCCTAAATGGAAACATAGAAGAGGAAGTATATATTGAACATACATAAGTTTTTCAACTGTCAAAAGATGATGGTTATGTTTGAAGATTGAGAAAAAATGTGTGCGGTTTAAAGCAAGACCTAAGGGCATTATATTCAAGGTTGGATTAGTACCTACAACAATGAGGATTCAAGAAGGGTTATGTTGATAACAATTTGTATCTCAAATCTGAAGGTGAGCATATGATCATTGTTGTATTATATGTAGATGATAGTATATTTGGTGGTATCAATGATGTAATGTGAAAAATATTTTCTACAAACATGCAAGATGAGTTTGAAATGTCCATTATAGGAGAACTCATATTTTTTCTTAGTTTGCAAATTACACAAACTAATAAAGGTATAATCATATCTCAAACCAAGTATGAAAAAGAAATGATTAAGAAGTTTGGCATGGAGGATTGTAGACTAGTCACTACTCCTATGATTATTGGTTGCAAGTTGAGAAAATCAGATGAGTCATTTGATGTAAATTAGACATTGTATAGATCAATGATTGGAATTCTAATATATTTAACTGTGTCTAGGCCAGATATCATGCAAGTAGTATGTATGGTAGCAAGGTTTCAAGCTGCCCCAAAGGAATCCCATGTGAATGTAGTGAAAAGGATTCTTAAATACATCAAAAGCATTGTTGATTATGGTTTGTGGTACCCCAAGTGCAATGATTTCTCACTAATAGCGTATACAGATGCACATTGGGTAGGAAGTGTAGATGACAGGAAGATTACTAGTGGTGGAGCATTCATCTTGGGAAACAAATTAGTTTCCTAGATGAGAAAAAAGTAGGAATTTGTCACTCTTTCTACTACAGACGTTGAATATGTTGCAGTAGTTGCTTGTTGTACTTAGGTCTTTTGGATGAAGTAGACATTAAAAGACATCAAGGTGGAATATAAAGAGCCTATTTTTATTCTTTGTGATAATTCAAGTGCCATTAACATATCAAAGAATCATGTGATGAATTCCATAACTAGGAATATATTAATTAATTATCACTTCATCAGAGAGAAGGTTGCAGATAGGGAAGTTAGCATGGAATATGTTTCTACAAAGGAACAAGTGGTTGATATATTTACAAAGCCTCTTTCTACAGAGTAGTTTGAATACTTGAGGTAGAAGCTGGGAGTAGTTTCTCCCACATCATATAACTAAACATTAGTGATAGGGCATATAACCAAGGGGAGCTTCATTGATCATTTATTTAACCTTGGTTAAGCATAATGTAATAAAATCAAGTAAAATCTTGTTTTACAATTTTTTAATGACTTGATGGTTACAACATTTGTCAAAATTAGAGCACATCCTCAGGGGGAGTGCACCCATTTCCATTGATGTCAAAGGGGGAGAAATGTGATGCAATAGCTCAAAATATAAGCATGCTGAGAAGATAAGAGATGTGTGTCATAGGGGGAGTCGCTATGTTATGTGAAAAACCTAATTGGTGCAGAGCTTCAGTGGTACCTAAATGAGCAATTAGAGTTTTTCCATCAATGACAAAGGGGGAGATTGTTGGAAAAATGTTATCATTGATGTCAAAAGGAGATGGTGAAATGTGGTCAAGAGAAATTTCAATCATGCAAATGCACATAAAACTCAGTCATGGTGGATCTAATTGAAGTGTTATATTTCTTTGTTGACTTGCTATAACTGGTCACAGGTTACCTTAAGTGGAAACTTATGTTGTTGAAGTCATGAGATTGACTAGCCCCTCTTCCTAGCTTTCTAAGGTTATACATCTCTAGTAGATCAGGGAGACAATTCAATATCGGTAGGATTCAAGCAAGAGTCTCTTCGAGGTACCGATAAATGATATCGTAGTGACAGTGTGTTTTCAAAGAGAGCAGGTGTGATGTCTCTTCGAAATGATGTAGAAAGCAAGTTAAGTTTCATCAGCATGATAAGTTCATTTTGATGGGACTTGTATAGGTGTCTCTTCAACTACCTAATGATTGTCTTATTGGCGAGACATTGGTGTATCGGTAGGAGTCTGAAAGGACTCTCTTCAATGGAGCGATAATGAGTTAGGAAAGCCTTATCCATGTGAGTGAATGTTTTTGGTGGGATCTATGTTTTTATCTCTCCGACTTAGCGATGTGAAGGTATCGTTCATTGTGGGTCTCAATCATAATAACATTGTAGTAAATAATGATGAAGTAGATGCATGGCATGATGAGATTGGGTGAATGGCAATCCACATCCTTGTTGTGGATTATGGAGCAGTGACATGGTGATGATGCAGACATGTGATGATAGCGTGTGGATCCTAGATTGGAATGACATATTCAGTGTTGTTTTCTCATTGAAATGACTTAGTCATTTTGAAGGGAGTATCATGGCTGTCTCTTCTATACCATGATGATAATCCTCATCGAAAAGAAAAAGCAATGTCACCAGGACTATGAAGCTAGTCTCTTCAATATGGCGATGGAAGAATATAATAATGATGGCAGGATCAAATAAGGTAAGAATGACATGGTTAATGTAGGTGAATAGAATATTGCCACATGGTGATCAATCACTCGTTGATTTGGTATCCTTGTTGCAAAATCACTAGATGATCAATCAATATTGTTGACAATGGCGATCTAATCAGGGATGATATTCCTAGGGCATGAATACTTGATGCAGGAAGGTATAGGGAATGAAATTATTTAATATGTGATGAATATAACTATAAAATAGTTTGATCCAATGGCAAAGTAATGACATAGATTATTTCATCAGTGAACAAGGAATCAGATTGATCCAAGCGAGAAGATAAATGAACAAGAATTCTTCCACACATTATAAGGAAAATTTTCACCCAAGAATTTTTTGACTATTGGATATAGATGATGGTTCTAAGGCATAGAAGAACACATAGTTTGAATTTGAACTCATTTCATAGAAAAATGGTGAAATGACATATAAACCTATGATATAAGAGGGATTCACTACACACAAGTCTCTTCATTCTCAAGAGATCACTAGGGAAAAAAATTCCCTTATACACCTTAGCATAAGCAAGTCAAAGAAAATGCAGAAAAGTATACTTTGAGTAATGTCTGAGAGAAAGTTACCTCAAATCCCAAGAGAGTGAAACCCTGAGATTTCTACTTTAGATGAGTGAGCTCTTGGCCAAAAGATAGCAGCACAGTTTCAAGATGCCAGCACAACGCGTTGTTGTCTAAAAGACACACTAGAATCCTAAGAAATAGAGGGCTCAGGAGCTCAAGCAGACAGAACCATGTTCCACTTCTAAACTCAAATCTAGGATGTACTAAGTGAAATAAATGAACAAGAAGCCAAAAACAATGATAAATATAAGGGGACCTGGAGAGAGCTTACCTTTTATTGGATGTTCAACTCTTCACTCCAAGCTCCACTTTGCACCTACACACAAAAGAAAAAGGGGAAAAGGTTGGGGCTGTATAGGGGCTTGCCTCAGTCAGACCCCCATTTTGGTGTTCCCACCTCCATAGATAGCTAAGTCAGAAGGAAGTGTAAATGAGGTAGAAAAAGCATGTGGTGAAAGAAAAACCTACTTCAGGAGTAGAACCCACACCAAAAAGTAGTAAATGAAAGAGTAGGAAAGAAAAGTGAGAGAGAGAGAGTGTTACCAACAGGCTTAGACCATCTCTGGAGCACATATATGCACCGTTGAGTGCTTGCTTGAGATTTGTTGCTGCTAGAAGGACCTCATTCCAACATGGCTTCACTTGTGAGTGTTCTGCTATCAAGGATGAAGAGAAATCAAAATTGGAACAAGTTCTAAGAGAGCTTGAATGAATCACTTCCAACCCCTAATGAGAGAAAGAAAGGGGTTTTTAATGCATGCAAGGGTGGAAAAGAGTTGTTACGTTCAAAATCTGACTGTTAGGACGCATTTCGAGAGAGTCAGGATTCCAAATTCCCTATTTCAAACTCAGAAAACCGCCAGGACGCTAGCGCGCCGTGCAGATGTCTGCGCACTGTGCAAGCATCCAGAGTCTAGATTTTCAAGAAATGTGTCATTAGGCTTTTGTTTCTTTGCCACAAGTTTGCATTGAGTCAGAATCATGAAATTCTGACTCATGGGATTTTTGTCATTAATGCTCTAAGGTGTCATAAATGCTAGACAAAAATGCAAAAATATGGAATTGCCCCTAGGTGTAATTTTGTGACATTACATTTTTCCCCCACTTTAGTGGGCTTGATTTAGGAAAAAATTAGCCTTACTATAGTAGAGAAGAAAAATTCCACTTGAATTTTGAATTTTACGGATTTGCATGCTAGAAAAAGGGACCATAGAGGCCATCGAAATTGAGCTAACTAGTATCGAAGGTGCCCCCAGAATCTGAGCTCAACAAATAGAGACAAAATGGTTGTGAAAAACTATTCAAGACTTTAACCTGCAAAACTCAAATATTGGGTCAGCCTCAAAAAATTAGAAGCTACAACGGATGGAAGAATGATTAAGAAAAAAGTCATCGATTCAGAAGAAAAATATGATCAAGAGGTTACTATATGCCCCCTCCTATTTTTTTCCCCAACTTGGTGGGGTAAATTCAAGAGAAATGAGGGAGCCACAATTTCTACGAAAGATGGGCCCCGAGGGGCCTATATATACCTAGGTGAGCCCCTAGAAGGGTCATTTTCACTATTCACTGTGAGCAAATTGTTGACTTTTGTGAGAGAAAATTCAGCAAAATGCCTAGCAGGAGGGAGTAGGAGGTGCCAAGGTTGGAGTAGCTATACGAGGACATCGTCGAGGGTCACAAGGTGGACCAGGTAGGCCTCTAAACCTTGTTTTTCATGAATTTGAGCTCATAATTAGCATTTTTCTAGTCGACGAGGTGCACAGGCATCTTTTTTGGGCACTCGCATCCAAAGTCTACGCCAAGGTCCCGAGTCTGTGTTGTCATCTTGATGATGTGTTGGCATCCTCGAGGTGGCCATGTTGGATAGGGATGCATGCGTGACATGCAAATTTCTGTGCGACGTGCATAAGTCTTAGGAATTTTTTTGTCTTCATAATGAAATTTGATGTTCTGATTTAAATTTTTTTATTTTTATAGGAGTATTCAGAGATTCATGAGCATCCGGGAGGGTGAGAATTCTAACTCACTCATGGGAGAATGGAATATCTGATAAACGACGACATCATGCATCTGGAGCGGGTCAATCTCTGGCATGTATTCACCATGCCAGAGATGTGATACCATAAGAGAATTCTCACTGCCTTGATGGAGTGGTTGGACACCACCATGTCATCTTTCCAGATGCCATGTGGGGAGATGAATATCATGCTTGAGGATTTCTATCAGATCCTCGGACTACCCATCCATAGACGATAGGTGGCCTTCAATGACACCCAATCAACACGGGAGCAGAGGGAGGGAGTCCTCTACTACTCAAGATTGATAGATGGTGGCAACAACACATGCCACATATATATGCACTCGTACCACTAGGCGAGGACCACTGCACCATTGTTGCACTAGGTTATGGTCATGACCATCGCATTCTGGATCACGATAGACAGGCAAGGCTCACACCTGCACGAGGACCTCATCCATACAATCAAAGAGACGGTCGGGCATTAGACAGTTTTTTCTTGGTGGTGTAGCATGTTGGCACACCTCTACCAAGAGTTAGGCTAGTACATTCACTATGAGTATCATAGCCTTATTGTGTGTAGACTTTTGTAGGTGTGGGCCTTCGCCCACATCATGTGCACCCGACCAGTCGATTTTCCCCAATGATGGTCATATCACATTCCCATGGCCCACTAGTATGACATGATAGGCTAGTGGAGATTCAATGATCTATAGTTTTGGTAGCTTAAGTTTGACACTTTGAATGTGGATGGGGTTCGATGGAGGCCCCACCAATTTTTTTGATGGGTGGATGATAGCAGGCATCTGAGGAACCTACAGTGGGACCATTTTTTGGTAGGTCATCATGATTATATCATAGTGTTGTACTATTGGAGTCAGGTCATGTGACAACATGGTTGTCCTTAGATGATTCCACTAGATGTGCCCACCTATACTACGGCCTACACGAGTGTAGCGAGATTCAGGGATCACCCTTGCCCCACCATCATTGATTTTGTTCCCTCTGATGATGATGAGCTCGACCAAGATCTGCCACCCATAGCATGATAGATAATGTCAGGGTAGCTGTAGATTTTTTGTGGTGGTGGGAAAGGCATTGTCTTGGTCCTATGTTTGACGAGGGTTCCATGAGAGGGGATCCTGTTCTATAGGGGGACCTACCACCCCAACCTCTGTAGGGTAGATGGATAGGGTTCCTGCAGGTGGGTGAGGAGGAGGAGGCGGCACCATAGAGACCGAGGCAGTAGATGAGATTGGACCCCTAGCAGCTACTCCTATCTTGTCGGCACACCAGTTCCTACTGTTCCAGCTGTAGCGACCTTGGCATCACCGAGAGTGGCTACTGATTCCGGCAGCGTGGGCCCTAACACCACTCCTCACCCTAACCCTACATGGAAGATAGGGTATCTAGGTATACAAAGTACATTATTTATGTTTCAGTTCTTTTAGTTTCTCTTTTTATGATTATATACATATGTCATGTGATACTGATTTCTCTTTTCTTTCTCTGTGGTTGCAGAGGATGCATAGGGATGGACTGGGCTGATGGCTTAGTGTATTTTGAAGGTAGCCCCTACCGTGCCGATCTAGGGGAAATTTCTTGAGGCTTCTGGTTGGTATTTGTAGGATGACATACCCCCACTTTTGAGCCAATAGCACATCTGAGGACCGCCTATGAGGAGTGGGGTGCAGAGATCGTTCATTTGGTTGCAGAGTTGACTACTTTTCAGGGACAATGTGACTAGCTATCGAGGGATCTACAAATGACACTCAACAAGCGAGATGTGGTAGTGAGGAGGGCCAACACTACTGAGTAGGTGTGTGATGCTCTTTAGATTTGTCTTGATGACCTCAGTGGGAAATCGATAGCTATGACCCTGGCAGATGTTCAACGACTGCAGATGAGCTGAGGCAGGAAGAGATGACTATAGTCTCCTTACAAGGAGAGATCAGGGGGATGCAACAACTCTGTCAATATCACACTCATACCATTCCTACTCCATGACCACCGTCTAGCCTCTCTTGAGGGTACTAGAGTAGCAGCTAGAGCTGGAGGGCTCCAAGAGCCATGTGCCATAGCCATAGGGGATCATCATTTGGTACATCATTTTTGTGGCGAGAGATACATACACATACATATATACTTGTAGATATTTTGTATAGGCATATATTTAGCAGTCATTCATTTTTTATAGTAGTGGCTCGATACATGTACATGACATTTGATAGATACATGTGTATATATATATGGACATATCTATTCTGATATCATGACATTGTTTATTTTGATGTGTATGCTTTTTACTTTCATGTAGGCTTATGTTATGGATGTTATATGCTCATATGGATATATGTTTACATTAGATTCTAACATGATTTAATAAACACACATGGTTGTATGTTAATTAAATGCAATGATGGTCTAATTTCCTTAAAAGATGTAATGTGATGCATGGAAACATAGCATAGTGAAACACATGTATGTATCACACACACACATGTGGTAATATCATAACACAAGAACTTTTCATAATGTGTTAATGAAAAATGTCAATACATGTAGTGCTACTACCCTTTCATAGAGAGAACACCACACAGATGACACATGGAACACTATGCATAGTATCAACGAAAATGCATTGCATTAACAGGCTCTTTTAGAGGCATCCCATCCATAGATGATAATCCATAGGCACTCAAACCATACACGAAGATCACAATGTAAGGGCCTAACCAATTAGGACTAAATTTCCCTCTCTAATTAGGAAACACATTTACATTCTATTGGTTTTCACTGAGAACCGGGTCTCCTAGTTTAAAGGTCCTAGGAAGCACAATCTGATTATATTGTCTCAATAACGACTGTTGATAAGCTTTAAGATGATCAAGGGCCTGCAAACGACACTTTTTGAGCATCTCTAGCTTATGCAAATGGTTAACCTGATAGGTTTCATCATCAATTAACCCTTTAAGGGAAACCCACAAGGATAAAATTTCCAATTCTAAAGGCATGATATCTTCGACACCATACACGAGGTTGTAAGGCATTGTTCTCATCTCCATACAAAAACTTGTGCGATAGGCCCACAAAGCATATGTTAATTGTATATGCCAATCCTTATCATGTTTATTGATTGTTTTACGAATAATAAGTTCAAGATTTTTTTTAGATGCTTCTGCTTGACCATTGGATTGTGGATAGTACGACGTAGAAAACCTATGTTGGATATGAAACTTCTCTAAGAATTGCTTTACTTCCTTATTCTTGAGTGGTGTTCCATTGTCAAAAACAAGTGTAGCAGGAAAATCCAAAATAGGAAATAATATTGTTCATGAGAAAGCTATAGATAGCTTCAACGTTTGTGGATCAGAGTGGAATAGTTTCAACCCATTTCGTGAAGTAATCCATAGCGGTGATAATGAAGGTATGTCCCTTGGAAGGAGGTGATATTTTTCCAATGATATCCAATCCCCATTTTGTGAACGACCAAGGAGAGGTTTTATTTTATAACTCTTAAGCAGGTGCATGAATAAGATGACTGTGTTGTTGAAATTAAAGGAACTTTTAACAAAATCGAAGGAATCTTGTTCCATCGTTTTCCAATAGTACCCCATGTGTATCAATCTTCTCGCCAAGGATCTACTACCAAAATGTCCACTCCCAGAGCCTAAATAGGATTCCTTAAGGGAAAGGGTTGTTTCTGCTTTAGTGAGCACCTAAGAAGCAATCCATTATAGGATTTTTTGATAAAGAACATTAGATAAAATGGCATAATGTGCTGAAAGCTTTCGTATATGAGTGCGATCATTTTTCATCGCATCATCGGGAAATTTTCCAGTCTTTAAATAATTGTAGATACTTGAAAACCATTCTCCCGAGTCTACATGAGAACACACAAAAGACTCGGATTTAGGTTGATCAAAAACCATAGGGGTTCATAGGACCTGAACCACAAAGTGGTATTCTTTCGTATCCTCTTTTGAAGGCACCAAGGAAGCAACACTTGCCATGGAATCAACATGTCTATTTTCTCCCCTGGGGACACTTTCTATTATGAAAGAGGAAAACTGATTAAGCAAGGACACAGCAAGGTCTTGATACTGGGACAACTTACTTTTCTTAGCTTGATAGGTTCCTGTAATCTGATTCATAATGAGCTTAGAATCACCTAGTATACGAAGATGTTTTATTTTTACTGCAATCGCGACAGGAAAGCCAACAATAAGGGCTTTGTACTCAGGGATGTTGTTTGTGCAAAGAAAATCTAATTGGAAGGACAAAGGGACCGGTTTACCTTCAGGGGATATCAAGACCATACCCACTCCAAAACTAGTCTAACACCTTGATCCATCAAAATACATCTTCCATTCAAGGTCATAATTAATTGTGAAAATATTCTTGTCAAGAAACAAATCCAACCCTGGGTAGGAATGAGATGAGGGATCGTCTGCCAATTGAAATGCAACCGCTGGACCCTTTATTGATTTATGAGTAATGAACTTTATATCAAATTCAAAAAGCAACATGACCCATTTCGCTAATCTCCTAGCAAGGTTAGCACTAGAGAAAAATGCTTTAAGAGATCCATTTTTACTATGACATGCATTTCGGCATGGAGAAGGTAGTGTCTCAACTTCTGCATAGCGAATACAAGAGCGAGGCATTACTTCTCTTGTTCATGGAGGAATAATGAGTTTCGTAATCAACTATGACACGGATGATGTATTAGACTACTCTCTCTTTCCTTGCATCATCATATTGAGCCAACAAAGTTGCTAAGGCATATGGTGACGTAGCAAGGTAAAGCAAGAAGAGTCTACCTTGCATAACCGACATCAATACGAGAGGATTGGCCAAATAAGCTTTGATTGAATCAAAGGATTCCTGACACTCCTCATCCCATATGAAGCAAACATCCTTTTTCAATAAATGAGTGAAAGGAAGGTACGATCAACCAACTAAGATATAAATCTACGAATCACCTAAATCTTCCCTTGTAAACTTTGCAACTCAGTGATATTCCTTGGTGGAGGCATGTTAACAATGGAATCAATTTTATTTGTATCAACCTCGATTCCATGGTGAGAAACTATGAACCCTAGAAGCTTGCCAACATCCATGCCAAATATGCACTTATGGGGATTGAGTCTCATCTTATAGAGTTGAATCCTTTCAAAGATAAGATGAAGGTTCTTCACATGATCTTGATGAGTTATCGATTTCGCCAAGATGTCATCAACATAGTCTTCTACGATCTTATGAATAAAGTCATGAAATATCAGGGTCATCGCTCATTGGTAAGTTGCTCCTGCATTCTTTAACCCAAAGGGCATGAACACATAATAGAAGGTACTCCAAGGGGTAGTGAAGGATATCTTGTATTGATCATCTAGATTAATACAGATCTGATTGTAACCCGAGAAGCCATCCATAAAAGATAATAATGCATGGCCTACCGTTGCATGTGACCGGCCCCCCTCAAATCGGTGGATTTTTTTGTGCAATCCCAGCACCTGGTCATATGGCCGACCGAGGACCGAACTGGAGGAGCTAAATTTTTGCACCTTTTTAGTATTGAAAGGGCCTCTTTTTAGGGCTTTTTTTCATTTTGGCGTAACTTTTGCATACAGCGTCATTTTTTTTAAAACGAGATATCATCGAAAAGCTAGTTCGATGAGCTTCGCAGTGGTGGTGGTTTTATTTTTCCGTTTTGGTGCCTTTTTCTCTTGTCAAAGCCAGAAGTTGTTGTTTTCACTTTGGGAGGCGTAACTTTTTCATCCTGACTCCGTTTTTCGAAAACAAATAGGCGTCGGAAAGTTGGTTCAGTGCTCTACACAGATCTCATACCTATTTTTCATATTTTTTTACTAGGTGTCTGATATTCTTGTTTGATATCATCCTTTACTTTTTAGTCATTTTCTTGGGAAGTGTGCATTCAATCTTTTTTTTTAGATCAGCAAGCATTATTTTTTTATTTGAGAGTATATATTTTTGTTTTTTGTCATGGATACACATAATATTGGACCCCTTACTCCATTCAACTATTTTGGTTGGAACAAACAAATGGAGAATCATTTGAAACACAAAGGGTTGTACAGGGTAACCATGGGTACATAAATTGAACCTACAAGTGCTACTGAAAAGAGAAAGTGGTTTAATAGATGTGATGAAGCTTATGGTACATTATGTCTGTCTCTTTCATCTGACCTTCTTTTTCATATTGAGTCTTTCACTACACTGAATGAGATATGGACTACTTTGGAGTCTTTGTTTGGGAAGCAGGATACTATGAGAGGGTTTCAGTTAGAGAATGAGCTTTTTGGCTTAAATCCTAGGGATTTTGATAGCATCCAAGAGTTTTTCACCAAACTCAAGTCTCTTAGATTATAGTTTTCACAGTGTGGTGTTCAGAAGGAAGACTCTCAGTTGATATTGTCCATTCTTTCTAAGCTTGGACCAGATTAATCAGTTTTTGTATCTACCTTTTATGCCACTAGGGATGCACTTGGTACGAGATTCACTATGCCATCTCTTGATGAATTTGCTTCATCTCTCACTCGAGAGAAAGTTAAGTTAGCTAGCATGGGCACGACGAAACCTTCTACATCACAGGAACTTATTGCATCACAGGAGCCCAGAGATCAAAAGGCTTCTATAGGAAAAGACAAGAAATAGAAACAAAAGGATTTCAAACCTCATGAGTAGCAAAAGGAGTCCTCAAATTCATCCTCCTCTTCTAAGGGGAAATCATTGAGGAAGGAGAAGACTACATGTGCACATTGCAAGAGGGAAGGACATGCAGAACATAATTGTTATAAGAAGGACATTGATGAGTTGAAACATCTTCTTCAGAAACATCAGATTGATTTTCCTTCTAGGATGTCTACATCATCTTCTTCTCCTCATTCTTCTTCTTCATAGCAGCATGATACGGGCACAGCTGGTTTACATACTTCATTAGATATGAAGGGGCATGCTCTTTGTGCTTCTTCAAGTGTTGGATCAGGGAGATGGCTTCTAGATTCAGGAGAATCTCATCATATGACATCTTCACAGTCTATGTTCACTTCCTTTGAGCCTTGCACTATGTCTCCCATTTTGATGGGAACCAACACTTACATGAGTGTTACAGGGAAGGGGTCTATTAGTTTTCGGGACCACTCATTTCAGGATGTCTTGTGCATCCCTCACTTTCCAAACAACCTTCTTTCCATCTATCAGATCACTCATGGAGGCACTAGGAGATCTGTGGAGTTCACACCTAATTTGGTTATCATCAAAGACTTGGAGAGTAGAGCAGTTATTGCTACTAGGATAGTGGATCACTCATCTTGGTTGTATTCCTTTACCAATTTTGCTACTAATGGTGCTTCTATTCCTACAATTGTTCCTCACACTTCTAGTGTGCATCATCATTCAAAGGAGAGATTTGGCTTCTTGAACATTGGTGTTCTCACTTCATATCCTATTCTCGATCCTTCCATTCCATCTCCTCCACCTCCTGTTCCTATTGTTGTGGCTACCGATGTGGCTTCTTCGATTTCAGTGCAGCAGGATCTTCTTGATCATCCATCTCTGAAGGCTACTATTCATTCTTCACCTACTTTGACTTCTTCATCTGTTGAGGTCACACCTGCTTCTATGGAGACATCTTGGGCTACACCTACTTCACCTTCATAGATTGCATTCATTTGGCCTCTTCCCTCTCACTTCTTTCAGGAGATGCAGTTTCTTCAGTTCTTTTGGAGCTACTTCATTCTGGGTGGGATTTGTGGTCTCTTCTTTCCTTTCTTCTGGGGGGTTTCTTTCATGTATCTTTGTGATGGATGGTGTCCTTGGGGGGTCTGATGGATTCCTCCATCTTTCATCACTTAGTTTGCATTCTAATTTGGGGAGGAGTTTTTTTCCCATGTGGTTTTCTCCTTTACCCCATTTGATTTATTTTGCATTGCATTTGTAAATGGGTACCTAATCAGGCATTATTGTTGGGACTCATCTTTGTACAATAATTTTCTTCTCCCTAAGTTGCACTTATGGGGGCGTTTTGGTATAATTAATTATTTAATTACACTTTAGCATAAGTTTACTTAGGCATATTTTGTTTCCTAGATTAATATAATCCTTATCTAGTTGAGCTGACTTTTTGCTCAAGATAAGATTAGGGTTGTGCGTGTCTTGCTATTTTTTGCATGATTTCCTTTTTGAAGGCTTTTTTATTATTTGTAAAACAATTACTTTCAATAATAATTATTCTAGTTTTTTCTTGCACATATTTGATATGAGGGTTTACAGAACATCTCTTCTTTTTTGTTCTAAATATTTGTTGCATGTGATAGGTGATTGCTTGCGGGTGATTCTTGGGGACTGTGAATTTGGTTTTTCAACTTCTACACATGAGGCTTACTAACAATGACTATATTTGAAATCCAAGGGGAGTAGTCAATCAGATAGATAAAGACCGCTTTCAACAGCTTCTTTATCTTAGTCTTGACCATCAATGCCACCCTGGAATTTATCTTTTAGATTTTCTGATTAATTGGCTTGGCATCGGGACATAGGACGATCTTGTGAACCACTATAGACTCATCAATAAAAGGAATATCCTCATACATCCAAGCAAATATATAAGGATGAGAATGCAAGATATCAAAGTGTTCATTTTCTTCCTCTCAAGAGAGACACATCCCAATCTTGATTACTTTTTTTGAGGATTTAGGATCCATAGGATCTTCAATAGTATCTCTTTTAAGGAGAGAACTACGATCTTCAAGATGAGGTATTAGAACATCATTACTGATGTTAGATAGAGGGTCTTCTTCATCAATGCTCAAGACTGATTCCCAAAAGTAGGCTTGTTTATGCAGGTGATATGGGAATCATTTCTTGTCATGAAAAGGAAGCAACGGGGAATAGGTACCTAGGAATTCCCCCAATTCTTATTCCAAAGAGAAGACATCTAAAGGGATTTTCTTAGCTTGCTCCCTTTCCTCTATCAACTCAGGATGAACCAAGCTCAATGGCTTGGCTGAAATCATGTTAACACTCCACCAAGGTTTTTGCTTAGACTATTCAATAAAGCATCCCAAACCCAAATAGCGCTATCGTGGCTTAAACTAGATAGGGACTTGTATTCCTTTCTCAATATGCCCTAGGCCCTTCTACCTGTAGCCATATCGAGAGGCGAGTTCATATCCAAACCCATAACAAGTTTGTAAAACTTCAGGGGGTGGCGGCTCTACGTAGAGTGTTTCATTCCACCAGTGAATGTCGAATGTGTCTACAGAAGCGCTCCCACCTTCTTTACTAGGTTCAAAAACATTAGCCTCCTTTGTAGGAGTGGGATTACTCTCCTCAACAAAGGAAGGAGTGATCTCTTGAACAAGATCACACTTCTCTTCCCAAGCAGGGGTTTCATCCATCTTAGTATCTAGAAATTATATGCAAGGGGGGCTCACCTTGTATTCCATGATAAAGCATTCAGAGAAACCCAAGGAGCACCAATCATCACCAAGGAAATCATTTGATCGAGAGGAAGAAGGGGAAGATGGAGGATACTTAGGATCTTTTGCTTTAGGTGGTTCATCTTTACTGATACTCACTCCATAAAAGACTTCCACAGAGGGTATCAACAAAGAACATGCCATAGCATTGGCGGTTAAGGATGAAATACAATTCATAAGAGTGGATACAACTGAAGCACAACTGATAGCCGCTAGCTCACAATGGTGAAATTCTATATTTTCTTTAACTGTAACCACCCTATTATTTGCGACGAACTTCAAAGAATGGTGTATATTAGAAGTCACAACACCCATATCATGAATCCAAGGTCTCCCCAAGAGAAGATTGTATGGTAAAAAATCGGGCATCACATAAACCAATGTAGGCAAGGTAACAGGGTCTAGCTACAAAGGTAGCATTATTGTACCTAGAGCTTGGTGGCCAACATTATCAAACCTGCAAATATACAATGAAGAAGATGCTAAAGAGGATGAACCAACTTTACTTTTAGGTAATAGGTCCATACCATAAACGTTGAGATCTAAACCAATGTCAATGAGAGTATGCCTAATACCGATATTATTAACACTAATTATAATCATCAAGGGATCTTCTTGCTTCTACACATCCAGAGGCGGGAGTTATTGTGGGTGGAACGTAATATTCAGTGAATCTGCTCGAATATGAGCCAAGAATGCATTAACATTCGTAGGCCTAGCAGAGGCAGGAAAGAGAATCTTTTGTAAAGCTTCTTGAAGCATCTCTTCGTAAACCAAAGCGGTCTGAAGCAAGTCCCAAAGTGAGATCTTAGCTGAAGTAACAAAAAGTTGCTTGATAAGATCATAATCACCTAGTGCTTTGACCAAAGGTTTAGGTGTTGAAGGAAGGCTTGGTTGAGAAGGTGGTAGAGAAGTAGGAACTTGTGTGGGTTGTGATGTAGGAACTGAAGGTCATTGATCCAAGTTTTTTTTATTCCTCCTTGTATTATATGTGTGCCCAACAACATTATAGGAAGTGGAGTCCGTAGCTTTCACGAACCTCGAATATAAGTTTGATGAATCACTATGACATGAAATCCCATAGACATAATAGTTCTCCCTAGAGGACGGTTCAATAGGGGTCACATAAATGACGGGTTTCTTAGGGCTCAGAGGAGCCACAAAGACCACAACCAAATTTACCAACTCCTTAGCTTGCAAAGGGAGAGTTTGTTCAAAATATTTACAGATAGGGAGAGCGCTTCAAAGAGATCATCTAGAGCATCTTCTAGCATATCAAAATCTTCTTCAGAGAAGGGATTATCATAATCATGCAACATTGTGAAAATAGATCTGATGCATTCATGTTGGGTTCACCAAAATGTGATATAAGAGGGATTTGTTGCACATGGGTCTCTTTGTTCTCAAGAGATCACCAAGGAATGAACTACCCTTATACACCTCAGCATAAGCAATTCAATGAAAATGAAAAAAATTATACTTTAACTAATGTCTTAGAGAAAGTTACTTCAGATCTTGAGAGAGTGAAACCCTGAGATTTCTGCCTCAGATGAGTGAGCTTTTGGCCAAAAGATAGTAGTGTGATGCACTATCATCTAAAAGACGTGTTGGAATCCTAAGCAATAGAGGGCTTAAGAGCTCAAGAAAATAGAACCAGGTTCCACTTCTAAACTTATATCTAGGATGTACTGAGTGAAATAAATGAATAGGAAGCCAAAAACTATGATAAATACAAGGGGACTTGGAGAGAGCTTGCCTTTTATTGGATGTTCAACTCTTCACTCCAAGCTCCACTTTGCAGCTACACACAAAAGAACAAGGGGAAAAGGTTGGGGCTATATAGGGGCCTACCTCAGTCAAACCCCTATTTTGGTCTTCCCACCTCCACAGATAGCCAAGTTGGAAAGAAATCTAAATGAAGTAGAAAAAGCGTGTGCTGAAAGAAAAACCCACTTTAAGAATAGAACCCACACCTCAAAGTACTAAATGAACAAGTGGCAAAGGAAAGTGAGAGAGAGAGTGTGTGTTACCCATGGGCTTAGAACCTCTCTAGAGCACACAGATGCACCATTGAGTGCTTGCTTGAGAGTTGTTGTTATAAGGACCTCAGTTTGACATGGATTCGCTTGTGAGAGTATTTCTATCAAGGATGAAGAGAACTCAATATTGGAGCAAGTTGTAAGAGAGCTTGAATGAATCACTTCCAACCCAAAATGAGACCAAGAAAGGGGTTTTTAATGCATGCATGGGTGGAAAAGATCCATTATGTCTAAAATTTGACTACTAGGATATTGTTTTTCCTATAGCACACATGCCCCGTTCGGAACGGGGACCCTCTCCTTTTCACCTTTGTCGTGTCAGTTTTTTCCTTTGCCTCATTTTGCGTGCCCCATGTTTTTTGAGTTCCAAGTGGTCAAGGAGTCTTGGAGTTATCATCTTGAGTCGACCAAATTTCACCACACAAGAAATTTTTAAGTCTTTTTCTCCTACGGAGTTCCCTTGGTAGTTTTCCCTTTGCTTTCAAAGTTGATGTCCTTCACCTAATGTGGGTCCACCCTTACGGGTTTCCCCTTGTGGTATTTTGAGTTGTGTTCTCCATTCCATCGGTGGCCGACCTGGGATGTCCACCCGCATGGAGGGTCCCACATCCTCCGTCACCACCCCTTTACAAACCTGCCAAACGATGATCACTCGACTACCTTCCGCACCGCAGGTTTGACTTTCCCACCGCTAGCATTTTTTAAAGCCACACCCAACTACCTAGTTGACCATTGTACAAGTAGTTAATGTGGGCCATTAATGTCGAAATTCCTATAAATAGGTCTTTCGACCTATCATTTTCATCTTGTAAGTCAGAGAATTTGTTAGAGCTCCATCCTACCGTCGTCACCCTCACACCTGTGCAACCTTCCAAGAGATTTTGAGTGTTTCCTCCACTGTTTTCTTTGGGATATGTAGGTATGTTTATCATCACCGCCTCAAGAATGTCCCTTTGAGTTAATTTTCAAATTATTAAAAATCTTAAGGCAGAATCCCAAATTCCTTTAGGTGGCTAGTTAAAGCACCAAATTTTGCAAAATCCCATCTTGAGAAAACCTTGAAAAAATCCTTTGAGACTGACCATTTGGGTCATGCGGAACTTTGACCTCGAGCCACCATTCTTCACTAGGGAATTCATGCCCTTGCAGCCTGCACATCTCTCTTCGATGTTGTGCAAACCCTTGAAAACTTCAAGTTGTTAAACTCAAAGCTTTCACCATTTGTAGGTCCGTCGGCGGACGTCGTCCCTTGGCCGTCACCATTGAAACCAAGAAACCAAGTAAAAGCTAAGAATCTGAGGGCTCCCACAGGTCTACCTTTGTAGGCTTCCATGTGCAGGTGGCACTTTCCTGTCTGTTGTTCCTGAATGGTTATCTAACATAGGAACTCCGCCTTGTGGGTTCCACCAGGGTCATGTCCGCTAACCCTGTAAAAAATTAAAGTTTCCTTTGCAGGCCATGCTTTGTGGGCTTCTGCTACCTCATCATCGCCATTTTAACACCCTTCATTTGTGGTTGAGTCAATTTGTCTCCTCGCGCTATGGATACCGTAGTTCCCATTGCCCCCTAAAGATTAGCCAAAGGGAGAAGACCTAATTCATAACCTCTTTGTAGGTTGAATCATGCGGGAGTCCACCCGCGGACTGTCTCGTTCTCCCTGTTGTTTGTAAATGGCCAACAACCCACATCCATCTACCTTGTGGTCCCTAACCTTTATGTTTCCCCTTGAGCTTTTATGGAAAATGACTAAGTAAAGCACCTTGCAGGTATTCCACTACGGCCCATCGTCATGTGAACATCTACACATTGCATATCCTATTCACATTAATCCAAAAACATAGTCTTGCATTGTCATCCTTTATCCAAAAAATCCAAAAAACATAGGCTAGTGCCATCCTTGCATTTACTTCTCATTCTCATCATCCTCGTCTAAGCAAATCCCTTTTACGGTTGAGACTAGACTTCAAAGACAACAACGACAAATGGAAAATTTTGGAAAAAATTTCAATCCCAACATTGGACTTTTTCTGACCCATTTCACAACATGAACATGCCATCTTCATCAAAAAACATTTTTGAACCATTCATACAAAGAGACCAAAATGGACGAGTATATGTCAAAGACTTAGAAGCTGCAGCGCAAAATCCTGATATAGTCTCCTTTGTAGAAAAATCAATCTTACGTGACCCTCAAAGGTATCTAGCCATGCTTTTGGACGAAGGGGCTAAGTTACCACAAGGCTTTGACATAAATACTTTGCCACCTCCATCCATCTACCCTCACTACCAAAAGTCACTTAACACCATCCATGACATTAGTCCACAACAAACATCCATTAATCAGCCTTATCCTAACTTTGACAAGGGAATTCAATTGTCCGCTAGTCCATTCCATGTCTCCCCATCATATCCTAGTCTTTCACCTGTTAATCTCGTCCAATTTTGTGTCCCTTATCAACCATCTACCAACTCATGTCAAGTCCCCACATCATACCATACCGATCCGGTCCAAGTCTCCATGTCATATCCTTGTCATTCAATAATTAATCTAGTCCAAGACTCCATGTCCTATCCTTGTACCTCACATGCTACTCTAGTCCAAGTCCCCATGTCCTATCCTAGTCCTTCATATACTAGTCTAGTCCAAGTTCCCACATCATATCCTAGTTCTTTGGTCATTAATCCTTTTCAAGTCACCCCCTCACAAGCCACATCTAGTCATGAAAATTCTATCATAGGATACATGTCAAAACGAAAGCACAAAGCATGACATTATAACGTCACCCTCATGTCAAGAACAAGGTAGTCCATCCCATGACCCTATTTTCAACAACCCCATCCTTGACCAAGACCCTACCATTGACCAAGAAATCCAAATCCATGACAACCCCATCTTGGACCAAGACCCTACCATGGACAAAGAAATCCAAAATGATCCACTCCTTGACCTTTATGCCATTCATGATCAAACACTTGCTGACCCTATAAAGGCCTTGACTATTGACACTTCCCAAGATGAGACACTTGCCTCCATGGGACACATAGATGATATTCCTCCAGAACAAGAATCTTCCACTAGGGACATGCTTGCATATGATCAAGTTATAGCTAAAATCATTGGACTCTATGACACTAAACATAATGATGGCTTCGACATTGCCTTGGAAGCACCAACAGAATCATATGAACCTGACATGTCACACGATCAGACCAAAGATATCAGTCAGGAATATGTCCAACATGATAATGAAGCTAAGACACTTTATCAACTAGGGTCATCTATCTTTTTCAGAGCAGGCTTTCTTGCAGACGAAAATATTACAAGTGACAGTGTCCATAGACATCATGATGGGTTAGCATCTTGCTTTCAAAAAAATAAATACCCCATCGCAAACAGAATCTTTCAAAGCATGCAATATCAAGGCAAAGGACTAGGCATACACGAGCAAGGAATTCTTGAACCAATACAGCTTCAGGCAAATTACAGACATCAAGGTCTTGGTTATTCCTTAGACAACAAATCAAACGATGTCAGTGGTACCTCCTCGATACTGGGGGCAACCTTGTCAGATACAAACGTCAAAATGGAATCCATGAGAAATCCTTGTCATAAGATTGCTGCCAACACCCCCTCCACCCACACCATGAACCATCATTCCATCATAAATAAACCTTCCCTTTGGAACCAACAAAAGTCTTGCAAGTCAAAAGATCAAAATCAAATGTCAAAGACCATTGAATCAAACAAAAGGACAAGTGGAAAAATTAAATTAAAGTGGATCCCAAAGAAAGATGGATCAAACAAAGACATCAAGTCAAATACAAAAGTCAATCACAATGTGGAGCCACAAGTAAAGAGGACTCCCACATACAACAAATGTCCACCTCCTTCAAAATGGTCATAAAACAAGGCATCTAAAACTGTTGGTTCCAAACACCATCCCTCCAAAATTTGTCATCCACCATCCCAAGTTTGGAAAATAAAAAGTCATTCATCCAAATGTCCAAACAACCTTTCCACATCTACCATCATCTATCATAATCCTACATCTCGCCTAAAGTCCAAAAATCCCACGTCACAAATCCGTCACATCCTGGCAGCAACTCTTTACCACAAGGACTCTCATGGCACTCTATTGCGATGTGCGTATTTTGATAAGGCCAACTCTAGTATCAGAAAGGATCACAATGACACCGATCAGTTGTATACAAGTGCTACAATCCTAACAAGACAACTCCTTCAGCAAGGTCATTATTGGCATATCATGGCACCAGTCTCTACATTAGCACCGTCAGTGGATTTAGAACAGTCAGTGGTAATCTAAAGCATCCAGGCTATCCACAATATCAAAAAATCCAAAAAAAAAAAAAAATCAAAAATTAAAAAATCGTCATCCTGATGAAAACTTGGCAAATAGGCATCTTGGTGACACCAAAAAAATCAAAAATTCAAGAAAATAGTAAAGAGAAAAATTTCATCCAACGGTGAAAACCTGACAAACAGGTGCCCTAGATAAGTACCATGATGAAAACCTAGGCAAACAGGCGTCATGTGTAAAATAAATCATCTATGTGGACTCTTACACTTGGGGGCAAGTCGTATCATTTTCCCATGCCTTCCTCATGACATTTACGTCCATCTAAGCCCTATCATTTCCATTCGCTTTCCCACTTACCTCAGTCTTGACATAAAACTGGCACACATAAATCATGCTTTGGGAAAAATCTTGAAATGTTTATCCTTTGGTCATACACGATTCACAAAACATCATGTCATTGACCATCATAGTCTTATTGTCCTTATACGACATAGTCCTTGAAAATCATATGACAATTCCCTTAGTCTCATGTCTTCCATCTTTTACCAAGGCCACACCTATCCTTTCATGCCTGTCACCTATCTTGGCTTTCCCTTGTCAAACGGTCTAAGGATAATTATCATCCCATCTAGTCCTAACCAATTCATTCCAAATGCAACGAGTCTAATCCATACAAGCACATTATCCAAAATTTTACTTGACTGCATTCCTAGCCCGGCTGTAGACCTCCATACTTTCGTCACATTATCGTCATCGTCCTTACGTTGTTTCGAGATGCGTCCTTCCCATGTCAAACAACGTTGTCATCACCTGTCAATTGGTATTCAGCCTGACTAGGGGCACAATCATGTTTGTCCTTGGATTCTCATGTACAGGCATCAGTCATATGCATTTTTCACGATCCTCTTAAACGCCAAAATCCAAAAAATCATAAAATGACAAAAGACAAAAACATCATAAAATGTCCCTAAGAAAGACCAAAAAACATGGCAAAAGTCTTGAAGAAAGACCAAAAACATGGCAAAAGTCCCGAAAAAGACCAAAACATTGGCAAAAGTTAAAAAGACCAAAACATGGCAAAAGTCCTGAAAAAGACAAAACATCATAAAATGTCCGAAGAAAGACCAAAACATGGCAAAAAGTCCTGAAGAAAGACCAAAAACATGGCAAAAAGTCCTTAAAAAAGACAAAAACATCATAAAATGTCTTGAAGAAAGACCAAAAAAATCATAAAACATCCTGAAGAAAAACACAAAAACATCCAAATCAATGTCAAAATCCTAAAAATAAGTCAAAGTCAGTCATGTTAGTCATTCCATGTCATTGTCGAACTATGTTGTCTCTGCGCATTTGCTACGTAGGCAAGGCCATCAGTCGATGAGTCCCCGAGACATTAGGTCAGTCCTTTTAGGTTGGTCCAAATAAAATCATGGCATTTGTCGCAATCGTCACATCGGTCAAATAAGTCAAACATAGTCAAACTCGGACACAAGACAGTCATTCAAAATGGCAATGTCAAAAATGGTCAAAATTAGACAACACAGTCCAATCAATCATACAGTCAACATCAGTCAACTTGCCAAAACATATTAGTCAAAACAATGTCAGTCTCGTCACTCTTTGGTCTCTTCAAGATGTGTCCTTCTTGGAGTTGGACCTCGTCAAAATGTCCTTTGCCTTTTTCAGGATGTGTCCTTCCTGACAATAGGCTCCATCAAATTGTCAACACCGTCAAATTGGAAAAACTCTTAAAACTGTCAAAACTATCAAACCGACAGGAAATCAATCTTTGGCAAACAAACATTGGCAAACAAAACAAAATGGTTGTTAATCTTTCTGGTCTATCTTGTCTTATCTTTTGACTATCTTGGTTATTTTGTCTTATATTTTTACTATCTTTTCTTTTTGGTCATGTTACTAGCTACCTCGAGGATGTCCCATGAAGGATTTAGAGGTGCGATGATGTCTCCTGGCCTATTTTATTTTCTATGACTGTTGTCTGTGGATTGTCTTGACAAAAAGACTGGGGCAACTTCGCCCTTAGTATGAGTTAGGACATTCCTTGTCTGTGACTGTCTTTTTTTTCAAGTGGATGACCTTGCACACCTTGGTCTATGTCATATCATGGTGTTTTTTGTCCATTTGTGTCATTTTTACCGCCCAATGATGATTAAGAGCAATAATAATTAAAGTCCTATCGCAATGTTCTGAAGGATTTGGTCTAGGAACTAACATGCATCTTCTTTAGTCTTGTCATCTTCTCTATCTAATCTCATATAGGCATTGCATCCATATCATCATCCACATCTTTTGCACTAACATTTCTTTGTCTCTTCATATTCTAGTCTTCTCATCAATTTCGAGAGCACACCCATGTTCTTGGAACCCGTCTGTCCTCTCGAGGGGGCATACCGCTACCCTCCTTGTCATTCTTCCTCATCTTATTTGGCACTGGGGCATGACTTTGACTTATTTTCTTTGTTACAATGCGACAAGCGACATTATGACAAAGAGGGGCAAAATGTAGACACCTAAAAATGACCTAGGCCTGCAAGCTTCATTTTTACCACTTTCGTCCTAGCATAATTATGACATTTAATTATGTCCTTGGTCCACATTCGACTATTGATTAAATAATTCATAATTATTTAATTAATTCATGTCATTTATTCTTCATGATTATTAAATAAATAAATTTATTTATTTATTAAATACGCCATTAATTGTCTAAGTCTTCCCTTAATTAAATAAATTTCTTAATTTATTTAATTTCCCTTCGTCATTTAATTCTTCTCGATTATTAAATAAATGAATTACATTTATTTATTTAACATGTCACTAATCGCCTTAATTAAATAAATTGATTAATTTATTTAATTAATTAGTCTTATCTGCTAAATTAAATAATTAAATTTAATTATTTAATTGCCATATTCTTCTCATTTTAAATAAATTAAATTATTTAAAATGTCATCACAATCTGAACTGTCAGTCCATTTTGATAAATAATCTAAAAAAGATTATTTATTATCTCACAAAATCATTATTTTGAATTAATTTAATTCAAAACAGTAACTAATCTTCCAAAAATCAAGTAATCGGGCAGATTCTTGATTTTCCAAATCGAATCTTCAGTCCACATCTTATCTTCTTGATTTTCCGAATCTCACAAATCGGGCAATCTTATCTTCTTGATTTTTCAAAAATATTTATTTTCTTTAATTAGTTTCCTCATTTATTCTCCACTGTCGATCCGATTATCTGAGATTTTATTCTGACCGTTCGATTAAGGATTTTTCCCTAACCCTAATTAGGGATTCTCAAATTTAATATGGACCTCTCATTTTAGGTTCTCATCATCAATTAATCTCGCCCGTCCACTCAAAATGACATTTTCTATAAAATTTCATTTTTCTCTCACTTTTCGATGACACACAGACACGCTGACATTTTACATAGACATATTATAGGCATTTATTCACTTGCACACTTAGTTTTCATATGCAATTTCAATATTTATTATAGTCATTTGATCAAGTCTTGGCATTTGTTTAGGCATAGACATTGACAATTATAGTTATAGGCATAGGGGTATGTAGAAAATATGTGGAAGGCAGACCCTCAAGGCTATAAGAAATTGATCAACCAACACTGGTTGAAATAAAAGAGGGGCAGCGCCGCCAAGGTTCCCTAGGAGCTTTTTCAGAGTGACTTCTATGAAGATTATCATGACCTAGTCACCTTGTTGAGTAGCGTGTTGGGTATTCCCACTGTTGCTTACTTCCAAGAATGGATGTTCTACATTATTCAATAAATTATTCATGGGAAGACAAAGTTCCACTGGGAAAAAATCATCAACGACAATCTGCATAACCAGTTCATGGCCATAAAGAAGACGTCATATTTTTATATGACCTCTTACTTGGTGTACCTCCTAGTAGGGTCATTCCCTTACAAAGGTCTATATGTGTCCTAGAGTCCGACTCTAGGAAGGGAACTAAAGTTGTATGATAGATACTCGTAACTACAATACCAAAACTTCAAAGAGTATCACAAAGTGAATGATGCCTTTATTGGACATATCATCAAACTTCTTGGAGGGGATTTTGAAAGAAGAGTTTCACATAGTGCTTGTGTGTTTATCAATAGATTCGGGTACCTGTTTATATAATTCCCAAAGTTTACTTACATCATAATAGAAGGCTTCTTTGAATGGCCTTACAAGCTACCCCAGTAACCTAATGACCAGATGCTCATACTAGAAGTCTCCTGATAGCTACAGAATGCTCATACCCTACTTAGCGATAAACACTAGGTAGGAATCCCCTACCCTCTCACCTTCGGTCAGGGAATGTATGCTATTCCCATGGCTCAATGGATAGAATACTCAGAAAACAAAATAGTGGAGTATAATCTAGACCTCAACATAGCCAGACCCAACATGGATCCTTACAACAAGCTAAAGAATTTTATTAGAAAACAATATGCCCAACTACCCCATATTGAAAAATTTTGGGAAAATTTCCAAGATGATAAGTAGGTGCACATGCTGCACTACATGCGTATGACTGCTCAGTTTTTTAAATCAATTAATCTATTCCTAGTGCCCAACCAGATCGTGGAGGATGATGACACCACTCTAGATCCAAGGTTTGATGCCATGGCTAACTTGCTACTACCCTTAATAGATTAGGATGAGGAGGAGGTCAATGACCTCGATATTGTAACCAAGCTAGTGGAAAATAGAATGAGGCAATGGGTTGATGCCCAAATTACTCAGCTTAAGTTGTAAGGAGTTACACTGACATATGGCGAGCTCAAGGATGAACTCGACAGTGAGACCGACAGTGGGACAACTCCCGCTCCAACTAAGGGAACCCAAAAATATCCTCTGACGACATGGTCAAGGAAGAGAAAAAAGTATTAGAACGACAGCCCAAGCCTAAAGTATACTCAAGGAAGGCTACAGAAGGGGAATCCTCTAAAAAGGAAAAGAAGTCGAGAGGATTTATTGAAATTCCAATAATTGAAGAGGACCCACAACATGAAGGAGAGGAAGAGGCCGAGCCCCCATAGTCACCACCTGTTGTCCCTACTCCTACCAGTATTTCCACTGTTGCTACTACTCATCCAACATTTTAGGCACTGCCCATCTAGTCCCCGCCTGCAATGGACATCTTTATCCACCTTGCTTTCACCTTGCCAACAACCCCAATTTTGGTGCAGGATTCCTCCTCCGCCACAACCTCTCCACTATCATCCTCCTCATTGTCTCCCTCCGCTACAATTCCCCTAGCTTCCACAACTACTATGCCTTCTCTCACCCTACAAGAAGCCTTTGCTAGGCATATGCAAAAGATAGCCATTGAGCTCTTTGGGGTGTTGATGAATCATGGAATACAAGGTGTAATGAATCAGGTTGTTGTTGGCCTCCCCATCCCTCCTCTAATAGAGCCACCCAAAATGGAGGCCATAATGTAGATATCAGAAGAGACAGAGAGACGTCAAAGAGAGGCCTCCAAGGGAATAGTTGAGGAGTCTGAGGATCATTTTAAGGATGACTATTACGAGCACCCTGAGGGCGAAGTAAATGTGACTATAGATGAAGTATCTTATGAAGACGAAAGGGATTCAGTCTTCAGAGGAAGACATAGAGGCACTTAATGAAAGGTATATAATCAAAACCTATGATCAAGAGTTTGAAGAGGAGCTATCCCAACAACTCAAGGATGTCGGTGAAGAGGTTGAACTTGAAAAGCAACCCTATGAGGAAAATGGAAACACTGATGAAATTTTAGAAGAGACTCTATTGGTTGGGAAAGACAAAGGCCTTACTCAAGAAGAGGAGATACCTCCTAAAAAGGAAGAAGAAGAGAAAGAGGTTGAAATAGAAGGAGAAGATAAAAATAAGCCTGAAGAAGAAGCTGAACCTAAAAGGAGCCCTAAGCCAAAACATCATGTAGAGCTCAAGAAAGAAGTAGAAAATACACCACAAACAGAGGGTGTCATTGAGGAAAACATAGCCACCGTTGAGCCAGATAGAGAGAAGGATATACTGATTTAGGACTCAGATGAAGAAGAAGAGAGGACAAAATAAGAAGCCCTAGGTCATGAGGAGAAGCAGCTCCTACTTGAACAAAGAGTTGAAGGTGATCATGAATCACCAAAAGGGGAGTCTCAAATGGCCAATTGGATGAAAAAGTAGCTAAAGAAGAAAGCCCCTATCCTCGTTGATCCAAAGACTAGACTTGAGGCTATCTTAGCATGAGAAAAGACAAAAACAAGGAAAGAAAAGAAGTCAAGAGTCTATTCCCACATAGCAATTGATGCATCTAGATCAAGGACCATTCAAATTTCCACCCCAGTAATGGAAAAAGGAGAAGGGGTTAGTTACAATATTTCCACCATTGACTTGGGTCCCACCACAAGAGAGCAAAAGATTGATCAGCTCCAGGGATTAGTGGCAACAATTCTCAAGTAGATGAATAAAGATGAAATCTACAAGGAAGCGCTTAAAGCACAAGTGGCAAACCTCACCGCTTACATTCAATAGTGAACATCCACTAAGGAAGCTCCAACTACGTCCTTCGTGCCCTAGCTGCTCTCCCAAGATGAGCTCAACAAGATGGAGAAAATGAAAAGTTGGACCAAGGCTACTGCAGATTGGTTCTGGCGAGTGTTGTATAATGGTGACATGGGTATATGACACACTAATCGGATGATAAACAAGTTACAAGATCTACATAAGTGGCTCATGGACACAGAAAAGATGTTTCATAGATTCACGGAGCTCTATAGGATTACATATCCTAAGATCAAGAGCATCCTTAACCTGCCAAAAGGGACGTGAGAAAAGGAATTGGTGCTTGTTAAAGATTATCAGTAGCTCATAGAGATCTGGTGAATGGGCCTTGATCATAGAAAGGAGGTATTGAAAGGATTCTCTCATGATATTGAGCTTGACCTCTAGTGTGTTATGAAGCATCATACTAAAAATGAAGATTATCTTAAGATGTTGACTGACTATGACATGCCTGCCCTGGAATTGGACCCTAAAAAGATCAAGCCACTTCCACAAGAAGATGGAACAAGGGGAAACCAATGTATTGTCATTGGACTTCATGGATTTTGTTGTGAGGGCATTTGTTGATCAGAAAAAATTATCAAGGACATGCCTAAATACACAAATCACTAGCAGCAAATCACAAAGAGGTTCAAGAAACTTACCTTTCAAAATCTCCAATCTGATATCCTGGAATGGGATAAGTTTCAGGCGTTGATTGGTAAATTCATGGAGTACACCAATATTCAGAAGAATGAAGGAAAGCCAGTGATAGATGATGAGTTCCTGGCAGTATAGTTGTAGTCAAAGGGAAAGTTGCTACAAGACAAAGTAGGGAAACTGGAAAAAGTGTATTTTATATTATTAAATTTTGGGGGTAGGTGAAACCCAAATGTAAAGTGAACCTTGGCCACACAATGTAAATCAATCTTGACCATTGATTTGGGTTTTGAAAAACTATGAATAGGGGGGTCTCCTCTCATTTTTAGAGAGAGTTGAGTTGTTGTAATGACATGCTGCAAAAATTTTAATAGAACTTCATTGTTTTTGGTCATTGATTTAGTCATTGATTTAGTCATTGATTTAGTCATGTATTTAGTCATGTATTTAGTCATGTATTTAGTCATGGTAGTCATATATTTAGTCATGTATTTAGTCATTATTTTAGTCATATATTTAGTCATTACAAATCAAATCTAACTTAATTAATCCTCACAACTTTATGCATATAAACTTCAAGTATCATAGATATTCGAATGTTGAAGAAGCACCATGAAATGATGACTAAAATTCTTGAACAAATATGATTGATCATTAGAAATACAAATAGATTACAAATCGAGAGGAGCCACAACACAGTATTTATGAGTGGAGAAAACACCACTTTGAAAATTTACTTCATTAAGCCTCATTGGAAAATCAAAATCTCATTGATTACATTCAATGTCTCAGTGACACTATACAACTTACAGACACTATATAAACATAATACTCCTATTTTCATATACTTATACTATTTTCCCCTTCCTTAACTGTAGTCCTTTTGGAAGGGCATCAACCTCCTATAGGGACTTGACCCATTTAATCCCCTTGCAAATCCACAGCTTTCTCATCGCTATTGGTTTTGGCTCCTCCAAACTCTTCCTCACTGGTATTCACCTTTCACTTCTCCAATTTGGAGCTGCAGCCTAAAAATAAGGATTTGAAATTTACACATCAAAAACTTAGAAAATTCAAATAATACAGAGCATAAAATTCAAACATTTTCTTTTCCTTTTCCAACTATGGCACCCTAAACTTAGGTGCTAGATATAGTGAATGTATCAGAATTAGATATAACATCCATCAAAAGCATATTTGGAAGTAGATTTTTATCAGATATTGTAGTTGCAAGTTCCACTAATTATAATAAAGATAAATAGTTTTACCTTTCTGCATCAACTAATACAATTTTGATAACTTTTAGAGGATCAACAATGCTAGCCTTTATCATATCAACATACTCACCTGCAAGTTGCAAAACAACATTAAATTTATTAATTAGACTCAACATCTAAGAAAGAAAAAGAAACTTCAAACATTATCAATTTATTAAAAAAATCATCACATACACTTACACTTTGGGTATACAAGATCATTGAGAATCCCAATTATTGAACTATGAAATTCAACAATGCAACAAAATTATATCTTAAGTAAAATATAAATCAAATCAACATTACATGTCTCATCTTATCAATTGATCTCAAATTGTATATACCCCTTTGTCATATAGCTTAAGGAAATCTACAATAGATATGCACAAAATGAATTTGGTGGAAAGGCATAAAAAACTTTCAAGAAAATACAATTTGCAGGTGTAAAGCCAAATTCCAAACCTTTGCAAACATCCTCCCTGCCTGTGCCAAAATGGGAGCTTTCAAACAAGATATGAATATCCATAAATGTATAGACAATACATGGCAGTATCCCTATAAGAAATGTGGTCTATGGATTGCAATATTGCAGGATATGCACAAAATGGATTTGTTGAAAAGGCTTTAGAAACTTTCAGGAAAATGCAATTAGCAGGTGTAAAGCTAGATTCACAACCTTTGCTAGCATACTCCCTGCCTATAATAAAATGGGAGCTTTGGAAAAGGTATGTACATCCATCAAAGCATAACAGAAGGTGGATTTATGTTAGATATTATGGTTGGAAATACTTTGGTAGATATGCATGCAAAATGTGGAAGCACATGCAAGGCACGTGAATTGTTTGACATAATGCCCCAAAGAGATGCCATCTCATGGAATGCAATGATTGCAATTTTTACAAAAAAAAATTGTTGAAAAGGATTTTGAAAATTTCAAATGAATGCAATTAGAAGGTATAAAGCCAATTTTTTTTCCAGGGTCCTCCCTTCCTATGCCAAAATGGGAGCTTTGGCATGGGATATGAACATGCACCAAAGCATTATGGTAGGGGAATTTTTTTCAGATGTTATAGTTGGATATGCTCTAGTAGACATATATGAAAGATGTGGAATCGTAGACAAAACACCTAAATTGTTTGACAGAATGCCTCAAAGAGATTTCATCTCATGGAATGAAATGATTGATTACAGAATGTGCACAAAAAGGATTTTGCAAGGAACCTCTCAAAATCTTTGAATTAATGAAGCACTATGGAACACATCCTAACATTGTAAGCTTTGCTTGGGTTATAGGTGCATGCAATCATGCAGGTTTAGTGGATGAGGGCTGCACATACTTCACATGTCAATAACCCTTATTGCATTACAATTTACATATATAGTTGATCATTAGGTGTCCATGGTTGACCTTCGTGCCTGTGCTGGCTATATTGAGGACACCCTAAACATTATTACTAACAAGTGATTGGCATGCAGGATTGGACTTGACAACTATGGTATTTGATGACAGAGGCATGGCATCTGATGATGGAGACATGGCAGCTAATGGATATTTTGGAATTGTTGAATTGTGTATAGTCAATGCTGGCAATGTAGGAGGCTTAGTGTAAATAGGCTCAAGATATTTACCAACATCCTCTGAATTTGTTAGTCTATAACCACTGGTACCAATTTAAGTAAAATATAGCATCACCTTCACAATTCCTAATTAAAAAATATTCTAAGCAGCAAACTGACAAAGATATTGGAATATAAGGCATACCTAAGCATTGGGGTTGAAGGAAATTTTTTAAACTGTAATTCCAAATAGAAAGAAACAAAATAAAATGTTAGTTAGCATGCACTAAAGTAATTTTTAGTTGAGGAATATTCAACTTTTATGAAGGTGTTCAATAGCTCATATTGATGAAACAACATACACTTACAATGAAATAATTGTACCATTAAGATAGCTACCATATAAACACAAGGTCACATTACAGCTAGCACTTGTTTGTTGCTTGATGGTATCCCCAAATCAGTAGGCTATTGTCCTTGAATTGAATACTAGGGCATGAGGTTCCTAGAGTGGATTGTACACAATGTAAGCTACCAATTTCCAAATGTAATAGAGGAAGAAATTTACTCAATGATTGTGACAAAATATTAGAACCATGAAGAGTCTAGACTCTAAAGTTAAGATCAGTAACTTACTTTATTTCATTTGGGCAATAGTTACATTGCACACAGTAGTTGGCAATAATAGCACAACTCCCATTGGCTACAAGTAAACCACTATCTGAAGACAAATTCAAGTTACTCAATGAAGAGGCTACAAGCAAGAAAATGTTGGTAGACAAATGAATATCTGTAAGAAACAACATATATATCATTGGGTGTTAATCCAAATGCTCTCATTCATGAATACAAAGATTACAAAGTCATGCAAGGATTCAAATAGTAAAATATCACACTAATTGGGTAGAATCAAGGCATTAGGATTACAATTGCTTCAAACCTATAACCCAAACAGAGTTACATTTTGCACTAAGAATATCAAAAAGGCCTCAAAATCAAGTTAAGAAGGGTTTAATTATTTCAAATCTGCACAATCTAAGAAAAATGCTATATTGAAGTTGTTTAAACTACCTTACCTTTTATCTAGGTTCTAATAAAATCTAAAACAACTTCCAACACTCTCATCCACACTATTTGAAAGGTACAATACTTGATTAAAATGACAAAAAGTTGACATACATCAACATTTAATAACAGTTTTTTCTGCTAATGAATTTTAACTTTCAAAATTCCATAAGTTACAGAGTACTAGGAAGGTGTTGGTAAGCATTGCTTCTACAAACCTGCTATCTATTTAAATTTTATAGTTTACAAAAGTGCCTGATATTTCAAATCTGAATCCATAGTCTCTGTAAAGTTGGAATGAAGTCATGTCAGTAAGTATGAAATAGATCAAAATAAAATATTCAATTATCAAATCAATAGGTGTTGGAAATATACAACACAAAAGTACACTTTAGAAGGCTCATACACATCATCAAAATTGGCCTAGATGTCTAGTGCCCTCAACTAGGTAGTGGAAACAAAGAAAATGTGGTTAGGAAATGGCAAGATAGCTAGTCAAATATGTGGTACATGTGGATCATATATGAATATAGGATGAGTATTTCTGACAATACTACTTTTTTAGTTGGATCCTGAAAATGCTACAACTTATGTTGAAGGATATATTTTGCATGCTATAGAAGATATTGGAAAAACCAAACCAATTAATTTGAACATTCTTGCATATCTTATTTCAATACAAAATCAGTTTTATTTTCAAAAAAAGAAACCAACATGTCATCTATCCCAGGAAATTTGCATGAAACACTATGAAAAAGTGAGCTATTTTATTAAGACCTAGTTGCTTGAATATTTCAAAAACTGACACAAATGAAGCAACTTACTATAGAGAATCTTAAATAAGTTATAACCATAGAAAGTGGGATGAAGATGAAATAAGCTCATTACCTCGTCATTCCCATTTGGGTGTCTTTAAAACCAATTGACATTCAAAACCTGCAACATCAACAATCATAATCAACAACTCAACCAATCAAAACCAAGCATAAGCTAAATTAATATCTCGATCCATCAAATTTTTGATAGTCCAAAGACATGTTTGTATACCAAAACTATATGTAGTGCAAAACTATCAAACAATACAAATGAATCAAGTATAAACTAAGCAATCCTTTTGCTAAAGTCAAAGGCATAAGTGTATTATGTACATAACCTTTGAACAAGCATTTTATAAGAATTTTATTTAACTTGATAGACACAAACCTAGACATACATATATAATAAATGCTTTACTAACAGAGGGACCCAAATTGTCATACCAAATATTGTTGAAACACATATCTTGCAAGACCATAGTGTAATAGTTTAGGTGTAAAGCCAAATTCCACAACCTTTTCCAGCATAATCCCTACCTATAATAAAATGGGAGCTTTGGACAAGGTATGTACATCCATCAAAGCATAACAGAAGGTGGATTTCTATCAAATATTATGGTTGGAAATGCTCTGGTAGATATGTATGCAAAATGTTGAGAGAATTCACATTTTGTAGTAAAATATTTTAGTTTGAGAAATGTCATGGGTATGTAAATGGGTGAATTCAAGAAGGTGCAATAGGTTGTAGCATATTTTTTGATAGTATTCACTGCTCCATCACTCATCATTTTGTGCTCTTTTTTTCCCTCCTCCTCTATGTGCATCCTTGCATTACAATTATCAATTTTCAATTAATCCTCATTATGGTCCTTCCCAATAGAGTTCACCATATATACAACTATTGCATGGCATCAAGACTGATTTAGATAAATCTTTATAGTTTCAAACATATTCAACATAAGTAAGCTCTAAAGAATGCCATTTTTATCTTAAAATCTCATTTTATGAGTTTCTTTTAAAGGAATTTTCCAATTGATCATAGTATTCGTAGAAAATAGTTGAATGTTTGGGGAGTTAAAGTATGGTGAGCATAGCATTAGGAGTCTACATGTCTCTAAAATCAGATTGCCTTTGTGTATTGCTCCATGCTACCTATCCACCTATTATGTGCATGCAAACCCTTGACAAAAACTTAAGGTTCAAACACTAGTATCTTCATCTGTGTCAACACTCTATAACTTTGTTGACTTGTGGGATTAGCAAGCAAGCCCACATGTACTTGCAATGATGTAGCTAAACTCTGCAACTCTACAAATATCAAGAAATTGCAACTTCGTTGGGTTTTCTTGCATCAACTTGGAAACCATGTATCTTCTATACTGACTTCTAAGCTTGATTCACTTTTGATATGTAAATTTTGATGATGCTCACTTAAAATCAAAATGTCAAGACAAAAAGGACTAATGAGGAAACTTGAAATGGATAGATTACTGCTTGATGACACTATCCTATCAGTAGGGAAAATCACCAATGACTTGTTAGAGATGGCAATGAAGTTGGATAGTTTGGGGATTATTGATTTATCTCGTGTACACTGTGTACACAAACTACATGTTTATCTCAGGGAAGGAAGTTTAATTGATTTATTTTAATATTTGTTGATATTCAAAATGATATCTTTCCAATTTCCTTTTGGGAAGGAAAGGTCAAACACCTAGACCCTGATATAAATATATGCAAATAGTTTTAATGTAAGGGTTAAGAGGAAGGACATAGAGATACATTTTGAATCTTTTAGAAGGGAAATACACACCTATTCCTTCATATTAATACAAGGAACTACTTATTCTTTTCAATTTTATGGTGTCTTGTATCTTAATTTATATCATAAGATTAATTTGAGCAATTGTTGTTTTAATTTCATGTTTCTTATTCATTTCCAATGCAATAGCTCTATGGATTCTTGTGATTGTTTATACATGTGAGCCTCTACTAATTATATGTATGATTCCAAATTCTAATCTGTCATTAAATTTCATTTATGGACGAGCTATGGCTTGAAAATAAGTTTTTGATGAGGGTTTTAGAGCATGTTTTTTAAATGAAAATTATGGCCAAGATCCTAATATTGAGCACATTTAATCGGTGAGACCCCAAAACGGTAGGTCACACTCCCACTGAATGGTAGAACAAACATACAAACATCGGCCCATCGTTGGAACCACCACCCAAGTCCTGGTGATAGGCACAAACTCCACCAATGACATCCCCATCGGACCATCGCAGAAACAAGAGACCTCGTCCTGCCGATGGCCCGACGAAGCATATCGGGAAGAAAATTGATTATCGATGGGAGTGAATCATTTATCTGCATAGTGAAAAGTTATCAATTGCATTTGGTTTGTTAAACATGGCCCTTGGTACAACTATTAGAGTTGTTAAGAACCTTCAAGTATGTTATGATTGCCACACTGCATCTAAATTCATCTTTAAGATTGTTGCATATGGACTTCATTGGTATTGTTGCAGTGCTTTCATTCTTCCCTAATGTCAAGCATGGGTGGTTTTTCCTATAAAACAAAATATATATCATATTGAATACTAGATAAAGAGAATTCAAGTTTAATGCAAATTGTCCCATGGAGTTGTTTTGTTAGATCTTATCCAAATTCCATCTCATAAATAATTTTACTTTTTAAGAGGTTAAAGGACGATCCTACTAATGGAAATAACAAATTTTTGAATGTTGGAGCATTTCTGAAAAGATATTGTGCTTAGATGAAACAATTTGTATTGTTGCTGGTTCAAGCATTGAGGTAGTGGTATGCTTCTACTACAATAAAAAATTTGCTATGTTAAAATGGACACAAAATGATATGTTTCCAATGTTAAGTCAGCACAAAAGAGGTGGTCTTCATCTATTTCCACTGATGGGTTGGCACAAAAGAGGTGGGAAAATATGAAGTCCAATCAATTAGCTCTTATTAAAAAGAGGAATTCACCACCGATAGGACATTCACAACCCTCTTCTTCGATGAGGTAGAAGAAAGGTGATAATTTTGTGCCTTGTGACCATGAATATGTTAATTAAGTTGATTGAGAGAACTTGACTTTTTTCTTCTTGTAAGTATTCAACCCTTAGGGCTTGGTATTGATGATGACCTTTTTTATTTCAAAAGCAACATTAAGATTGGCACTAGTGAGCCTAAATTACTCATGGAAATGATTGGATTTGTTGATCGAGTCATGGGCAGGAAATTAAGGATCCCTGTAATTCAACTTGTCATTGTCATTGATCCTAAGATGCTTATTGATCTTGTCTATATTCAAGCTAAGCTTGAATAAGTTGAGGATGTCTTAGAAAGTTCCATATTGTATGGTGGAGTGCTTTATCTAAATCTATCAAGCAACAAGATGCCATTTTTTTAATTAAATGTTAAAGATCTTGAAGATGAAAGGGTGTGGGTTCTTGCAGGTTTATTAAAAGATATCATTCCACCTCTAAAAAATGGAGTGGCGATGTGTATTCCTCACAATCATTGGAAAGTTCCATTAGAAATATGGGAGTTCTAGAAATCACTCTTGACTAATCTATTAAATAAGGATACCATGCTTCAGTGGAAAATTGATGCAGCAAAAATTTGTAGAAAAAGAATTGCAAATATAGAATATAGATTATTATTGATTATTGGCATGTTTTCAACATTGAAAAGAAAATACCACTTTGAAAATCCAACATGACTTTACTAATGAAGTGCAAAAGATGATAATTGATAAAACCACACAAGAGAAAGAGGAATTGACTTCAAAAATAGTACAAGGGTTAATATAGGGAGAAGAAGTCATGATTTAGAGGGCAGAAGAATTCATGAAGAGTTGCTTAGTTGAATGAGTTGTTGGAAGAGGTAGACTCATTAGAAACTACAAGAATGGGAAGACATTAAATATTCCTTTATTAACATAAAAAAATGAGACTTACTAACAACATTTACCATCAAATGAGTTATCTCAACAACAATAAGGGTGGGCATTGAGCATGCCAACTCAGCCCCTTTTGAGTTTCAGTTAGCAGGCCTCACCACCTTATTGAACAAAATTAGGAAGACTTCAATTTTACTATTAATAGAAGCCTTGGTAAGATGCCAACATATAGAATCACATGACAATCAAAATGAATATAGATAAATTCCTCATTGAAAGTGATTCTATGTTAGTAATTAAGTATTTTCTAAAACTACAACATAGTCCTCCCTATACAGATTGGTGGATGCAACCAATGTTATCAAAATTCAACATATTCCTAGAAAGGCCAATAAGTTAGTGGACCACTAACCAAATGAAGCTATTCACTCAAAATACAATGTCATGAACTTGATCTAATACACTCGTCTCTTGCAACTTTTTCCGCCCATCCAAGTCATGTTTTCTAAGGAGAGTAGGATATGAACTCAAAAGTGAAAGTAGGAAGTTTTTATGTCATTACAATTGAACTTTTACACCCCAGGTAATTTACAACCCCAACGCATTTAATAGTTTCTATAATCCAAACATATATAGTTGATCATTAGGTGTGCATGGTTGACCTTCATGCCCATGCTGGCTATATTGAGGACACCCTAAACATTATTCCTAAGATGCTAGTTAAATATGTGGTACATGTGGATCATATATGAATATAGGTTGAGTATTTCCAGCAACACTAATTTTTTAATTGGATCCTAAAAATGCTACAACTTATGTTCCTCTCTAAAACATTTGTACAAGGTTCAAATAATAAAGAGGTTGATGAAAGATAGAGGAATTAAAAAGATACCTGGATGTAGTTGGATTGAAGGCCATAAACTGGTACATGTTTTTTGTTTAGGAGACACATCCAAAAACATGGCAGAGCTATGCAAAGTAGGAGAAATTGGCTTGGCAAATGAAGGCAGTAGGGTAAAAGAATCATTTATCTACCACCATAGTGAAAAGTTAGCAATTGCATTTGGTTTGTTAAACATGGCCCCTGGTACAACTATTAGAGTTGTTAAGAACCTTCAAGTATGTTTTTATTGACACACTACATCTAAATTCATCTCCAAGATTGTTGCAAGAGAAATTGTTCTAAGAGATGTGAGTCATTTCCATCATTTTAAAGAGGGACACTATCGGCCTAACATTACTTCGTCGGGGGAACTCCCCTCATAGCTCCACCAATAGACTGATAAAGTGGGGGTAGTCAGTTCCATTTTCTGTAATGTGGTAAGAGTCATACAGGTAATGCTATGTCAGGTTAGGGAACTCTTCTTGGAGGTTCTTGATGCAGAGGTAGGAGGACAAACACAAACTTCTTAGTTGCTCAACAAATCTCAAGGTAGTGTTCTCACTTTTCATATTTCTCGGCGTTCTTGGTGATGCAAAAGCTAGGTGGCTTTAGACAACAAAAACAAAACTCAACTTGATTGAAACAAGGATTTGTCTCTCAGACCCAAACTTGGGTGCTTCTTCCTTGCAACCACTCACTCTTCCTAGTAGGTCTGTAGACCTATTTTCTCAACTTTACCCACCAATAACTTACTCAACCACCCAAATATTTGCACTTTAAAACACCCATTATTCCCAACAATAACATACCTCAAAACAACAATAGGTTCCTTTGAAACAAAAGATTCAAAATAACACTCTATCGCTATCCTAGACCCCCAAACAGGCCTATTTTACAAAGAGACTCATACTTAAACCTTTACCAAGCCTAAAAATTCTATGGTGCAGCACTAAACAATCCACCAAACCACCAAATCCTCAATTTTTTTTGTGAGATACACCTTCCAAGACCCTATTTCAATAAACCCTCATTTTTGGCAATTTTCATGAGGTTTTAATGGAAAACAATGTTCCCTAGCTTCCCACTCTCTAAAAACTCATCAAAAATGTCTATTTAAGCCTACACAAGCTTAATATAGCCTTAAAAGTTTTTTCCCCCAAGTTTCATAGCCATTCACTTAATAAAACCACTCATTTTTGTCATGCATGGCAACACACAAACTCACTTACAAACCTTTCCATCTCTTGAAAACTCACAAAAACACATTTTCAGACCTACCTACATCTAATATAGGAAATTCCATCGATCCAAAAACTTAATAGTAGATGGAATGGCCTTTATTCATGTTTAAGGCCTTAAAAACCCTTGTTTTAGGCTCACAGATATGCAGTCAGATATTTAGCTCTTAGAAGCTTAATAAAAAATGAACCTGCACCAAAAATGAAGTAAAAATAATTTTGATTCAATCCCTCACATGATCCAAACCAGCCTTGAGTAAATAGCACATGTACGACTTAGTACAAAGATTGAAAAGTGTAAATTTTTGAAGAAAAATGCAGAAAATACAGAGTCAAAACAGAGTTAAGCATTCAAGAATTGTTATTATCCAATTATCTCTATTAAAAATTTCTACAAAGCCTTCTAATAGGAATTTACAACCTTACCATGCAAAATCTGACTACCCATAATGAATACATCATGGAGAACATGCAAACTTGCTTGTCAATAAATGCAAGATTTTGCATGTTTTGCAATTTCAACAGTAATGACCCCACAACTTTTCAGTTACAAGAAAATGGTCTTAAAATAAACCTTATTTAAGAAAAAATACCCAAGACTCCTATCATGACCATTGAGACTCCTAACAAGTGTATTTTTTCCACTCTTGCAATCTTGGAATTTTACATTGACAACTTTTGCATTTTTGCAATATTTTGCAACTCAAACTTATCCAACCACCTGAAGACCTATAAATGGACTTATTACATCTTTAAATGACCTTATTTGATGAAAAATGACTCAAAGCTAAAAATTAAACCATATAAAACCAAGCTTGCTTAACTAGTGCTCCTACACCACTTGGGGCTTACTTGGCAACAACTCAACATAAGGAACCAACAACATAACACCCTTTCTGACACTTAGATGACTTTATACAAGGTAAAAATGACCAATGCAATCCTTAAATACCCTATCAACCACTTAAACACTTCAACAATCCAAATTTCCTTCACAAGCTATTTTGTAACAACACCCCAACAATGGACTGGTAATTATGTATTTTAGGCCTAATTAGGCTTCTTGAATTGGTTCAAACTTGCAAAATTTGACCCTCACACCAATTGGAACACACAAAACTTCATCATTTCTTTAGAGGAATTCATGACACTCACATAAATGACCTCCAATGGTTTTAAGACCATACAATAAGGAGCACTACAAATATTTCCAAACACAGTTTTACTTCAAAAGTCAACTTTGTCATAACAGGGTAGTAGACCAAATGGGCTCAACACCTTTAATTTCATAAAATCCCAAGTTTGAAGAAGGTTTAAAACACTTCTTAATATCAACTCCAAACATTTGCATTGATATTGGTCACTAGATTCTACAAATAAGCATTCAAAACCCTTACTTAACCTTCTTTACCAATCTGCTATAGAGGAAACAGTCATGACAACTTAATGAATATATATACTCCAATCTTGATTAGTTTGAAAAAACACAAATTGAAAAGGGTTCCCAAGACAACTTGACACTATTCTCAAACACTTCCACTTATGATGGATGTTATATTCAACAACAAAAACAACAAAACCCTTTGTTTATTCTTCTATGCCAGACTGAACATGCATAAATATAGTCCTAGGGCATCAAAATTACATAAGAAAACTTCAATATCAAGCCCTAAAACCTTGCCACATGGAAGCATACATAAAATTACATCATTTCACAAATGTTTTAGAATTTTCCCTTGGATGAAATTTGAGAAAACATCATTTTAGTCACCCATTGTTACCCTATCTAGGGTTTCTGACTGTCTGTAAAGGAAATGCAATATCTCCCTCCATTCCCAATGAAATTGAATGAAACAAATTGTAAAATGTAGTAAACTCAAGGCACTTTCATGTCCAATTAGTCTCAAACCATGAAAGGGTCTGTACAACCTATACAGTGTGTAATAATAGTGATAGGGCATGGAAAAACATAGAGAAAATGAGGTTATATTTTATTCCCACTTCAATTCATCCTCACCACTTCCTCCTTCCACCTTCACCATACAAAATGACTCATGGGAGGAATATTTATGCCTATTACAACCTCTCTAACTTCTCCAACTACCTTTTTACAACCTTGTCTCTTCATCTTCCACTTTCTGCAACTTTTAGCAATATGACCTTTTACAATATTTGACATATGACCTCAAAATGACCCTGCTAGGACCGAAAAAAACTCAAACAAGTTACAAATGGTCTATTAGACCTTATTACATGAAAAAAACACAAGACTCAAGCAAAATTTTCAAAATTTCCTCATGGAGACATATAGTCCATCGGGTGCTCCTGCACCAATTCTAAATGGTTTGCCTCTTTTTTATAAGATTGTGTTGGGAGTGCCACCTAGATGACAATTGTTTGGTGGGATTCCAAACCCAGACAATGAGGTGCAGTTGTGGAAATATCATAGAGAGAAGCTACAAGCTACCATGATGATTTTGTCAAGTGAACTTATATCAAAGTCCTTCTTAGCGTGGCTTAAGACATGTGCAAATGATATTTTGTCTATAGATATGCTTGGGGGAAAGTATTTGCTTGATCTTGTGAAAAGTGGCAAGGAACTTGCAGAGAATGAGACATTGATCATAGAAACATTGGAAAGTTTGGATGCATTTGAGGGGAGCTTGGAGTGGCTAAAAATAGATTTTGGATCAAATGTTGTTCCATGGAAATGTGTGTGAGATTTTTTTGATGCACTCAAAGAGTTTGTGGGATGAAATTTTTGAAATCCTATTTATTAGTAGGATGAAACAAATAATAGCTGATGGATTTGCAGATTTGCATGAGAGAGTTAAGGTTGGTAAATGCCATGAAGCCATACTTACATCTCTGGCAAGTTACAAAGATGTTGAAACCCATTTGCACATATTAACTGCTAGTGAGGGTTGGCTTGTCAAGAGAGGGGACCTAAAAAGTGTCAATTTACCTGAGTTGAGTTTGAGATTTATGATGACAAATAATGAAGACTAGTTTGGTCGCCTTAACGCTTATTTTGGAACTGAGGTTAGTGAAATAAAAGATACCATAGATGAGGGGTCCAAGAATATTCTTGAAGACCTCCTACGTTTTCTTCATGCACATAAATATCCTTCAAGGATAAATGATTTAACACCTTATTTGCAAGAGCAATGCTTCCATTTTATTTCAACATTGATTGTTGAGATTGAAGAACATCTTGCACATCTTTCAGAAGCTCTCTATCAAGAAATAAAAAATGAGGAGATGTCAAAAAAAAATGAACAAGGAGACACTAGAACCGACAATTATAGTGGAAAGGGCACTTTTCTTAGGAAGGATTTTAGTTGCTCTCAGTTTTCATTCTACTTCCCTTCCATTAGTTCTTGGCTCGTCTCAGCTCTAGTTTGTCAAGAACAAAGCTTCAGTTTCAAGGAAAGGATCTTCGACTTTCAGATATTCCAGTACTAATTTTGATTACCCTCTTCTAGACAGTTCTAAAAGAAAAATACTAATGAGAGGGGTCAGTTTGAAGCCTAAATTATAGGATAAAAATAATAGCACCAAATTAAATAAACTGAGAAGAACTATGCACAATATTTGTATCAGAGCTCATAGCATGTGGATATTGTGGATAACTGAAGAGCTTTCAGGCATATAAGACTTTGGATTTTATCTTTGGTAGTTGTTAGCAATGATAAGGAAATTAGAGGGTCAAATAGAATACATGCAAATGTTGATTCATCAATTGTCTTATACACGAAGAATTGGTATAGACCATAATATGTGCCAAATAGATTTTTTCTATTAATTAATATATCAAACTTAACTATTGTGCCCTAAATATTTTGAGACGTGAATTTATTCAAAGATGTTAGTGAACCCAATGACTCAGGTTCCACTACACTGTAAATGTTAAACCCCTACCATCCCTGCACTCCTTTCATTGTACTCTACATGGTTGATAGAAGAGCCACTTTTCACTTTATTATTGTTCATCCTTTTTCTTTACATGCTACTCTATTTTTTACACTCAACTTCAAAAGTGATTTGCATGCCCCCTCAAACAGTGGAAGCTAATTTTAAGAGTTCAAATTCTAAAATTTGTATAGACAACTCAATCTACATGTCCCTTAATATCATTTTTATAGATACAAGTAATTTATCTTATGAACTATGCAATTTGATAGTGGAAACTTTGAAAAGAAAATATCACTTTTAACATCTCATAATGGAAAATAAAAGAATAAACAAACCTCAATTCCAAGTTTTCTATATAAACCCTTAACTTCTGCAACACAAGATGGATCTGCTTTTCCATAATTAGCCTAAAACAGAACATAATCACTTTTAGCCAACAAGCAGCTAGTACAAAATTACACAAATAGTCACAAATGAAAATGGACTTATCTACATACATATAGTCTTTGAATTTGGCTCTCATTTTCCAATTCAAGAGCTTTCCCTACAAGACAGGAGCATTTAAAGTCTTCAATTTCCATTCCTATCTGCATGTACCAACTCCAAAAATAGAATAGTAAGTCTGTGGTTAACATAGAAATTATTAAAACACATTTCATTACAACCAAAATTTGTTCAGATAGGTATTCTGGATTGTTGGCAATCAAATCAAGAGAGGACCATACAAGAATATTACAATACAAGATCATGTGTTAGATTCAGCCCTAGCAATAATGAAACTCATTTAATCCTTCTATAAGAAATTTAAAAATATTAAGAGATACTTCATAGTATAGATATACCAAATACTAATTCCACCATCCATAAAAAATTAAAAAGAGTAATGTCCCAAGGATGTAAAACAAATCCTTAAATTTCTCTAGGATGTGAGAAAAGGGTTCAAATAAAAGTAAAAAAAAATCGGTCATTCAAGATGGCCCCCAAGGATAGGTGACACATCCCCATAGAACACTTTAGCAACTTAACCTACATGAGAAATTTGTAATCTTAAAAAATGTCAATAGCAACTTAAGCAGCCATATTTGAGCTAGATTAGATTAGAGAATGTCCTCACCTTCCTGATAGTATGTGGATCACCAAAGAAATCAAGATAATCATCCTACAAAGAACAAAAAAAGGTATTTGATATAGGCAAGAATAATAGAGTTAGGGAGGGGGCAGAGGAGGCATTCAAAAGAATAAAAGAACAAATAATAGTCAATATTACTCACCTGTACTTGAAAATAGGTTCCCATTTGTATTAAAATGTTCTTAGTGTCTAAAAAGTTATCAAGATTTTCCTCTACCATTAATAGGGCACAAGCAACCTACAAGAAATGAAATCATGGTTTATTCATGTTATGGACCCCTAATATTCCATGAAAAAAATGCTTATGCTAATAATTAATAAAAAAAGTTATTTGCATGAAAATAAGACTGCTATAAAGAATAAGCCATAAAAAATTGTTGTGATTTTGTAAAGGAAAGTATATGGTGTTGAGGTTATCCTATCCAATCCACAATAGAATTGGTATGTCTCTTTATGGAAAGATGAAGCTCTCCTAAGTCCCTATCATCCAAAGTTAGCTTCAAGTTTGGAAAGGAGACAAAGAATCTAGTAATTAAACCTCCTATAGAATGCATTATTGAATCCAACAAACAAACACCTTAGGGCCTAAATCAAATAAAACCAAAAGGAGATTGAGAAAATGATATATATGAAGCCATTAATCCCTAAATAAATTGCACACTTATGATACAACATAAGATATCAAAATAAATTTATTTATATGGTGATCAATTGTGAGACAACATCACCCTCTGCAAGCAACTTCCAAGTTACATGCATCCTCCCATTTTCTCAATTGACAAGGTGATTCATTTTTTCCTCATCAACCTTGTTCATCAATCCTTCCTTCTTGTAATCGATGTGGTGGAAAGATGAGAATTATTCACTAAATCTATAATTTTAGAGGCCCTCTCAAAGTTTCCAAACCAAGGCCCATTCAATCCAAGAAAATTCTAATTTCCAGAAGTAGAATCATAATCATACAGTACTTCTAAGTTGTAACAATGCTAATGCAACTAGGACACTTATCGAAATCCTGCTAGTATATGTTTATGCTAAAATTAAAAATTAAAAATGTGAAATATATATATATATATGATGGCGAAACCGAGTAGTACATATATATATTAGGTCAAGTATTGGAAGATTATTACATGAAAAAAGCAAAGGGAGAAATCTAGAATACTCAAGACTGGGAATGTTAGTGATATTTTTACAATTAACATTGGACTTGCTTCAGTGTATGGTTCAGTTTGAATTATCACTCAAACATAAAAAATAGTGCTTGCAGAGATAGATTAGTATATACAATATAATGAGAATACAAGGTTTTAGGGAAACCAAGGATTTCAAAATCAAAATGAAAAAAATTAAGGTTGCAAGTATTAATGCACAAGTTGGTGTAGGGATGGAGCTTGCAAACAGTGGAGAGTACAAATGGAGATCACCATTTGCTCTGGTCACCTATTTTAAACTTTTTGGGAATTAGATGTCAACACCTACTATTAAAGGGACATCTCAAAAATGTAGCATCTTCTATGTAGTTCTTGAACTTGACCTCCAATAAATGCATAGTTTTCTATGGTAGGGATGTTTGCAAGAAAGATTGGTTAGAAACAACCACACAAGTTTAGAAGTGAGATAGGAAGTTTGAAGTTAGAACTACCTGCCAAAGTATATTGAAGAAAATGAGCCACAATATAGGGTTATGAATTGTAAGACAAATGAACACATGTTGTTCACATGTTCATATAGACCACACTAAGACACACTAAGATGCATTAATCTAAACCAATGAAGTGATTGGAGAAAAAAAATTATAAATCTAAATGGTTATCTAAGGGGGCTTGAGAAATATACAAATTTATCCTTGTAGCACTGGCAGTTTGACAGGAGCATCACAAGGCTCTATATTTGCTTTTTAAAATCTGTTGTGATTGACATACAAGGAGTAGTTGGAATTGTCATCTTATTATCTCAGAATATGTTTTGGTTTCACTATAATATGTTTGCCTCTTTGTTTCGAAGCAATTCCATTTTATCCTCATTTATTTGGCAATTGTTTTGGAAAAGCCAATAGTGAAATGCAATGTTCTTGTAATCATTACGTTGCTCCTATTCAAGACCACCTACTTTCAAGATAAAGATTAACACAGAAAAGCCTTATTATGAATCCCTGGTTTCAAAATAAGCTTGGACAATATAGTAAATTCACCTATGCAATGCAAAATCATTCTTAACACAATAAAAAATGGCCTAACAGCATATCGATTTGAAAAGCAAAATTAACTGAAACCATGGAAAGTGACTTACCACAAGATTCTACACAAATCGTGTCTGATGTAGAAAAATGGGCAGAGGTTGCAACCTTAAATCACACGTCATGATTTCACTTCTCCATTTTGGCAAGCTACCTTGAAAATAATATTTTGACTTTCACTTCTCCATTTTAGCGATTATGCTTGAAAATAAGGTTTCAACTGTCACTTCTCCATTTTGGAGGGCTACGATTGAAAATAAGGTCTTGACGAAGGTTTTAGAGTATGTTTATTAAAATGAAAATTAATGCCAAGATTTTAATAATGAGCACATTTTGACATGTTAAATACATTTTGACATGTTAAATACATTTTGACATGTTAAATACATTTTGACATGTTAAATACATTTTGACATGTTAAATACATTTTGACATGTTAAATACATTTATAAAATTACTACTAGCAATTGAACCTTGGTGTGCAATAGGTACGTCGAAGAGGTATGAAAGGTCAATTAGAGAACATTTTGGTGTATTTTTTTAGACATATGTGTAGTACATGAGGTCAATTGGTAGGTCACTTAGAAAATGATGTTGTTTATGTAACAAAGGTCTCAATTAGCATTCACCCAAAAAATATATATTTTAAATATAAATTTTCATTAGACAAAATTATATATTTGTAATAGTAAATTGATTACAGGAGTTCCATTTATTTTTTCTCTATCCACCTCTTTATATATTATATATATCTCCCTCTCCATTTTATATCTTTCTCTCTCTATATCTTATCTCTATCTCCCTCTCTCTTTTATGTATTTCTCTCTCTATAAGTTTTTTTTTCTATATCAAACATCATGCTACCTTGAGCATAACTCCTCAAGGACACATACCATTCTTGGATTTTTGGCATGAAACAAGTAATCAAAAGTTAATTTTTCTTTTCTCTATCTCTCTTTCCCTTTCTATCTCTGATATTTCTATCTCTCTTGTATTATCTCTCTTTTTTCTATTCCTTTCTCTTTCAATCTTTCTCTCCATCTATATCTCTATTCATCTTTATCTCTCTACCTCTATATTTCTTTCTCTCTATCTCTTTATTTATTTTTATCTCAATCTTTATCTCTTCTATTATAATTTAACTAATTTATATAATCATACTTGTAAACTATTTGTAATATCATTATTTTCCTCAAGTAAATGTAGAGTATGTAAACTTATAAGTAGCTTAGTATATATTTGAGAATAGTATGCATATTTATCTTCCACACTATATAGTTGGTCCCTTTGAGGAGTTGGGCATTCAATTTAGAAGGAACTTTAGTGTTCATATAATGACACCACAAAACAAAATATTTATTCCACAAAAAATATTTATTAGTAATTTTATTTGCAATATTTTATTATTAATTATGGCAGGCTACGATTGAAAATAAGGTCTTGATGAAGGTTTTAGAGTATGTTTATTAAAATGAAAATTATGGCCAAGATTTTAATAATAAGAATTTATTTAGTCATTTATTTAGCCATTTATTTAGTCATTTATTTAGTTATTTTTATTTGTTTGATATTAGTCATTTAGTTGTGATTTTACCCGATGACCAAATTAGTCACTTATAAATGGCCAAATTAATCATTTATTTGCCAAATACTACTAGTGTTAGTCACATGACTAAAAGTTTTAGTCACATAGTCATTTATTTGCCAAATTCTACTAGTGTCATCTCCTCATATTTGATAGACTTAGATTTCTTTAGCTTTTTGTTCTAAATGTTTTCAAGTAGCTTGGATAGTTTAGTTCATGTTGTTCATTAATTTTGAAGAATTCTATTATGTTGATGCTTTCCATGTTAATGATTTTTTCTAGTCATTGATGGTAAGCAGTAGTGTAAAGCTAGTCAGAACATAAATTCATTGCTACACTTAAGTTCATCTTTTATTCATGCTCTATGGTGAATGAATAACTGAAAAATCTGCAAACCTTAGAAGATAGCACTAGTTTCATGATACTATGTGTTTTGGTTAAGTGGAACTCAGTTATAGGAAGGTTGTCCACTGCAACATCTTCCATTATCATTGTTCATCGGTAGTTGCAGGTCTAGGAACTTCCTCCTCCTTTTTCCCTTCTGGGCTTTCTTTGAATAGTATTTTATGAAAAGTTTCAACATCATTGTAAAGCCAAATTTGATGTTGCACATGGAGTTTTAGACTACTGTTTTGAACTTGCAACAATTGGACACCACCCCTTATAACCTCATAAACTCCATTTGAACATCCAATCCCTTTCCAACTTAGTAATTGTCCATGCCCCTTGTGATTACCATAAAATCACATCAATCCACTAGGTTGTTTTTGCAAGTCATGACCTGACACCCGAGAGACCTTGGGGTAATTTTCTACAATTTTCTTGTAGGAAGTTATCTTTCAAGAGAGGTAGTGCACTTGTGTGCTTCCTATGTTGAGAAGGTGTAAAAAACCCATCAACAGAACTAACACTAGAAGGAGGCCATCCCTTTTGCTAAGCTAGATCGAATTGGATCCTTCTCCCCTAAGAGGTTCCAAAGAATATTAAGATCTACACCCAACAAAGGGGAATTCCAAGAGCTACCTCCCCCTACCAAGGCTAGGAGAGCTAAAAGAGGGGGAGCAACTTCATCAGCCTCATTTGCTCCATCCACTTCACCCCCATCCTCACCTCTTCCTTCAACCCATCTGCTCCATGCTTCTCCTTCCTTTCCAACACCCACTCCCTCTTCTCAACCACCCCAAACTGCCTTCCATCTATCCACTTCCCACAACCAGGGCGTTGCCCCTGCCCTGGCCCATCAAGTCCAAGTTGCTACCTCAAGTTTTGCTGCTCCTTGGTAGTCCCAAGTTACTATTGCACAACAAATACAACCTCTACCTCCCTCCATGTCTTGGCTGGGAAACAATCCTTCTCCTTTTTCCTTCAAGGATTATCATGACATGCCAAAGAATCCAGAGAGCTTTTTCATGAAGTTTCATCCTCATGATCCACATAGGACATCAAAAGAGCATATCAAGATCTTTCAAACAACATTGAAGTACATGCAAATAGAACATGAAGATTTGGTTTGTAGGCTCTTTCCTTATTCCTTGGGGGAAGAGGCCTTTCACTGGTACATCAAATTACCGACTGGATCCATCACCTCTTGGGACTTGTTGAAGAATTCATTCTTGCAGAAATATAAGATTCCAGTCAACCCTTCTGAATTATACCAGAAATTCATGTTCATTCGAAGGGAAGTCAACGAACCAATTAGCTCCTTCAATGATCAGTTTCATCGTTCATACATGAAATTGCAAGCTCCATACGTGGTTGATGACACTTCCGCTCAGTTGGTTTATTATGCTACCCTAGACAACCTCATCGTTGCACTAGTGAAAAGAATGTACCCACCACCCACCAGGCTGGTAGATGCCTATGCTGAGGCAGTCATAGCAAGCATAGATTTGGGACAAAATATTTTTGGTCTACTACCTTCCTTGGGACCAACCGCTCATCTGATGCAAGTTCAAGGACTCACTCAAGCCTTGGCACATCAAATTCCAATTATGAACCAAGTTCCATAGTTTCCAATAGTGCCTCATCTAGGACAACCATTGAATTAGGTGTCTCCCATGCCTCACTACTTGTAGCCACAACAATAGCAGGTTTACCCTCAACAATCTCAAGTGCCTGCATATCTACAAGGATCTAAGTTTTCGCCCACTCAACAAAGCCAACTAGTAGTGCAGTCAGCCTTCCTCCAAAACCAAGCACTACAGCCAAACAACACAGAGAAGGATCAGATAGATGAATTGATAAAGATGATCAAGAAGATGTCAACGAAGATGACACACTTAAGGAATCAAAACAACCAGCTGCAAGATTCCCAATGAATCATCCAGGCCAACCTCAATTGAGATAATAAGGACAACCGTGATGCAAGTGCCTCTTCCAGGAAAAATTATGAAAGAGGAAAAAATTCCAATCAAAGCTTCAAAAGGATGCCTTCATAGAGACAAAACCAGACATGGAATACAAAGCCCAACAATGGAGGCATTCCCACTCCTCTTGATCAACCGGTCAATGTAGATAAAACAATAAGTGGAGTATTCCTAGCTGAGGCAGCTTTGTCTAGATGGTGTCAGATCCACAAAACAAATAGACATTCCAAATTGGATTGCCCGAAGTTCCAGAAAGTTGCATAAATTTTTCAAGTGGAGGTTCAAAATTTTGTAAATGGTGTTGGTTGCAAGGATATAGTCCCATCTAAACCATATGACTCTTTCGTGCTCATGATCAATCAATCTCCCTTCCCACAAAGTGAAAGCAATGCACCTGAGAAGGAGATCGTTTCCCAAAAGGATGAAGAGGCAAAAGAGGTAAGCAACAAAGACTCTATATCCCGAATTTTTACTTCAATAGATAATGGTCCAGTAGATGGAGACGAGTCACATGAGGATGAAGTTCAGATGTTTCACCAAAGGGAAACTCCTTATAATTTAAGGAGCTGATAAGTAGGAGGACCTTTTACGACCTCTATTCCACCCAATAACTTAAGCACTCCACCTGACCCAAATGCTAGCAACTACACGGTTGAATCCTAATAGCAATATCATAAATTGACAAGCTGTGGAAAATACCACCTACTTATCAATTGATGAGCTAAATGGGATCTATAATGAATGGTTCATAAGGCACAACACTTGTTGAAGGTTTTTCAAATAGCGTTGCAAGCTAAGTGGGCTTAACCTTGGGGAAAACTCTATGGTTAAGCGCGCTTGAGCTAGAGCAATACTGGGATGGGTGACCTCTCAGGATGACCCAGTGCTTCACCTCTATGAGCATCACCTAGATGAAATGAGTGCTAAGTGGACCATTCATTATCATGAGAGATGGGTTCTTATGAACCACTACTCATGAAACATGGGTCAATGAGTTTGACTTGAAAACTACACTGTTGAATCCTGATAGCAATATCATAATATGACACGTCGTGGAAAATACCTCCTACTTATCAAGTGATGAGCTAAAGGGGCTCTATAATGAATGGTTTATAAGGCACAACACTTGCTGAAGGTTTTTCAAATGGGGTTGCAAGCTAAGTGGGCTTAACCTTGGGGAAAACTCTATGGTAAAGCACACTTAAGTTGGATCAATACTGAGATGGGTGATCTCCCAAGATGGCCTAGTGCTTCACCTCTGTGAACATCACCTAGATGCAATGAGTGCTAAGTGTACCATTCATTATAATGAGAGATGGGTTCTTGTGAACCACTACTCATGAAACATGGGTCAATGAGTTTGACTAGAAAACTACACAGTTGAATCTTGATAGCAATATCATAATTTGACATGCTATGTAAAATACCTCCTACTTATCAACCTTTGAATTTCTCAAGGTCCCCACAGTAAGAAATTATTTCTTTAGCATGCTTAATGGTCTAGAACAACACAAGAGATGCCTACTAAGAGGGTTTCCTTTGATGAGTCATAGCACGAGCCCATAATCAAAGAAATCTTAGGAAAGAAAACTGATGTACTCCCAAATCAGTAAACGAGAAAGCAACCCGCTAAGGAGCAAAGCCAAGTTCCAACCAAGGATAAATCCAATGAGAAAGATAAAAATCAAGTAGTCTAGATAGACACACCCATGGGCTTGTTCCAATGGAAGTTAAAAACACCGCCCTTTCTGACCACTATCAGGATATTTGGAAAGAACCTGCATAATTGTTTGCTTGACTCAGACGCATCAGCCAATGCCATGCCACTTGTTGTATGCAAGGATTTGGGAATAGTCCCTACTCCTTCATGATGCAAGGTGACCCAACTAGACAAAACAAAAGTGAACATAGTCGGTGAGATCAACAGGATACCTATGCAGATTGCTACCGACCCAAGGGTACAACAGGTCATCGATATTCAAGTTGTTGATATCCTTGACACATATAGCATAATATTTGGAAGAGACTTTACTTGGGAATTAAATGGTTATGTTGTAATTGACTTTTCTCACTTATGGCTGCCATGGAAAGGGCTTCCAAACCAAATCCATATTGATTGGGATTCGTGCATGATGTTTATGATCACAGAGTACAATAATACAAACGAGGTATTATTTTCTGAAACAGAGCTGGGAAATTACTATCCTGTGGCCTATCAAGACGAATCGAAGTCTCAAGAAGAGGAGGCAACTACATAAGTCCTCCTTGAGTTGTGTAGCCCCCCTACTAATTTAGCCCGCACACCTTAGAGCACATAAATGCTAGGTGAATTAGATGATGAATCCTATAATGATGGCAATCTAGAGTTATTGGTTTAATTTAAAGAAGTTATCAAAAAATATGTCCAAGATCAGCTCAACTTAGGAGCTAGAGTGCATTTTCAAGAGCTCATATTATCCAGTTGGTGTCGCATACACAATGCTGCCCACTCATAATTTGAATGCTTCCTTTTTCTATCAGGAAATTCACACCAAAATATGAAAACCAACCAGGAGAACAGAATCAAATTTACGTTGAACATGCGCCCTTGCCTGATGATGTTGAAGCAAATGTCCAACCAAGAGAAGAATTATGCTCTATCAGTTCCACAGTCCCCAGTTCCCCTAAATTTTGGATGTTTCACTTTGATGGGTCTAAGTCCAAGCAAGGATCAGGAGTTGGGTTTGAACTCATTAGCCCCACAGGTAAGACATACTTTCTTAATCATAGGCTCCAATTTTACTACACAAATAATGTAGCAAAGTATGAAACGTTAGTCCATAGTCTTTTAATGGCTCTAAGGAAGAAAGTCAATATGTTGCAAGTCTTTGGTGACTTGGAATTAGTGGTAAAGTAAGTGAGGAAGTTGTATTCCTACCATGATAGGAGACTAGAAAATTATAGGCATAGAGTTTGGGACCTCATAGAAGGTTTAGATGTGTTTAATATCTAATTGATTCCTCACTCCAAGAATCATATGGCTCATGCCTTGGCACAGGTAGCTAGCACCCTTCAGCCTTTGTCCTTGACTGGCTTGAAGAGATTTACTATTAAACATACTTCCATCCCATTAGTGCCTAATAATATCACCAAATTCCAAGTATTCAATGATGACAAGTACATCTTGGATTTCATCACAAGCTCTGATGTGTTTCCAACTTAGAGAATTGATGAGGCAGAACCCGAAGAGGCTAAATTAGACATCGAGGGAATCATCAACCTTAAGACCAACACGATTCCATGGGGAATGGTCCAACTTGAATGGATATTTGACCTTGATCAAATTAGAGATCAAGATCAGCAAGCAAAGAAGGCTTCCATTGACAATCAGTGTGATGCTCACAACTTAGGGACCGACGAAGAAGTAAATAATGTGTTTATTGGTAAGATGTACATACCAAAGGAAAAGAAAGGGATCATTGAAACCCTATGAAAGTACCATGATGTGGTTTATTGGAGCTACAAGGACCTAAAGACATATGATACCTCGATCATTACACACACCATTCCCCTTAAGCCAAATGTGAGGCATTTACGACAGCGACAGTGCCCCATCAATGCATTGTTGGAACCCATCATCTACAAGGAAGTGAAAAAGTTGTTGTCCACTAGGATCATATTCCTAGTTAGGCACTCCATGTGGGTGGCCAATTTGGTTCCAATCAAGAAAAATAATGGAGAAATTAGGTTATGCCTAGACTTCCGCAATCTGAACAGAGCCTCAAAAAAGGACAGCTACCTAGTGCCCTCATTGGATGAAGTGTTGCAGATAGTTAATGGATCTCAAATGAAGTCTTTCTTAGATGGGTACTCAGGGTACAATCAAGTAATGGTATAGTATAAGGATAGGCATAAGACAATATTTACCACCAAGTGGGGAACCTTCGCATATAGGAGAATGTTGTTTGGATTGATAAACATAGGTGCAACATTCCAACGCACGACGGATATTGCCTTTAAATATTTGATTGGTAAATGAATCATCATCTACATGGAAGATCTTACAGTGTTTTCAAAGAAGTGAGGGGATCATGTTT
>VDFB02000017.1:375393582-375413719 GCA_007258455.2 Sequoia sempervirens | reverse complement strand
GACAAACCCCAAAGAATAAAACAAAACAAAAGAGAAACCGAAAGAGCAAAGGAAACAGAAAGACAGAAAGAAAAGGACAAACAAACAAACAACAAAGTATTTACAATCAGACAAAATATTTACAAACAGAAAAAACAAACTATTTACAAACAAAAACAAAATGAACAGGAAAAGGAAAACAACAAAACAAAGGAAACCTAACTAAACCAAAAACTAACACTAACCAATCCTACTCCTAAACTAACTCCAAAGTTGAGCTTTATAAACACAAAAAAATTTTATACATTGACTTGACTAATTTTTCATTATGTGCAACAATCTTTTAACTTACGAGTACGTACTCTAAACCTAGCAAATTTATCTTTATCTCTTAAATATGAAGTTTATAGGCACAGTCTATTCCTCGAAAGTACAAAGCTTGAAATATTATCAGTTGTGGGTTCTCAGTTTTGTCATGATTTGCCCACAAACATGTTTTACTATCCCCAACGCCATAATCAAACTAAAAATTATTAAAACACAGAGAATAATGAAAGGACACCACCTAATTTTGAAGATTTCTAGTTACCAATGCAGGCTTGTGTTGTATGATCTCCTCCTGACAAGGTCTCAGCTCATGGAACACCACTGAATCAAGGTTCATCTTGTAGTTAGGGTATTCACTCACCAACATCTCTGTATTCATCTCGGGCACAAAGTCAAAAATTTTCTGGATTTCTTGAGATGAAGTTTGACTTTCAACTTTCTCTTGAAACATGTCATCCCCTAGGGTTTGAGAATCTGCTTCCAACTTATCACCATTGATGTCAGGGATACTGGCACATGGTGAACAAGGATTTCCTTTGAGCTCATTTGAACACATGGAGTCAGAGTCAGGAAAGCACTTTCTCAATTCACATTCCTCAACATCATCAACCAGAACATGCCACTTAGCATCAAATTCATCAATGTTAAGAACAAATTGATTAGTGGATACTAAGCAAGGACTTTCTTCCAACAACACATTTGAGCAATCAGAATCAAAATCAAGAAAATACTCCCTTGTCTCATTCTCTTCGTCATATTGAAGAGATTTAACTTCTGAGATAGCCTCTTGGTCGCTTTCTTGGCATTCGTCTGCTTCCTCCAAACGTACCCCGTCATGAATTTCCTCAGGGAACACTTGATTGATCTGCACCTCTACTTGGACTTCTTCTCTTAAGATTTCATTTTGGCATTTAAGTCCTTGTATTTGACCACCAGGTTCATTAGCAATCTCATCTTGAAGCATGTTATCTGTTCCAATCCGTCCACTACTCAAATCAGCAGAGTCATCTTCTTGTGTTAACCCATCAAGGTGTGTCTCTTCCTCATTCACCATCATGAAAGCATCTATGAATGCATCGATGAATCCATTCTCCACTTCCATCAAGTCTGCACTAGGTAGAGGAGTTTCACCAGTTGTTGAATCCATCTCACTGCAAGGATCAAGGTCATCAAAAGATAGGGAAGAATTGAACCTCTTCACACAGTCACTCTCATCATTTTGAATGAACTGATTACCATTTTCATGCGTGCTAGTTGTTTCATCCTCCTCATCGATGAGATATGTACTCCAAGGATCTTCCATAAGTATTCCTTCAACAGTGATCTGATGTATGAAATATAACTCCATTCTACCCAAGAAAACATGGCAATCCATTTGGGAATGTTGATTTGTTTGATGTATCCCACATCCAGTTGGTTTAACAAGTTCTAATAATTTCAAATCTCCTAATTCTTCCAACTTCTTCCTTATTCAATTTTGTGCACGTGGGATATCTAGCCAACATGAGCCATGTTCCTTTGTCCATTCCTCATCACCCTGATTGTGATCTTGATCGGGAGAGTTGCTGAAATCGTTGGAAGATTTCTCATGATGAATCCTCGTGACACAAAGGAAAGATGCCAAATGAAGAAGTTGAAGCTCCAAAGGAAATCAAGAAACACCATTACTAAAGAACCAGAATTTGAAGAAGAAAAGGTTCAAGTTAAGGAAATTCTAGTGGAAGCAAGAGACATTGTCGAGGAAGTGAAGAAATTTATAGTGGAACAATAGGAAGACTTTGATCCTGAATTGGTTGAAGGCCCGGTCAATCTATCCACCTTGTCCCCAATTCAGAAAATGAAAGTTGCATCTTTTGCCCAAGAAAAAGCCAGAGAAGAATTGTTGAAGTCCCACATTGAGGATAATGAACTTTTGGGTCTTGCATCTGGAGTTCTGGAGAGAATTATTCCAACTCATGTTAAGGATCTATTTGATTCCTCTTCCAATGAACTGAAGAAGCTCATAAGTCATGAGTACTTATTTCGAGTCTCTTGAAAAATCAGCCATGGTTAAAGTGTAGAAGGAGTTTGATGGAAAAAGATTTAGTAGATTGAAAGAAATGATTGAAAATGATAAAAGTATGTTAGCCACCTGTATGAAGAATATTCAATGTTCTCTATTTGAAGGTGGAAAGGATTATAAGTCATGTTTAGTTTTGTCCAAATTTACTGAAGATAATGAGAAGAAGGCAAAGGATCTTGAAAAACAATTGGCTACCATTTATGATGCTTTTGATCCGTTAACTAGTGATGTTGGTCAGAAAGAAGTTCAATTAATATCTCTACTTGAAAAAATAAGGAGCTTGAAGCAAGAAAATGACAATATTTTAGGAAGAGCATGTGAGCTCAGAGCACTAATTGGTCCAAATATTGAAATAATGGTGAGTGCATTAAAGGAAGCCAAAGATGCTATGGCAGTCAATGACCCAATGAATCTTTAGTCTGAAGAAACACAATCTTATTCAGTTTGTGGTCACATAAAATTTTTGGAGAGTCTCAAAAGGGTTTGGGACACAAATTTAAGCGTGTTGAAGAGAGATTTTGTAGATGTTTTCAAATTTGTGTAAGTTACAAGATCATGCTTGTATAGTTTGAAATTTTGATTTTTTGGGTTTCCCCAATTTTTCCATTGATGTCAAAGGGGGAGAGTTGTACAGTGAAAAATGTATATTCATCTTAGGGGGAGTTGCATTTTTGAGCTGAGATTGAAGATTCTTTTCAAAGTTTTGAAGTGGCAGTGTAATTCATGTTAGTACTGATCTGACACTTAGTCATTTTTCACTAAGTGTTGTCATTAATGCCAAAGGGGGAGATTGTTGGCAAGAGACACTAGAAATGTTTTCTGGTGATATCATTGATGGCAACCCTAGTCGATGATTAGATCTGTACATCATCATTTTCTCATACCAGCAAACAGATTGAAGACAGTCAAGGAAGAACAGAGCATCCGATAGTTTTGTGTTCATCGATTCACATGCAGATTTTCTGTTGTTATTTTGAGTTGTGGATCTCATGGGAGGTTGATCAATGTATGTCTTGTGTTATTCAAAAATCTTAGTTCCTCATATCAAGTTGTGTGCAATTCTGGAGATCCAGTTGGATATCTTTCTCTTCTTCAGTGTTTGGTGGCCGATCTAGATGATATAACGTGTCGCGGATATTCAAGGAGTGTTTACTCAAATGTTTTTGTGTTTGAGCATTTTGATTTGGGTCTGAGATAAGTTGTGGTCGACCGTTGTGGATGTGCATTGAATATTATTCATGATTTGAGCTGCCAGTTGTAAATATTTTTTAGTTTTATTGAAGCTGACTTGTTGTGATTAAATTCTTAGTCATGGATATATATAAATGATCAATTATATCATTTTGTTGTGTGAATATGGTGTGTCGATGTGTGTTGCGAATATCAGAAGGGTGATTGAGTGATTATGCACAATTTCACCTATGCATTAAAGATTTTGTGATGTGAGTTAGAGAAGAGTAGAGCAAAAGTGCAGAACCAGTCAAAAGGATAGAAGATCAACTACTAAGCCTAACCGGAACCGTAATCAAGCATTTGTAGATGCTACTCTCTTAGTTCATTCTTTTGGATCTAATCCAAATCTTTGTAAAGCAATGTGTCTTTCTATTTTGAGCAGTGAGCTCTAGGCAGTGTGCCTAAATGCAAGTGCATTCCCACATTGTAATCTTCTTTTTGAGTATACTCAGATCATATTGTGGATTGGCCATCCACCGTGGTTTTTCCCCTAACAAGGTTTCCATGTAAAAATCCTTGTGTTATGGTGTTGTGGTTGTTTGCTTTCTATTCATGCATATTTCTTTTGGTTGAATGTTTTAAGTGGGTTAAAGATCAGAATAATAAATTTAATTTTTGCATAACACAGATTCACCCCTCTCTCAGTGTTGCTTGTTTCCAACAACAGGATCACCTTCAGGTAGGAAAATTGATTTGGAAGTTTTGGGAGTGCTTTTTTGAGACTCTGTTATCTTTTTCCTTAGGTGATACAGGATTTTGGAGCTTTTATGCCAGCAATCTCATCACTTCTCTTGTATCCACAATATTGGAAACAATTTGTTTTTGAATTATTTGTAAATCCTGTAGGAATATCCTATGCATTTCATCTACATCATCCATATCTTTACTCTTTGGAATTTCAACTTCTTCTTTTTTCAAATGGGGTTTATCAACAATCTCTTTATTTTTCTCATGTTGTAAATACCTCCTTTCCCTATCACTTGGATGCATAAATGATAGAAAAAACCCTCAAGCTGACAAGATCATAGCTCTAATACCATTGTAATATCCCTCATGAAAAATCTAGCTTCAATCTAAAATATTTTATTTTTACCAAAAACTCATAACAGAGCAAATCGGGTATAATTAAACATTCACCAAAACACTTCAAATTTAAATTGAATGATGTATAATTGGAATGAAACAAATTGCTACATATTTATTATAATTTTTACATCATTTTACTGCTAAATATAATAGGGAACAACAATACGAATCTGTTACAAATTTATATCATAGGAAACTTAATTCTGGAGCTAAACACAACAAAAATACATCAAAAATATCTATTAAACTTTCCATATGATGCAAGAGCACAACCCTCAAAAGTGCAACACACAAAATTTAATGGAGCAAAACACAATCCTCTTCTTCGTTAATGAATAGAAAATTTTGTTTGTCATTCAGGCATTGCAAAATTATGCATGATTCAGAGATATAAACTTTAATAATTCAATTCACAAAAAAATACTACATGAAGGTGGTTTCAAATTTAATATGATTTGTATTCAAGTATTAACTCCAATTGAATTATCAATTATTGACTAAATATGCCTTCATACTATACACAATCGTTTGTTTGTATCCTCGCACTGGAACTCGTCTCTTCTATTATTAATTGTGTTGTTGTGTATCATCAAAGACCATTAAATGTGATGCTACCTCTTCTCACAAACTATCAACCTACTCATTCTTCCTTGTTCGCATCTTGTTGCCTATTCTACCCTCCATGTGTGGCTTCACCTAAGCCAAATTCAATCCTTGTCTATGGTCTCCCTCTGCATAGTACCCCCTCTGTGAGTTTCTTCTTCTTCTTTTTTCAAACCTTTATGTTGCAACCACTATCCTTTTCTTGCTATGCAACCCTTCACATTCCTCTAATCGGCCTTCTTTTGGCAGTTATCATAATCTACATCTAATTCCCTTCAGATTCTTAAAGAAGGCGCCTCCTCACGTCCTTAATTATTTTCTTTCTGGAGACTAATATTTGCATATAAGTTTTTATTTTACTTTTTTGTTATGTCTCTTCCATTGGAGGTCAATTTTCTACCTTTCAAGATCTATGCGACTCCTTCCCAAACACTATTTCTATTACATATTTAACAACAATCAAGATAATGATAAAAATCCTTCATATTTCCACTTCCCTTATTGACCTTTTCAATGCAATTGAATACTTCAGCACGTTAATAGATTTTCTTGTTTTAAGTGCACATGGAGTGGAAATAAAATATTTTAAAATATTTCAATGTAGATTTTAATCCTTTCCTTTGCTTGCACTTGACTGTAGAAGTTACAATTGAGGCTATTTGAGGTTAAAATCGTTATGTGACATTTGACAATCAATTTCAAAATGTTAATTAATCTTCATCAACAACTACCAAGATTGAATTGTGCAAAGAGAGATGACAAACCAAAACCAAGTCAAACCAAAATTGTCAAAAACAAACCAACAATGTTTTTGGTTGGTGTTGATGCCTATCCACCCGTGTGCTCCTGTACCAGACATGCTGGGTAAGTAAAATGTTCCATGAGTTGGTAAACTCAAGAACATTGGAAGGTGCATGGGATGGTAATCCCATGTTTATTTTTTATCCACAGTTGTTCATTGTCTACGGGAGCCTTCCCTCTTCTACTATTTTTCCCAACTTCAACACTCGAGTCACCTCCATTGGTGTTATCCCATTTCTCTGAAAAAATTCCTACCATAGGTCCACATATGTGACCACTACATTCTTTTGGATTGTTACTCTTTGTTCCTTTATTATGTTGTTGCAATATATCAGAATCCAATCTGCCCTTTCCTCTTGAAATCTGCCCCTTAAATGATTGCAAATCACTATACTCAGTTTGTTCCTCTTCCTCTATTCATTGCTTCTCTGCACTACAACAAACAATAGAGTTGGATTCTTTCATCTGCTTCTCCTTCTATTTCAAAGAATTCAACATATACTTTTATCCATCTTTTCAGATGGTATAAATGTTATTTCTACCATCATAGATGGCCTCCCTATTAAACTTTCATGGCCTACCCAACAACACATGGAAAGCAGGCATAGGCATCACGTCGCACAACACCTCATCTCTATAAGAGCCAATCTGAAAATTAACTAAACACTGCTCACTCACAGTCATTTTGTGTTCCTTTTGTAACCAAGAAACTTTGTATGGACTAGGATGCTTACATCTTTTCAAACCTAAATTTTCTACCATCTCCTCTAAAATTAGATTGTCCATACTACCATTATCTACTATAACTTTGCAGCACTTACCTCCAATCTTGCACACATTTCGAAAGAGACTCCTTTGGGACGGTTCTTCCTCAACCACCTTTGGGTTCACCAACACTCTCCTCATCATGAGAGATACACCTTCTTACAAGTCTTCACCTTTTGGGGGTGCATCACTTTCCTCATCCTCTTGTGCCAAATGGTTCCTTGTTGCACTCTTTTTGTTTCCTTCTTGTACTTGAGGACACTCGTAAACACGATGACTAACTTCTCCACATTGGTAACATTTACCTAGAAACCCTCTACTACTGCTACCACGTCCTCTTGTTGATACCTCCTTTTCTTTTTTGTTTTGGACCACCTCTTTGCTCCATTTGGGCTTGAATTCTTCTTCAATCTACCTTACTTTTTTGTTGCTCACTTGTCCCTTTTCAGTTGCAAATCTTCCTCAACTTTTGGAATTGTTTAATTGCCTTCTCATTAATTTCTCCTCAACTTTTAATGCATATTGTTATGCTTCTTCCACCAAACTAATTTTCAACATACTCATTTCATCTTGAATGTTAAATCGTAAGCCATTCACATACCTAGCTACCTTTTCCCTGTCAATTTCATGCCTTCCGAATTGAATGGCTAGCTTGTAAAACTCCTCTATGTAAATCTTTTACACTCATATCTTTTTCTTTCAAATTTTACAACTTCTTGAATAACTCCATTTCATAATCTCTAGGGATGAATATGTTCTTCAACCTTGTCACCATCTGGTTCCACCTCGTTATCCTAGAATCTCCATTCATTACATGTTCTCTTTGCAATCCTTTCCACCATAATGCAACATGCTCTTTGAATTTTGTTTGGGATAGCTTTACCCACTGTGGGTATCTAATTTCCTCCATTTTGAAATATTCTTCCATCTCTCCTATCCAATCAATTAACTCTTTTGGATTTAATGTTCCAAAAAAATTTGGCACATCCATTTTATTGTTTTTTGTAATTCTTGCAAGAACCCTCAAAAATATTTCTTCTATGGCATCCTCTAGTCATTCTTATTCTTCTCTGGCATCCTCAAATATTTCTTCTTTGGCATCTTCTAGTAATTCTTGCAAGAACCCTAAAAAATATTTCTTCTCTAGCATCCTTGAGTCGTTCTTATTCTTCTCTTCCTTACTCTTCCTCTTCACTTTCTTCCTTATTCTCAGGATCTCTTGCATTACCGGTAGCTAATCTCACCTCATTCCTTATATCATTTCTGATTTCATTTCTTATCACCTCACGAAATCGTTCCAACACTACCTCTATTATGGGCATTCCTCTTTGAGGCGACATCTCTTTCAATCAATGACTTGTCCCTCTCAGCTCTCAATTTTTCAAGACTCTACACACACGTACAACAATTCCCTTGAGCTCTCCACAATCGTTACTCACTTCCCACAGATCCTGAAGGATCCTCTCCATGCTCAGGATTACCGACTCTGATACTAATTAATGGAAGAGCACAACCCTCAAAAGTGCAACACACAAACTTTAATGGAGCAACACAAAATCCTCTGCTTTGTTAATGAATAGAAAATTTTGTTTGTCATTCATTCATTCCAAAATTATCCATTTTTTAGAGATATATACTTTAATAATTCAGTTCACAAAAAAAATGCTACATGCGGATGGTTTCAAATGTAATATTATCTATATTCAAGTATATCTCTAATTGAATTTTCAATTGCTGACTAAATGTGCCTACATACTATACACAACCATTTGTTTGTATCCTCACACTCGAACTCGTCTCTTCTATTATTAATTATGTTTCTTCATATCATTAAAGATCATTAAATGTGAAACTACCTCTTCTTACAAAATAGCAACCTACACATTCTTCCCTCTTCGCATCTTGTTGCTTATTTTTCCCTCCATGTGTGGCTTCACCTAAGCCAAATCCAATCCTTGTCTAGGGTCTCCCTCTACATAGTTCCCCCTCTGTGATTTTATTCTTCTTTTTTCAAACCTTTATGTTGCATCCACTATCCTTTTCTTGTTGTGCACCCCTTTACATTCCTCTAATCGACCTTCTTTTGGTAATTATCATAATTTGCATCTAATTCCCTTCATATTCTTTAAGAAGGCCCCTCCTCACCTCCTTCATTATTTTTTTTTTGGAGACTAATATTTGCATAAAAAAAAATTATTTTATTTTTTTGTTATGTCTCTTCCATTGGTGGTCAATTTTATTCCTTTCAAGATCTATGTGAATCCTTCCCAAACACTATTTCTATTAGCTCTTTTACAACAATCAAGCTAATGATAAAACTCCTTCATATTTCCATTTCCCTTATTGGCCTTTTCAATGCAATTGAATACTTTAGCACGTTAATAGATTTTCTTATTTGTTGTGTGCGTGGAGTGAAAAATAAAATATTTCAAAATGTTTCAATGCAAATTTTAATCCTTTCCTTTGCTTGCACTTGCCTGCAGAAGTTGCAATCAAGGCTATTTGAGGTTAAAATCATTACGTGACATTTGACAATCAATGTCAAAATGTCAATTAATCTTCATCAACAACCACCAAGATCAAATTATGCAAAGAGAGATAGCAAACCAAAATTATAGAAATCAAACCAACAATGTTTTTGGTTGGTGTTGATCACATGTTCGCCCATGTGCTCGTGCACCACCATATTTTCCACAAATGTTTTGAGCAACAAATAAACACAACCAAATACTTCAACTACCGGAATAAAATTTTGCTAACAACAACACAAATTGAAAACTCTAGAAACTTCATTCTGCACTCCAAACTGCACAAACTTTGCCAACTAACAAAAATAACACCAAAACTAAGAACTTCTAGCACCCTTGCAACTTATGTGTGAAATTTCTCTCGGAGACCCACTAAACCACTGCCTTTGAGTCTCAATCTCCCTAATTTATCAGCCCCAAAGATTTATTCTTTATTAGTTTTCCAGCCTTTGAAGAACAACAACAATTCTTGTTAGAAAATAATGCATGGAATGATGAAGACTAGCAAGACAAAGTAATTAAAATCCAAGATAATTCCTAGCACCAACTTGGGTGCCCAAATCCTAATGCCTAGGAGGAAGATGCTTGCATGCCAAAAATGTAACTCTTGATGCCAAGTGTAAGACCATCTTCAAATCACTTGAATCCGATTTTCCAAAATAATAACCATTATCTTGCACCACTAACTAGCCAAATTACATGCTACTTGATTTTTCAAAAAACCCACACCTACCTTGAACTCCAATAGCATTTCAAAAATATTGATTGATTTATCACTAAGACTGACTCAATTAATTCACTTTGAAAAACCAACTTTCCCGGTTCAACCATAGGACATGACTTGCTTTTATAGGAAACTGTGCTTACTAAAAATAGTAAGTGTTAAATTTAGTAAGGGGACATGATAGTAATTTCATGCTTGTCTCAATAATTTTGTAGCTTATGATGATCCTAAAGATTCCTAAATAGATTTTATAAGATGTTAGATAATGGGTTGATTATGGTTTACAAAAAAAAATGATAAATGGTGGCTTAACCTTGAAAGACATGGGAGAAAACACAAGGATGGTGAAGATGAGGATGAAAAGGCAAAATACAAGTATCTTCATAATTATGATACACTTAACTTTATGGTTGATAGTTTAGGTAGCATGTATCACAAGAAAAAGGAACCCACAACAATTGAACATAAGTAGTAGTATAAAAAAGGATAGCTAAAAAAAGTTACTAAAGACATGGAGATTGAATAGAATCCTAGAACCAATCTAGATGGCAGTTCCTCTCCCATTTACATTTTTGATATGGAGCACTATGAGAACACCAATAATATCAAATGTTGTTGAGAATGAAATTTGTTATGTTGAAAAGTGCCTATGAACATTATTATCTTCCTTTTGTCAAACTTACAAATTATGCTAGCATGTTAAGCCCATCTATATTATAACATCTTTTAATAAACTATTTTCAATATTATGAAAATAAAAATAAACAAACATAAAATAAGGATAGTTAATATATGGTACTTATTGAACTATGTTTACTATTGCAAGTTTTAAGATGTAATGTTCATTGCAAGGAGAATGTATCAAAAATATATCCTTATTTGCATATTTTAGGATCATTTGAAATATTTACTTTCATGTTGGTTGTTCATTTACTTTGATGCACATCTTCATAGTAGTTCAAATTTAATTCAAAGTGAGGAGAAATTGTAATGGTGAAAACTGTAAGGAGCTTGAAGTGCACAGTGCGCTCGAGGAGCACTGGACTCAATCTAAGTGCGATGCAACCAGGTTGCATCCTTAGTGTTGCAAAGTTGGATGCGGTGCGGTGCTTTCAATGTGTGAGTCAGGCGAGTTGCAATGGTGTGTGAGTTGGATCAAGGAGTCTATTGGACATGATGTCTAGAACTCGTCCAAAGGGCACACCCGGTTGAGGTAGCCATGAGGAGCCATTGAGTACCTACTATTCCGTGAGGTGCATGCCAAGTTCGTAGTCCATTGGGAATGGTCAAGTTGCATTGGAAGTTAGGCACGTGGTGTGGATGTGTTGTAGAGGTGCTGAGGCGAGTTGGGGCAATGTTGGTTCCAAGAGGCCGAGTTGCTTGGAGTAGCATGGGGTAGAGTAGCATGGAGCATGAAGGGGTGTCGAGTCATGGGGAAGTCATGGCGAGTTGTTGTAGGTTGCATGGAGGTGCAACTCTACAGGATGAGTTGGATACTCGTCGCAGTGTTAGTCAAACTTGGAGTCTGCAAAGAAGTAAGGTCCCTATGGGATATTTGTGTGTATGGCATAAAGGCAAATTTGGGGGTGTCCGCCCAACTGTGAGTGTCATCTTACCGATGTCAAGGAATTGGACTAATAGCTTATATAGGGAGGTATAGATGCTTGAAGGAAGCGAGCTCTATAGGGATGCAACTAGGTTGCACTGAGAGTGCTTAGTTGGACACCAAATGGAAAGGGTGTTCTTGGGACTCTTCCTTCTAGGGGAGAGATAGGAGTAGCTTCGACACCTTCAAGTCCAGCGCAACTCAGGTGTTCTTCATGGTCTTTAGGAACGAGGAAGGATCTCATTCTGCCCTAGCCATGAGTGAGGGGGTTTGGTAGTGAACCCAACATCCTGAACCTTGTGAATGCAAGTAGCAGGGCCGACATGAGTTGGTTCCAAGGCGAGCTTCCATGGGAACTCGATGTTGGAACTCATCCAAGAGATGAGGTAAAGCGAGGGATGCAAGGTTGGGTGAGCTACGAATCCTCCTTGGCAATGTAAGCCTGGGATGGCATGGATCATTCTAGCAATGTCAATGCAAGCTTGGAACTAGTAGGGGTGTTCCAAGAAAGGCGACTCATGTGAGTCTGGGAATAATGCAGCTGAGTTGGTTCTTAGCATTGGAGTGCAAGTCGAGGTGGTGCATCAAGTGCACACCCCGCAAAGGAGTGTTAGGGGCTCATGGGAACCATTGAATCAAAGGCATGTCGTTATACTCTTGTGACGACCCAGTCCTCTTGGAGAGGATCAACTCGGGTCGAGCTCAAGGGTCGAGCTCATCAGGTATGGTGCATAGCAGTGCAAGGATGAAGTCAACATGGTTGGTGGTGCAGGATCTCAACCAAGGTTGTGGGGAGCAACACGGTGCAGTGGTGAGGCAGAACCAAGTGGGACTTGGGAAGCAATTCAGTCGGTATCAAGGGAGATCAAGGTGTGCAGTCCTTGGGGATAAGTCATTGGTCGAGCTGAGATGGGATGTTGGGTGCAATGGTGCAAAGTGGGAGTCACTCAGGGAGTCACGTCCCCAAAGTGCAAGAAGGAACTCAGGGTGAGTTGGTGTTGGATCTGGAAGTGCTCAAGGGGAAAGTCTATGTGAAGGGCGAGCTTGGAGTTCAAGGTGAACGAGTTGAGTAGTCAATTGTCTTATGGGGGACACAAGGATGAAGAACTCGGTGGAATCACCAAGTCTGTACAGGGATGCAACAAGGTTCAAGTAAGTGAACAAGGGAGTCATGTTTGGAACATGCAAAGTGGAAGAGCTTGGTGTAGCTCACAGATGCAAGATTTCGCATTGCATTTGTAGAAGTCGAGTAACTCAATGAAGGAGGACTCACCGGTTATGGAAAGAGGCATAATCTAAGTTCATGAAAGGGCTTGTCCACAAGGGAGTCGTGAGTAATGTTGAGCAGTGTTGCACAAGGAAGATCTCTTTGGAAGAAAAAGGTGCAGTCGATCCGTGCACTGGTCTAGCCCTATGACAAAAATTAAATGCCTTAAAAAAAATCACTTCCTTTTGAACTCACTTTATGCAATGACTAGCATACAAGTGGCATATTTTTGTTGTTCCCCACCTTAGATCAAAATCACAACACAAAATTGATCCTTGAAGATTTAAAATATAAAATGGAGCTCATTCCCTCCTCTTCCTACTAGTAATTCGCCATTGAGTCGAATGTGAAATATTTTAAATTATATTCTAAGTTGTTGCATAAAAGGCAACCCCAAATTCATTTTAACACATCAAATAAAAAGAAAGATCCATCAAAAACTCTGCATACACTTTTGTATTATCACAAAGCATAAGCATTACATCAACAACTATATATCTAGGAGCTTGACTAAGGATAACATGAGCTCACTCATGAAGATTTTGAAAGGTATGCATTTCAATTCCTACATCAACGACTACATATCTAGGAGCTTGACTAAGGTCAACATGACCTCACTTATGAAGATTTTGAAAGGTATGCATTCCATTTCTAAATATTCCTCTTCGTGATGATGAATCATTGAATGTAATTTGAAACGTTGTCCAAAAGATATACATAATTTAAACCAAAAACTTACGTTAATAGATATTTATTGTATTATCTCAACTCATAATTCTAAACCATTAACCTACATGTCTTAAATTTTTGGGAAAAAAACAAAAACATTATTATTTCTATTTGTTTTCAACATGTGGGGGAGGTTAAAGTTAAAGTTAAAAGAAAAGAGAGAAAAAAATAAAAATGGAAGCATACGTCTAAAATGTAAAAGGGGGTGGTAGAGCGGTGGGCGTGTGCGTGTGCTGGAAGGCAATGGCAAAAGCGGGCGGCGATTTCCTGCCACCCACGGAACATTATTTGCAAGGGAGGGTTTGAATATTTGGAAAAGTTATATTTAGCAGGCATAACAATGATTAATTTAAAGAAAAAATGGAGAGTAGTTCCAACTTCTAACTCCGACATCACCAAAAGAAAAAGTAAAGGGAATACTTTTACAAAAGGGCGGTGCAGAATACAGAAATACCATGTCAAAACTCTTTTGGCGGCTTCTCTCCTTTTTCTAAAATCAAAGATTGTGTCAGGATTTGGTGCACACGTGTCGCCTTTCTGCCCCTTTTTCATACTGCCACCACTTTAACAAGCGGCGGCACTTGCTTTCCAACGGCTCAGTGGACTCAGATATTATGTACATGGCTGCTAGCCGTCCGATCAGATGAATTTGTCTGAGGTATAGACAGTGTTGGAAGAGGCAGAGGGGGCTATGTCGTTAATTTTTTTAGGAGAATGAATGAATAATGAAGGAATTTTAATGACATTTAGGAGATTGTCTAAGGGATCTAGGAATCCAACATTAAGATATTTTTAAGTTTTTTTTCTATGTCGGTTTTTCTATTATGTATTTTGATCAAGAAACTTGTCGTTTTGTGAAGTCTTGTTTCTTCAAATAGCTCATTCTAACCGCCCCCTTCAAAGATGACATGTCGCTTAGTTTCAACGACTCCTTTATTGCAAAAAATGCAAGTTCTTTCTTCTCATTCTTCTTGGGGACCTCCATCTCACATCTAAGATGATGAGGAGATTTAGGAACTAATTTTATTGGAGTAATACTAGATTTTATGGAGGGTTTAACTTTTTTTTTTAAAGGTATTATTTAAATTTTTTAAGTTTTTTTGAAAATTTTAATTTAATTTTTAGAGGTGCTATTTAATTTTTGGAAAGAATTTAACTTATATTTTAGAGGTTTTAAATTTTTTAGAAATTGGAATTTTGTTTTAGTTACTTTAAGCAATTATTAAATTATTTATATGTAAAATTAAATTATGCTAATAAATTTAAAGTGAATAAAAAGAAAAAGAAGACAAAATATGTAATCACATTATGTGAATTTTTTAGTTAAGTAGTGACTACAAAACTTTAATGGTTTAACCTCTCTCTATTTAGTGTTGAACTTTAAAATCCTAGACTATAAGTGCTCCTTTTTTTAGGAGATTCCAATCTATACATTGCACTAATTGCAAATTTTATGGGATCACTTGAACCTAAAAAAACTTAATCCTTGTAGAGGAGAAAATGATAACCTTCCCCCTTTCTCCCTATTTATTTCAAACTCACTTCAGACACTCTCATAATAACAATATTCTAGTGCTTAACTTGGTTCCATTTGCACATATGTTGGTCCTAACCTACCTTCTACCACGATAGCCCAATTTTCCCAAGCCATAGAATCTGGGTCAACCCATTCACTTAATTCTCCCCTGTCCAAGTTGAGATGGCAATCATGACCATGATGACTATTAGAACAGCCTTGACTCTTAATTTTAAATTTTATTTTTCTTGCCTATTGAACTAACTTTTTTGGATCCTATCCATTATGTATTGTAAGCATGCATGTCACTTAGTCCCAATTTGAGCATTTAGGATTCTATATATAAAGGAGATTCCTAGCCCATTTAAAATGATTGTAGAAGAAAAAAAATCAAAAAATCATTAAGCAATCAATAGTAAAGAACATATCAAACAAAAGTATTTATGATTACAATATCATTACATGACTATTTGGTGTATCTTCAATCTTACTCAAAATCTATTAAATAAATACAAACCATGTTTGTAATCAAGACAAGACATAGATTCCCTCACTTAATAACAAGTTCTAATGGTTATTAGCACCACAATTTTTAGATAACACATATATAGTGAGACAAATATAAATATAAAAGTTATCAAGACAAAGATCAAGGTTGCACATAGATAAATCAAGACCATGATTGTGACTATGACCTTGTAAGTGCCCAAATAGGTCAAAGATGATTTGGTGGCTCAACAAATGACCCTATGGGGCATGAAATTTCTCTCTCTCCCCCCTCCCTAAGCTAACCATAAAGTGATAGAAGTATTTAGTTGGTCTCTTAAAACCTCCCCCCTTGTAGTTTCATGCTTGTTTGACCATTCACTACGTACTCATCCTTTATCGCTCCTCCATTTGTTTATTTTTTCCTTTTTAATGGCATGCTCACCCCTCTTTTGTTGGTCCATCACAAAGAATGACTTATTGGTAAGGGGTGAACATGCTATATTTTTGTCTTCTCCTTCCATGGTTTCCTTCTTTTAGCTTTATGAATTTTTGCTTTAATAGATGAGAGTGCCCACAATATTTAGGAATTGTCATGTTCGAGTCAAGGAGCTTCCAAACTCAATCGTAAACAACAAAATGATCATAACAACTTAGCATAAACAAGCACAAATCATCAACTTGCAAATAAAACCAAATTTTCTTACACACTTAAGTTATCGATGAAACTTTCATCTACTCATTCTTCACTCATTTACATTTTGGCATTTTGAAATCCTATATGTGTCTAAGAGTGAGAATAGATTGGTTGGAAGACTCAAGAATAATTAAAAGAGTTAATGTCACCCCTATCACCATTGAAATTATTTAATGTGAAATAGCTCTAAATTAATCATTAGAAAAGAAAAGAAACTTGGATTAGTTATCGAATTAGAAATTTAAGAATCCTTTACAAAGTTATGCAAACATTTCCCTTGAAAATAATTTTCAAGAGCTCTATACTATATGAACTTAAGTCACTACACTCAATACAACTCCCACAACCTAGCATCTTAACAACATTGGTATTCATGGGGAGTTTTTATCTTGTGAAGAGAATAACCTCATGAGAGTGGTCACAACACAAATCAATATCATTGTCACTCACATGACACTACTTCCATACAAGAAGGATGGTCCTCCAAATTCTCTATTGCTCCATTTTCTTTTGGCACATAAGTACATGAGTGATCCATCAACAATAGATAAAACATGTGTAACACGTGTTCATTACCTATTTGTAATTAACACATCATAGTGGCGGTCATGTTTGGTGTGTATAGACTTAGATGATTATCATTATCTAAGAGGTCAATTTCTAAACACTAGATAGAGGTTGCTTTTAGATTTTGAGGTTGCACCTATGCAAATCAAGGTTCTTGAACAATTTAATATAGATAGTCATTCCAAAAAAAAATTACATTTTCATTGGAAAAAAAGCTAGAATATTAAGAAAGAAAATTTTCCCTCCAAAATTTACCCCAAAATTCAAGAGAAAAACTCCATCTAAATGAAAAAAAAATTGAGGCTTCCTTCCCATGTGTACTCTCTCGATGACTTGAACAAAAATGTAAGGGCTTTATATATAACCATAATTCTATTAAAAGAATTGAATAGTCTTTTCAAAATCCTACCTTACATGTGAGAGAGTCTTAATAAAAAATTTATTGTATTTTGTTTTTAATCTAGAAGAATCACTCGATAGGTTAGTCCAACGACTTGGAGCTTAGCTATTTGATAGGACAAGCCCCCTATAACCTTGAGAGATTGTGCAATGGACCCCATTGACAATCACCACATTGCAAATTAAACTAATGTAAGTAGAAATCGAACCCACAACCTAGGCGGTCTAAAGCCTGCTAGTTTTTTTAAATACGACCATACAACCATCAAATTTAGGCCCAGCCTACATGGGAGCGGGCCCTAACCTCTACAGTCCCTTGGTTCCCGACGAGGAAGTAGATAAAGTATATCTGCTTTGCACGATCGCGCGGTGAACTGATGCAAAGCAAAAGTATTTGCTTTCAAACCGTTCGATGTGCGGAGCGACTTTAAGAAGGTTGGCAAAGAGATTTATATAGTCCGACGATGTGCAGGGTTTGGAGCGTCTTGTTTACAGAGCCTGGCGGCCCTATCACATTTTCAGAAGCCTTTCACGCTGAAATCCGGTAAGATATTGATGGTGATGGTGATCCATTTTTCTCTTAAATTTCAGTGGACCATCTTTCTCAAGTAGTTTTCTTGAGTGAATATAGAAACAGACGCTAAAATCTCCAGGTGGAGCTTCTCTGGACTCTCAAATTAATTCATTGATGACAGGTTGGCGATCGTCGAAGTGGAAATCAGGCGTCTTTTGATGATCAAATCGTTCTGTTCCACGGCCACGTCGTATGTATTTTAAATTCCTGGTAAGCCGATTATAGCATAGGTTTACCTAATCTTTCACGACGTGTTTCAGTCTGGTATCAGCGTAGATTTTACATAGGAGAAACTGGAAAACATCTGTCATTGCGAATAACATAGGTTGATTTTGATCCTTGCCACAATTTCACTTATTTTGATTTGTGTTTGTAATAAGATTTTTAATTCAGGCATAATGTTCTGGCTAATGACGGGAAATGTCTCTGCTTTTGGCAGGGGAGGAGGCTTAATTTTAGAAGCTCAGTGCAAGTTGTAACCTATAGTGTTGGGAATCTGCGCAGAGCGTCGGTGAAGGCGCGTCCCGCGTGTCAGCGTTGGAACATCTGTACAAATTTACAAAAGTTAGTTGTCGTTTTTCAGAGGCTCCAAGTTTGGTACTTGTTCGTCTCCAAGGCGAGGAAATTTGACGCTGCGACGTCAAGTGTAAATAAAGAAATTAGGTATGTCGATTTGTGCAGAGCAATTTCCTTTGTTTCTGTGGGCTCGATTGTTTACAATATTGGGAAACTTTTTCCTAGAGTTGATCCGATGTATTTTTCCTTGTCAAAATAGCTGAAATGGGAGCCGATTCTGACATTTTTTTGTTATTTGGCATTTTTAGCTGAGGATATTTTCAAATTTTTGAGAGGAAAGGAGGATATAGAAAAAGAAGAGGAGGCATGGAAATCGCTGTTCTTTCTCCTCGCAATCAATTTGTTCTTCAATATGAGAATCAGAGTAGGAGGCAATACGTTGTCAACACTCCCGAAGCCCAAAGAAGAGACGCCGAAGCAGCTAGCGCGTCATTCAACGGACAGATATTTAAGGACAAAATGTCCTACAATCAACTTCCTCCGGTATCGTATCCAATTCTTCCTTCTCCTTCTAATCACCTGCAGTTTCCTCCGGTAAATAACTTCCAGTTTGTCAATGGTAGTACTTCGCATTTTCCTTGTGGAAACAATTCTCAAGTTTGCTCTGTGAAAGGGGTACAGGCTTCCCCTGTGCCTGGCTTTCAGAACTGGCCTTCTTGGCAACTTTCTTCTCCTTCACCAGAATGTGAAATACCTAAAAACGCCGTTCTTTTTGGCTTGTCGCAACATCCTTTATTTCCGTATCATACCTCTTCTTCCCCAGCTCCTACTTCTGCTCTTCATCCGCATATTTCTTGTTTCTCAGCAGGCAGTGAAGCTATGCATGTTGGGCGAAGGTGGCATAGCATGCCTGATGAGGGTGTGTTGTCTAATCAGAATGCCATTATAAAAGGTGGGAAAGAAGATCCTCTGTTCCGAAGCCGGAGTGCAAGCATTCCTTTGAGCCCCTCCCCGGAAGAAAGGTATCGCCAGCCCTGTCCACCCAAAGCTGCTTCACCAAAGGTTGCTGAAAATGTACCCGATGATTATAAAAAAATGCGACCATGGAAGGACAAGAGATCACCAAAACCTAATTTTGAATGGAAATTGGTTGATAGTGGGCCACAAAATGAAGGCAGGTTCGGACAGGAGAAGCAAACTCTGACGGCTTCCCAGAAAGCCAACAACCAGAAGAGGATCGTTGTTAAGAAAGCAATGGATTCCGCAAAAAATGGTGAGGGACGGAACAAAAACACCAGAGATGTTCCTTCATCAAAAGGTAAAGGCACTATCACCCTTCTTAAGCGACCCCCAAAGTCCGAAGTTCAAGTTGGCGTGAACAATCTTATTCAGGCCTTGGGAGAGTCGACAATCACAGATACTAAGGACGTGCCTTATGTTCAGAAGAATGAAGGCGAGACAGACATGGAAGTTGCTTCCAGTGGCCATCATCAAGTACTTTCTGGGAGCCCTAGTAAATCTCCTCGAGGTGGCACTTCAAAACTTCCTCAGAAGGAAAACAGCAATTTTGAGGCTGGCATAGACCACTATGAGCGTCATAAGGCATGGGATAATGGATTTAGAATGCACAGTGAGTGTGCCACAGATGAAAAAATTGTATTCAAAACAGATA
>VDFB02000017.1:375333218-375378166 GCA_007258455.2 Sequoia sempervirens | reverse complement strand
CTTAAGATTCCAAATTTTAGTGTTCCATTTTGTTAGTGGTGATTTCATTTGTTGGTTGATGTCGATTGAGTTGTGTTGATTCATCGTTACTTTCCCTGAAAACTCTTTGATTCCTATTACCCTTTTTTGTCTCTTGCTGAATGCATGAGGATCTTGTGATGCCACTGTATGTTGCGGACTTTGTAATATAAAAATATATAATCTGAGGGTTCCCATTTTTGTACTATCTGTGAGTTTGGTCTCTGTTCCTTCGGTAGATGAAATCTCTATTCAATTTTGCGGGTCTAAATGAATATGTTCTTAAATTGATATTTGTATTGTCTTCTGTTATGAATATTGATGTTGGCTTCAGGAGAGTCATTTGATCTCGGTTTACCGTTGAATTCATTTCTCTTCCCAAACTCGTTAGTGCTTAAAGGATCTCCAGGTTCTCCATGTCGTTGTTGTTATGCAGCTATGATGCCGTTTTGTCTGAGTCCAAATTTCTGTTTGGATTATTTTTCTTTGGCATATTGTATATGGCGTACATCCTTGGGACTGAGATTTGATGTCTAACATAGGTGGCCTTGGAGATGCCTGTTCCTCTTCCTTATACCTCAGCCTTGGGCTTGTTTTCACTTCCTATTTTCTATCTTAGATGATTCTTATGGGGTTTGAAGATTTAAATAACCTGCTTGATTGTACTGACAATCTATCGTAGATGCAACACTTGAAAATAAATATTGTCAATGTACTAATATAATAGAGATCTTACCTTTGATCGTGGTGAAGTTTAACTCCCAAATTTCAAATCTGAGCACGTCTCTGGAATCTCGCCACCAAGCAGAAATGCGTCTAGTTTCAAAAAGAAAAGTTGTACATTATTTCTCCTACTCTTAAGTCACGTATTTTCACCTCACCTTTCTCCTTCCCTTCCGTCTTGGGGGTAACATTTGGGATTTGGCAATAATGCAAGAAGATGGCGATATTTCCAAATTCCAATATTCACTTTCTAATATACTTGGAAACCTGTCATTGTTACATCGTTTAGAGTTGAGGCATTGTACATAATTAAGTAGCCTCCCTGAAACCATTGGCAACCCGTCACAGCTGCAACTTTTAGACTTGCAAAGGTGTAGTAAATTAGATAGCCTCTCTGATTCAATTTGCAACTTGCCGCATCTCCTATACTTGAAAATAGAATGTTGTAGAAGTTTAAATAATCTCTTTGATTTCATTGTCAACCTGTCTTAGCTGTGACGCTTGAACTTAATAGGAAGTTTAAGGATTTAAATATCCACTGTGATTCCATTGTCAATTTATCTCAGCCATTCAATCTATATTGGTAATTTCTTACTGCACATGTAGGTCTCAATGTTTCACTTAACCTGGACCTCACTTTATTTTATACTGCGGGTTTTCTCCAAGTCAATTGAGATACATTTGCAACATTTTTAGTTTATGCATGATTATTACTCTAATCCTCTAGACTTGAGTTAGATCTATGTTAGTAACTGTTAGTCGCTTGGGTTGTATGTAAATCCGTTTAGATTATAAGCTTATTAGTTCTCCTCGTGGCTGGATAGGTCACTTAAGCATGTCTGTGAGATGTCAGTACTCTCCTTAGCATCGATACCCTTCCATGGTAACACTTAGTTCTTCTTGTACTTCAATGAAATTTAGCCATAGGATTTTGGTGTTCTTCCATGTATTGGTTGTTTTCATTTGTTTAATGTAACTCTTGGATATAGATACTTACCCTGTGTCGTACGATCTGTTAAGGAGCCATTTCCTAATACAGTATGCTAGTGTATAAGTAATATGCTTTGTAATCAACTTTAGGAATGTTTGCTTCAGCAAAAGATGAGATTATTATTCTGTACTTTCTATCTGAAAATTAAGATTAGTAGAAAGCCGAAAATACTTGTATAGGAAGATATGATCATGAATACGTGCATAAGATAGATCTAAGATAAAAGATAGTGTTTAAGTCAGAGCTGAGTTATGATTCATTATTTGGCAAAAGCGTATTGATTAGTAATATATATATATATATATATATATATTTGTATAACCTTAGGGGTTCCTTGATATTTGACATCTATATAATTCTAAAATTCCTAATAATAATAAATATATGCCATTTATTTGTTTAAGTTATAACAAAGTATACAATAAGGGTTTATACCTTGAGAAATCAACGATAAGTTAAACCTTGGTGTCATATGAACCGTTGCTAAATTTAAACAATATAGAAGAAGATTAAGGGTATGGTAGTAAATATTTAGAGAGTTTCTTTTGAAATATCAGTCTTGTTAAAAATTTAGTTCCATTTAGACTTGAGTGATACATTGAATGTGATGTTGAACTTTACAAAATGTTAATTGGTTGTATTGTGAATTCATTACTTATTCCATGTTGATGTTGTTGTGATCACTTGTTTTGTTGGTTGACATTGTCGTTGGCTATTGTGGTGAATTTTTGGTTTTGCGATGGTTATGAGTTACTGTTTATGGGAGGAATTCCATTTGAGCCAATTGGCCCTTGGGAAGATTTTGGTTTTGTGAGTTGTTTATGTTGGTATTTGCTTGAGTGAGATTTTGTTGTGATGACTTCACTTGTTGATTTGTAAATTGTGGATGGTCTATAATCTTTTGAGATCTTGATGTTGTTGCCATGGGGAAACTACTGTGTTAGTGATTAAGTCTTCCAGAGGTTGAAGGGATATGATTTTTACTTGCAAGAGTTGGTATGGGGGTCCGACAACTTAGGAGGATTCACCTTGGGTAACCCATACCGAGTTTGAAGTATTTATTTGAGTTTTATGTTGATTCACCTGATAGTGGGTGATTTTATGAATCTGTTACTTAGATGAAGATTGATATTGCACTTGGATTGTTTTTATGTGGCTTTGAGCCTTGCACTTGAATGTGGTTTTTGTTACATTGAATTCCTATTGTAAGATGGTGCATGCCTCACTTGATGCAGTTATTTTATTGGATTAGGTTTCTTGTGCAAGTTGGCTTTCCTTTTGTGTTTTTGCGATATGTTGTTAGTGGGGAGTGGCTCTTCATGGGGGCCGGCACACAAAGTGGTGCCTGGGTAACTCATGTGGAGTTAGTCTAATAAGTGAAAACTAAATCAATACATTAGGTGGTCTAAAACACTTAACGGTATAAATTATGCCTCGCTCATGGACTCAAGGGCTAGTTCAGACTTGGGGATGAGTTGAGAAGGCCTGGAATGGCAAGATCGTTATCTTGTCTTTATGAAAGATAATCGATTCCGCATTGGATTGCATGTGGGGTCGGGTTTTGTAAGAGGTCACCAAGGTAACCCAAGTTGGGGGCCGGGGCCTAGGAAGATTCGCCAGGGTAACCCATGCAACATTGCAATGACATTCTTCCTTTAACAACCATGTATGCTTTGTTTCCCTCTATGTTATTTTTGGGCCTCTGGAAGCACATGTTGGCATTTGTATGTTGATGCTTTATTGGTTATTTCTTATGTTGGGCACATCTTGTGTTGGTTATATCTTGTGCTGGAGATTGCCTTATGTTATTGTGGTTCTTGTCGTGAAGTCTTGTATCCTTGTTCTGTATGATGGTTATCGTTGGGGTCCTTCTTGTCATCTCTTAGCATGGGGGGTGGGCCTTCGGGTCCACGTGGTTGGGTGGAATGTGCTATGCACCCCATTGGGTCCCTAGTCGTCGATCGAGAAGTGCAAAATTGTACCTTGCAATGACTCTTGAGTTGAACCAGAGTTGGATCCAGTATTGCAGCTTTGTACTCCTTCATTTCAAATGTTTCATTCCATTTTATTGTATCTTCCCCATTCATGTTGGGAAGCGACACTATAATATTGTAATCCTTGATTAATGTATTGTCCATGTCCATGTTATCTTATGGTTACTAGTGTATTCTTACCTTCCATGTGATGTAATGATGTTGTAGTGAAAAGTAATGCAGTCATGTAAACCCGAGGGATTTGTTATATGTAGTTCATGTTTAGTTTCATTTCATGTGATATATGATTATTATGATGTATGTTAGTATTTTAAAAAAAAAAATTGGTGCCATAAATGTTAGATGTATTAGTATCCTTTGGGATTGCTTGGCGGGGCATTACATCCCTGACCTATTCAAATTGGGGAAAATATTGAGCAACAAAACTCATGAAATCTGTGGTGAGCTCACTTGACATTCCATCTTCCATCTTCTTATGGAAATAAGGATTTATAATTTCTGGATAAATCTCAACGGTGGGCATGTCATAACTTGTCATTAATTTTAAATATTGAACACAATCTACCCTAATGTCTTTTTCCAAATCAATGCCAAGATCCACCTTGCAGAGCACTTGTTCCAGTATCTCTTTTTGATGATCAAAATCTAGCTTCCACTTATCCACTAGCCAATGATCGTCCTCCATTAGTGCAAGTTCCTTTTCCCATTTTTTCTGGGGCAACTTTAGGATGGCCTTAATTTTAGGATAAGTGGACCCATATATCATTGGGAAGTCAGTGTAGAACTTCCTCATGCCCTCTAGGTGTCTTTGTACTTCCAAAAACTTATTTGTTGTCCTAACAGCATGATTAACACCCATGTTTCCAGCATACAGGACCTGTCAGAACCAATCCTCTATAGTCTTAGTCTAGTTTTTTCTCTTCTCAAGTTTTTCAATTTTCTCCTTGGAAAATAGTTGTGGTGGAGCCGAGGATGTCTTGTGTAGCTCTTCCATGGATGACCATTGCTAAATATAGTTGGTCAAATCAGGAACCTGTGCCTTTAGTTCTTCTTTGGAGATCTTGTCTTTGTGCATTTGATGCACCACTATGGCAACCAACTCCTGGAGGTGATCTATCTTCTGATCCTTGGTGGTTATTCCCAAGTTAATGGTGGAGATTTCATAACTTAGGCCTTCTTCCCCCACAACTGGCGTAGAAATTTGTACAATCCTAGACCCCGAAGCATCCATGATCAATTTGGATATGACTTTAGGCTTCTTTTCTTTCTTCGTACTGACTTGGACCGAGCTAAGATATCCTCGAGTCTCACCTTGAGATCTCTGGGAGCTAGAGTCTTCTTCTCTCATTTCTTTTCTAACCACTCAGACATCCAAGACTCTTCCTTGGGTGATTCATGATCACCTTCCTCTTCATTCCTCCTGACTTCAATCTATTTATCACCTGGAGCTTCTTGCTTCGTCCTTGTGTCTTCTACTTCTTCTTCATCAGAGTCCGGACTGAACACTATGTCTTTAATCATGGACTTGGTGGGTGTTCAATCCTTGGGGATATCCTCTTCTTTTCAGGTTTTCTCCTCTTCTTCAGCCTCATGCTCATGTTCCTCAAGATGTTCTTCTTTTGTGTGATACTCTATCTTAGGCTTGCCCATTTTAGACTCTTCTTCAAGTTTATCTTCTTCATTATTCTCCTCTTCCTTGTGCTGAGGTGGAAAATCTTGTTCTGTCAAGAGATGCATTCCTTCACCAGGCTTGGAGCTTTCATCATGTTCCCTAGTTGGAAGTTTGGAATCTTCTTCCATTTTGTCACGTAACTCATTTTCTTCCTCGAAAGGTGGCCTTTCCACTTCCTCTCCATCATCCTTCAATTTTTGACCCAATTCCTCCTCGAGGTCTATGTCAAAAGTATCCACAATGTACTTGGTGTCAACATCTTCTTCATCACCCTCGAAGGATTTTGTTTCTTCTCCTTCGTGGACCACCTTATCAATCTACAAATGTTGGTGCTCTAGGTGTTCATGGTAGTCATCTGCTTCCTCCTCAATCCCCTTAGAGGCTTCCTTTTCTCATCTTTCCCACTCCACAAATATTTTCATTGTGGTTTTCATCTTTGGTGGTTTAGTTGGAGGAGTTGAGGTAGGAATGTTAGCTAGAACCTATGCTAGGTCAGCTTGGATACTTGGGTTCATCAATACTTCAAAAAACACCGTAGGAACATTCTACATATGTCAGGACAATGCCTCTAGTAGTGAGAGTGCAAGAATTTATATTGTTGCTATGGCCAGGGGTAATGATGTAGTTAGAGACATGGAAGCAGAAGAAAGTGGAGAAGTGCTGGTGGAAGAAGAGTCGATGGCCACAACCTATAAGGTTGGTGGAGAAGAGGTAAGGTGGACTGAGATATCCACCATAGGTGGAGAATTAGCTACCATCACCTGGGAAGTAGGCAGATAGGCATCAGTAGTTGAGGCAGCAGGTGGAGATTTTCATTATTGAACCTCCATTTCCTCTCCCTCACAGAGTGAATCCTCTTGAATTGTAGGAATTTATGTGAAACTGTTTGATTTCTTGTGTTTCTTGGAAGGTTCACCTTCTGAAGCCTTTCTAGAATACACCTTAGGATTGGGATATTACTCAGTAACCTCTTTTCTCTTCCTTGATCTAGTGAATGGAGGAGATTTTGAAGTCTCTTCTGATGGGGCAGTAGTAGTCCCATTGCCTATTCCACTTGTTGGCTCATTCTTGAGCTCCTCGTAGGTTAAAGTGATCCCTTGTTGCTTCAATTGGGAAATTCGCCCATCAATCCACTCTTTTGTTTGAGCCTCAACAGGCTTGGTTAGAATGTTGAGGTCATCAACCTCATGTTCATCCCAGCCAATTAGTGGCAGCGGGAGATTGGCAACTGCGTTGTACCAAGGATCCATGACTGTGCTTTCATCCTCTTCTACCTAGTCTAGTATGGGGAATAGATTGAACCTCTTTACAAAATATGCGGTAATTCACATATAGTGCCTCATTCACACTTCATTATGGTCTTTACAATTAGCCCAAAAATCCTCGACACTATGTAGATGGGCATATTTAGGTCCAAGTGCTTTCTTGAGATGGCCATAGGGATCCATCCGTGGCCAGGCCATGTGGAGTCTCAAATGGTGTTCTGGTAGTTCCTTCTCTAACTTGATGATAAACTAAGAGGTATGGAGTTCATATAGCCCTTGGCTGAAGGATAGGGGATAAGGAATCCCTGCCTTATGTTTGCTGCTCAAAAGGGTTTGGACATGTCGTACCTGCAGAGAGAGCTCTAATAGTATTAGCCGGTCATTAGGATACTAGGGAAACTTGTTTGGTTTTTCTGTGAAGCCTTCAACATGAATGCAAGTGAACTTGAGATACTAGATGAATAAGAAGGAAAACTATTTCAAAAATGCATTGGCACTGTGGGAGACTCTCCTCTCAAATTCACCCCTAAGCAATATGATGATATGACCTATGAAAGCATCATTGACCTTGCAGTAATCCCTCTTGAAGTTTCTAAATTGTAATTGAGGGTATTTATCATAAACTTTTAGCTCCCTGCCCGGTTCCTCATCTGGAGCTCTGAACAAACCTCTATATTGCACTTGTTCAGCTAGTGAATAGACCAAGTAGGATGTCATGTAAAACCTGGAGGTCTTCTTTACAGCCACAAATTATTCATGGAAGTGGTCACTGATTATCCCTACCCAATAAAAATTGGTTTCTCCACGTAGAGTCTCTTCAATGAAGTATAACATCCATTCTTAGAATTAAGCAGCAGTAGGAAGGCCCATTACTCTGCTTAGTAGGGTCACCAAATCATGGTAATCTTCATAAAATTCATTGTGAAAGAGCTCCCAGGGAACCTTTGTAGCACTGCCCCTCTTTTCCTTCAACCAGTACTGATTAATGAGTCTTTTGCACTTGAGGGGATCTTTGTCCCACATAGCCTTTCGAAGGTAGGGATATGAAAAGTCCTTATTATTGCCTTAATAGACATGTTAGCCAAAAAATTTCCATCTCTATCTACTATGGTTCTAGTTTCCTCTTGATAGGCCTCCCTGCAGGCCATAACAAGCTTAGGGGCGACAAGGGCAGGAGGAAAGCCCACAACTTTAGCCAACCCACTGCTTCTGATATTCCTTGCATTATCTATTTTTGGGCTGATTCAAACTCTCTTCTTGAATTCATCGATGTCTACTTTTCCAATGTTTATTTCTGTGACCTTCCAAGTTGAGGTGACTTTGGATTTTAGAGGTTCCCCTTAGAACTAATACTTCATCTAGTCTTTATCTTTCTCCATGGCCTCTCCTGAGGGTCCTGCGCCTGGTTCCATATATCTTGCGGGAAAAAAAGAGGTGAGAAAATTCAAGAACGAAAACATTGAAGCATTAGCAAAATCCCTACAACCGGAGTTAGATTGGATAATTCCACATTTGAGAAATCTAATATATAATCCATATTGTCATTAGCAATTCACAGGAGGGAGTTTGGATGATTTAGGCCCTAGGGGTCAGACTTCCCTGGCCTGATGGCTATTTTAGAGTTTATGTAGGAGGGATGACAACTAGGGCATGATGACCCACCTGTCCTGACTCGCCTTCATATTTGGCCACTTTGAGAAATCCACTAAGGGGAGTGCCTTATTTTAACATGTGGGTCAAAGCTAGTTTGGTGATTAGAGAGCATTTGGATCATCTTTTGAGCACTTAGAGCTAGGAGGAAGATTGGTTGTTTGAAACATCTTTGGTGAGATAGCATTCTGGATGAGGAGTTTTGACTAGTGAGACCCGCAGGTTCAGAAGATGGTCAATGTCACTCTTGACAACTTGGGCATTTCAGGCCAGAGGGAGTAGAAAGACGTTGGGTGTTTTCCGCTTAAGGATGGTGGATGTCAGTTGGAGATCTGATGGGAGAAACCCAGGGATTCGGGTCTAGAAGATGGCATGGTTGTTTACCTTGTGTTTACTCAATCAAAATTTATGTGGCCGGGGTGAGGTCGGGTTCTAATGGTAGGGAGGACAAGTGTAGTTTTCCCTAAAGCTATAGCAGTGATGGGACAAAGTTTCAATCATAGAGACCCGACACTAAGGGTCTGAATGAAGGATGAGTAGTTGGTGATTTTCACTTTGCATTTCAGACAACCACCATGGAACCGGGACTCGAATGGTAGAAGGATGCTACTTGGAAGTTGTAAGAGATGGCACTGTCATCGCGGCGGCCCGCAGATGGAGGTTCGCTAGCCGAGACTCAGAGGGTGTTTGGCATATGGTTGTTTGCACATGAGGTCAATCAACAGATAGGGAGTTGGGGTCTGAGGCATCAGAAAGCCGAAATCAAAATGCCGTTTGGGACAACAAGCTATGAGTGGAGTCCCCGAGACGAAGTCTCGCAGTCACGGACCTAGGAAGCTTGCAGGGCTTAGTTTTAGTTTGTGAGTTTTCACCAAGTTTCGACAATGAGAGGGCAGATTCCTACCTCGATGGCAAGCCCAATAGCGAGGTCCACCATTTGGAAGTTACCTTTGTTTACAAGTATTGGCAATGGCGATGAGGAGGCTTGAGCCCAGAGAGCGTTGATGCCTTGGCCAAAGAATGGTGCTGGGAGGACAAGGTTTTGTAGCTTTCTAGTAGGTGATTTCGATGGTTTTTCAAGTTTCTATCATATGGGTTTCGGGGATGATGTTCTTCTCTATCTAAGGCATGTGTTTTCTTCTTTCAAATTCATTCATTTTACTAGAAATCAAGGGAAAACACGAAACGGGGTGTGAACAACTGACTCAACTCAAGAACCCAATGGAGGCAATCAAATCAGCTAGAAAACACGTTGGATCGATGATAGCACTCATTGGGCTCAGAGTGGGCATGGGGAGATAGCTCTAGATTGTTCTAACCTCTTTTTTCTCAACTGACAAAGTGATAATGACAACTCAAATTTTCCTATTTATAGAAGTTAAGGCATTTAATGCAGGTACAAAAGACCAAAGGTTGGTGAGCTTCAATTTGAAAATGACCTTAGGAATAATGGGGTCCTAGGGTCAGGCAGCCATCGGTGGATAGTCATTTGAGAGTTTGGAAATAAATGGATGGCGTCAGGGTAATCAGGCCCCAACAGGTGGAATGACACCAAAGAAAGGCTGTTGGGATGTCAGCAATAAACAAATGATAGAAGGAGCCTTGGAGCCCATTGGGTAGATAGCAACAGGCTGACGGCCACCATAAAGCTCGGTGATGGACTGGCGACAAAGACAATTTTGGGACTTGAAGGGCAGAAAGCCGCTAGATAAAAGCCACTTGAGACACAGTGATGAGGCGACGACAATCCAAGAGGGGCGAACCACAAGGGCAGGCTCGATGAGCTCCACATATGCCACCTTTAAAGAGCTAAGGTGAAGAGCCAATGTGATTCCACAAGGACTTAGGACTTACAAAATTTGAGGGGGTGAAACATGGTCGACTTAGGATGAACCCTCGAAGAGCTTATTGACCATCTAGACACCAAACAAGGGGGAACGTAAAATGAGACGAAAGTAAAACAACCTGGTGAGGAAAAGGAAAGAGAGGGTCCCCATTTTGAACGGGGTGTGTGTGCTGAGGGAACAACAAATGGTGACTCTATTGGGGAACACTCCTGAGCATTCTAAGGATAAGTATTCATTCATAACCCAGAATCTCTGGTTTCATAGACCAGGGGCCACCTTCCAAAAGTGAACTAAGGGAACGAGATCCTTAGTTGATTCAACCTATGAAACATCTCAGAAGTGTGTGTTTAGTGAATTCATTCCCCTTCCTTAGAAACTATGACAGACAATGGTCAATCTAACTGAGCAAGTTTCATGAATCGTCCAACCCCACAAGTAACCTAGATATTGCCCTGTTGCCAGTCAAGTGTCCATAGCCCTGACAGAGTTTTCACTGTGACCCCACGAATATTGCTCTACTACTAGCCAAGTGTCCATAGCCCTAGTAGAGTTATCTGCACACCCATACAGCTGCTTGATTTTAGAATCTTCTTTTCTTTTCTTTCTTTAGATATTTCTTTTAATACTTTATTCTCTTCTTTCTCAACCGTGTAAGCATCGAAGCCTACTATGGGTTTGGAAACTACAATGGTCACTGGAGCAGACTTAAGATTTTCACTCACTAAGTCATCATAATAGCTACTGTACAACCCTTTGGAAATGATTAATATGTTTTGGTGCATCATTTGAGATGAACATAAATGGATTCAACCAAGGATCGAGTTCTAAGGAAAAGTTAAAATGAGGAAGTCATTCTGAGGTAGCTATCAAGGACCAATGATTGAGAGTGAACATTTAGCCAAAGAACATTGAGAGCGGGCAACAAAGTGAACTGTTTGTTGAATGAGCATGGCCACCACAATAGAAACGAAGAACACCCTCATCAAAACAAAACAGTCACAAAGCAATGAGACAAAAGCAAACCAAAAGAAACCTAAACTAACCTATGTACAAGTATTTACATGAACAACTCTAAAAGAGCTCAGGCTTGGAAGTAATGCTTTAGGTGCTTCCCATTGATAGGAAATGGGACGTCCTCACCAGTTAGGTTCTTTAGGTGGAAAGCATTGTCTCCAAGGATTTCAGCTATCTAAAAGGGGCAAGCCAAAGCTTGTCGAATTTATCATGTCCCCCTTTCTTCTCATGGGCCTTGTCCTAGCATAGGACTAGATCAGTGATTCAGAAGGCCTTGACTTTGGTTCAATGGTCGAACCATCTCTTGACCACATCCTAATGTTTGGTGAAATTTTCTATTGCACGGTCACGTACTTGTAAATGTAACAGCTCAACCAAGCGAGCTTCTCTATGATCCCCTCCTTTGTAAAAGTCATTGATAAACTGGAGGGTGGGAATATTCAAGTGGATTGGGTATATAGGCTCTAGGTTGTAAACAAGATGAAATGGGGAATCACCAAGGGCATCCTTGAGACGTGTGAGATCTTCCCAAAGGGAAAAATAGAGCTGGGTGTGCTAGTCCTTGGGATTCCTATCAAGCAGTTTTTTTTATTACAGTGATTATGTTCTTGTTGGTGGATTCTGCTAGGCCATTTCCCTAGGGGTAATAATTGGATGAGAATTTGAGGGAAATTCCATAATCAAAGGCCCAACTAGAAAAATTAAGTGAGGATAATGCAGAGCCATTGTCACACACTAAAGCATAAGGGTAGCCAAAACAATTCAAAATTAAACTTTCAAGAAAATTCGTAACTACCTCAGTTGTGCATTGCCTACATGCAATGGATTTTTCCCATCTAGTACAATAATCAGAAGTAGTTAGAATGTACCTATTTCCTATAGATGATAGTGGACTTACTGGACCAATGAAGTCGAGGCCCCATTGCGCAAACAGTCTCACCTCCAAAACTGGTTGCAATGGGACATCAACATTCTTTTCTTGATCACGACAGTTTGACATATGTGGCATGTACGAACATGGTTGTGAGCCTCCTTGAAGACTGTCAGCCAATAGTAACCCAATTGTAGGATCTGATGAGTAGTTGAAGGGCCAGATCCATGACCGGTTCCACACTTGTCATGAAACTCTTTTAGAACCTGATCAACTTCTTCTTTGCCAAGGAATCTCAGATAGACACCTTCATGATTCCTCTTGTACAGTATGGATTCCTGTAGCATGTAGCTACTATTTTTTAGCCTAAGAGCATGATTTTGAACTCCTTGTAAGTGAGGTGGGAATTTGTGGTTCAACATATAATAGACTATGTCATCATACCATTCCCCTAGGGAAACATCTTCAAGTTGATATTGTTGAATTGTGAGTTCAGGTCCTACTTCTGCTATTTTTCAGCTATTGTCCGAGTGAGTGCTTGCCCCTATACCAACTTCATTGGTTGAATCTCCATATCGTATTCTTCCAACAGTGTGACTCACTTATCTCTTCACTCTCCCAACTCATTTTGCATAAGCAACATCCTCACTGCAGGATCGGGGACAATGGAAAACACCTTATTGCATAAGATGTAATGCCTGAACTTCTTTACTCCTCTGACAAGAGCATATGCCTGTTTTTCCACATTGTGATATCTTAGTTCAACATCTTTCAAGGGAGAACTCATAAAGGAAATAGGGTGCTTATTTCCCTCATTGTCCTTTTGGATCAGAATGTTGGTGCACGAGTGATCTGAAGCAAAAGAGTAAATATAAAAGGGCTTCAGGTAGTCTAGGCTGACTAGCACTGGTGCTTCAGCAATGGCCTTCTTGATTTCCTCAAAATATTGCTTTGCTTCCGAGGTCCACTTGATCTTAGCATCTTGTTTTAGCATGGCATTAAGTGGCTTGACAATTTCAATAAAGCTTATAATGAAGTTTTTGACGAAATTAATCTTTCCAAAGAAATATTTTATTTCCTTCTTGCTTCCTAGCAGCTAAATCTTTAGTAAGGACTAGATGCATTTGGGGTCAATGGAGATACCTCATTTCAAGATAACATGCCCAAGAAATTTCCCTTCCGTAACTCTAAAGATGCATTTCTTCAGATTGAGAGAAACTATGAATTCTCGACATCTCTGAAAAACCTTACATAAGTCAGAGACATGATCACTCTGCTTCATTGAGAACACAGTCAAATCATCCATGTAGATGATTATGCACTTTCCAATCAAGTCTTTAAAGGCAATGTCCATGGCATGCTGAAAGGTGGCACTGGCGTTGCTGAGCCCAAATAGCATTCGTCTATAGGTGAAGGTACCCCACTTGGTGGTGAATGTTGTCTTGTGGCGATCTTCGTATTGCACCATGACTTGGTTGTAACTAAAATATCCGTCAAGAAAGGACATATTTGTGAACCATTGACAATCTGCAGTACCTCATCCAATGAAGGCACGGGATAATTATCCTTCTTTGAAGCTCTATTTAGATTGCGGGAGTCCATGCACAATCTGATTTATGCATTCTTTTTTCCTAACCGGGACCAGGTTAGCCACCCATGTGGAGTGTCTGACAAGAAATATAATCCCTGTTGAAAGTAGTTTCTGCACCTTTTCGTAGATGATGGGCTCCAATAAGTAATTGATAGGATGTTGTCTCTATCAGAATGGCCACATATCAGGCTTGAGAGGGATGGTATGTGTGATGATGGAAGTATCATAACTCTTTAAGTCTTCATAGCTCCATGCCACCATGTCATGATAATTCCACAAAGCATCAACAATTTCTTTCTTCTCTTCTACAATACACACCTTGCCAATAAAAACATTTTTTATTTCCTCGGTTGTGGACATCACATTGGTTATTTATGGAATCTTTCTTTGCTTATTGGTCCTAATCTCTAATCTCTTCCAAGTCAAATATACACTCAAGCTGAACCATACCTCATGGAATAGTGTTGGTTTTGAGGTTGATGACTCCTATATCTAATTCAACTTCTTCTAGATCAGCTTCATCAATTATTTTTACTGCAAACATGTCAGAACTAGTGATGAACTCTAGGATATGTTTATCATCATTGAATACCTGGAAGTGAGTGACATTTTCTAGCACAGATGGGGTAGAGGCCAAACAGAGACATGGGTTGCAAAGTGTTGGCTACTTGAGCCAAAGCATTAGTTGTATAATTCTACGTACATGGGATTAGTTGTATATTAAATCCATCTAGACCCTCTAAAAGATCCCAAACTCTATGCCTATAGCTCGCTAGTCTTCTGTCATGGAAAGAGTATAATTTTTTGACTTGTTTGACTACCATTTCCGAATCACCAAGAACTTGTAGCATCTTAACATTTTTTATCAATGCCATTAAAAGACCATGTACTAAAGCTTCATATTCCGCTGCATTATTTGTGCAATAAAATTGAAGTCTGTGGGCGGAAAAGTAAGTCTTACCTGTAGGGCTGATTAGCTCAAATTTGGCGCCAACTCCTTGTTTATATTTGGACCCATCAAAGCATAGAGTCCAAAACTTAGATGATTCCATAACTCCAGGGCCGATGAGGTGTGGCCTCTCCTTTGGTTTCACACTTGCATCAAAGGGTTTCTGGGTAGGTATTGGCTGAGTGGAGTCTACAACAAGTTGCTATGTCGACAACTCCTCTTTAGGGGTAACCTGTGCTTTGATATGTTCCACGACTGTTTGGCACAAACAACACTCAAACTTAAAATGGGTAGAATTGTGCACTCTGCACCAATTAGAAAAAATGAGCTCTTGGAAATCCATTCTCACACCCAAGCTGAGCTGATTCTGTATGCATTTTTGCATAAACTCTCAGAATCCATCCTGCAATCCCAAAGTGCCATCTTCAAGAGACTCCTCATCATCAGGTTCTACCAACATTTTGGTGCTCGAAGATGTATGGGCCAAATCAATTGGAGGGCTGCATTGGACTAAGAGGACTTCTACAACCATCCCCTCTCCTAAATCTTCCAACTCTTCTTGATATGAGACAAGAGAGTAGTTCCCCAGCTTAGTCTCAACAAACAATACCTTGTTGGTGTTGTTATATTAGGTAATCATGAAAGTCATACGAGGCTCCCAATCTATATGGATCTGATTTGGTAGCCCCCTCCAGGGCAACCACATGTGAGAGTGATCTATTACAACATATCCATTCAACATTCTAGTGACGTCTCACCCAAGGATGATTCCATATGCATCAAGGATGTCCACAACTTGGATGTCTATGACTTGCTATACCCTTGGGTCTGCAGTAATCTACATTGGGATCTGATTCATTTCCTCTACTATGTTAACCTCTGTCTTATCCAATTGAGCTACTTTTCTCCTTGAAGGTGTGGGGGTAATCCCAAGAGATACTACTACGGGCATGATGTTGGCTTACACTCCAAGCAAGCAATTGTGTAAATTCTTTCTGAATATCCAGATGGTGGTGAGGAAGGGCGGTGTTTCCAACTTTCCTTGGAAGAGGCCCATAGGCATGTCCACTTGAGCTACTTGAGCTTTCTTCTTATCATCGGCCTTATCCTTAGCCTGCCCGGAGGGCTGATCCTTGGGGTTTTTCCTATTATTCTGATCTGATTCCTTCACAGGCTTCTTACCCATCACCTAATTGTGAGGTGGTTTGTTCTTCTTGCCATCAACTTGATGGATGGCAGGCTCACTTGGAGGGTCTTCGAATGAGACTCTCTTGGCTGGAACTTCTTGTGTTGCCTTAGAGGAAGGGATTCCATTAATCACCCTAAATAAGGCATGTCTAATTCAAGGAACCTTAAGTAACTCAAAGGCGGATAAGTTGATCTTGACTTTCTTGAACTCCTTTACGACATATTTTCCCATTTGTTTAATTTTAGTTTTGAAGGCTTTGCCTATGGCAGAGCTAGTGGACTGGGCTTGGGTCTGACCTGATTGACTTTGGGGTTGACCTTGAGGTTGGTTTTGTGGCTAGTTTAATGGCCTATCCTTGTTGAAATATTGAGTAGGCACATGAGGAAGACTAGGATTGTTGTTGGCATTGGGGTCAGGCAAAGTGCTAAAGTAATTGGGTGGAGTGGAAGTTGTAAAAGGCCCTCCTGCCTGTCTATTCCTAAGGTAGTAGGGAGTTTCTGTCTGGTGGAACATGTGAACCTCATCTACATATAGTTCTCCATCATCTATTGGACCATTTTCTACTAAATCGAAGAGCTGAGACAGGGTTTCTTCGTTACTTACCTCTTGGATTTCATCCTCTTTTGGTGGAGCATCCTCACATTCTTGGACATTGTTCTCGCTTCACAGAAATGGTGCCAAATTGACCACGGGATAGGAGGAGTCATATGGCTCGAATGATACTAGATCGTGGCATTAGACATTATCCACAACATTCTAAACCTCAACTTGGAAGATTTATGCGGTAGCGAGGAACTCAAGGTAGTCCAACTTGGAGTGCCTACTGGTTTTGTGAATCCAACACCATCTAGAGAGAGCTTCCTCAGTAAGGTACGCACCACTAGTTGTCCTTTATGTGCTAGTATGTTGGTCAAGTAGAGTAGGGACACCCCCATTGGTGGGCCTAGTATTCCACGTTCTGTTTTGTCTTTGGGTCAGCCTCCTTTCAAAATTATGGTTGGAATTCTACCCTCTTTCATAGCTTTTCCTTGAGGGGGGACCTACATCATGACTATCCCTAGCTTCCTTGTTGAGGTTGGCTTGAATGCTCCGTTGGGAAGCCTATAGTTGATTATTCTAATTTCTCAGATGTGTCATCTTCGTGGAAATTTTCTTGATCATTTCGGTCAGCTCATCAAGCTAATATTTCTCGGTGTTACTTGGCTGCAACACTTGATTTTGAAGGAAAACGGGCCAAGCAGCCAGCTGATTCTATTGTGGTAGGGGAAATTTTGGTCCGTATAGGTATAATGGCATTTGAGGTTGCTGAGAGTATGATTGCTGCTATTGGGGAGCCTGGGAGTAGGTCTACTATTGTTGGGGATACATGTACAAAGGCATGGGAGGCGCCTGGTTCATCGGTTGTCCTAGATGCGGGACTATGGGCAGTTGAGGCACCTGGTTCATAAGAGGTGTCTACTAAGTGAGTGCTTGGTTGAGCCCTTGAACCTAATCGGATGGTCCACTGGGCCCAAGGAAGGCAGCAAACCGAAAATATTTTTCCCCAAGTCTATACTGGCGATAACTACCTCTGCATAAGCATCTACCAATCTGGTTAGAGGTGGTCACATTCTTTTTACCAATGCAACTGTGATATTGTCTAATGTTGTGTAATAGACTAGAAAGGTAGAAACATCATTGAGTGTATATGGGGCTTGTAACCTTGTGTAGGCTTGGTGGAATCGATCATTGAAGGAGCTGATTGGTTCATTGATTTCCCTACAAACTATCATGAATTGTTAGTATAGCTCCGAAGGGCTGATCAAGATCTTGTATTTCTACAAGAAGGCATTCATCATCAAATCCCAAGATGTAATGGATCATGCTAGCAAGTTAATATACCAATATAAGGCCTCTTCCCCCAATGAATAAGGGAAGAGCTTGCATGCCACATCTTCTTGATCAATATGCATGTCTTTCAACATGGTTTGGAAGATTTTGATGTGTTCCTCAACTATCCTCTATGGATCTTGAGGATTGAACTTCAAATAAAAGCTCTCTATATTCTTAGGCATGTTATGGTAGGCATTGAAGTGCAACAAAGAAGGGTTTTTCCCAAGCCAAGCCATGAGGGGAGGCGGAGGTGGTATTTCCTATTGAACAATAACCTAGGGCTAAATAGGGGCAGTGCTAGTTGGGACTACACCTTGGACTTGGTGGGCATGGGAAGAGGCATCAGCCTAGCTATGGGAAGCAATAGGTGGGAATGTTGTGTGGTATGGCTGAGCGGAATGGGCGAAGGCAAAGGAAGCCTGCTGAGTTTGAGGCAAATGGAAGGAGAAAGGAGGCAAAGGAAAAGGGGAAGTGGGTGGAACAGAGGAGGAAGAAGAAGTTGCGTCCTCCCTCTTAGTATTTCTTGTCCTTGTAGGGGGCTATAGTTCATGGAATTCCCCTTTGTTTGGAGTGGACCTTAGAACTCTTTCAAACCTTTCAAGGGAGATTGAATCACCTTGATCCAGTTTAACTCAAATCCCTCCTTCTAGCACCAGTTCTGTTGATGGGTGTTTTGTGCACTTTCTCAACATAGGTAATGCATAGGCACACTACCTCTCTTAAAAAGAAATTTCCAACAAGTTGCTAAAAATTACCCCAAGGTCTCTCATGTGTCAGGTCTTGAAAAGCTTAGAATTTTTCAGTTGATGTTTGATGTGATTTTGTTGGTAATCAAAGGGAAGCTTATGGAGTTTGGTTGGATACGAGGTGAATCTTAAAATGGAGTTCCTAAGATGGGAAGTTATAGTGCAGTTTGCTGCAGGTTCGAACAACAGTCTTAAACTCCTTTTTTATCTTAAGATTTGGCTTTAAAATGTGCAATGAACCTTAGCATAGACTATTTATTAAAAAAAGAAAAGGGCAGGGAAGAGAAGAGGTTCCTGGATCAAAAACTAGCAATGAATAATGATCATGGAGGGTTCTACTATGGACAACTTCCTTAAAAAAAAATATTCACTTAACCAGACTGACTCACAGTGTCATGAAATTTGTGCAAGCTTCTAAGGACTGCAAATATTTAACCATTCATTCACCATAAACATGCATGAATAAAAGATAGAATTTTGGAGTAGCTTTAGTTTATTCCCAGATTAACTTTACATAGCTATCTACCATTAGTAAATAGCAAAAAGTATGGACAAAGAAGGCATCAACACAATAGAAATCTACACAACCATTGAACACCATTAACCAATCTATTAAAGTAATCTAAAACCAAGAAGAACAACAAAGTAAATCTATCTAGATCAACTAACTATGGGAGATGAACCATGTAACATGCAAAATAAACTTAAGAGTCTACCAAAATCCAATGAACTTCTATTAAAATTTCTACAACATGCCTTTACAACAACTCAACTCTCTCTTGAAAATGAGAGTAGACCACCTATTTATAGTGTTCAAAAAGAAAAATGAATGGCCAAGATTGATTTGCATTGTGTGGCCAAGATTCACTGTAAACTAGGGTTTCACCTACCCCCAAATATATTACAATTTAAAATTACATCTTTGTCTTTTCCCTATTTTTTCCTCTTGTGGCAGCACTGTAGCACTTTTTCCTTTTGCTGATTTCCTTTGTTGTAGCTATTCTGTGAGGAGCTTATCATCAATAATTGGTTTTCCTTCCTACTTCTTCAAAGTGGCATACTCCATAAACTTGTTGATTAATGCCTGAAGCCTATCAATATCCATTATGTTAGATTGGAGCACCTGGTGGTTCCATTGCTTGGATCAGTCTATGAGTGTATCCCAATCTCCATCATACTTAGCAGTGTTGTCCCTAACCTGTTCAAATTGGGTAAAATCCTAAGCAAAAAAACTCATGAAATCTGTGGTGAGCTCGCCCGACATTCCATCTTTCATCTTCTTATGGAAATAAGGCTTTATCTTTTCTAGATCAATCTCAACGGTGGGCATGCTGTAACTTGTCATTATTTTTAAATATTGAACACAATCTACCCTGACGTTCTTTTCCCAATCAATGTCAGGATCCACCTTGCGAGAACTTGTTCCAGTATCTCTTTTTGATGATCGAAATATAGCTTCCATATATCCACTAGCCAATGATCATCCTTCATTAGTGCAATTTCCTTTTCCCATGTTTTCTAAGGCAGCTTGAGGATGGCCTCAATTTTAGGATAAGTGGACCCATATATCCTTGGGAGGTCAATGAAAAAATTCCTTGTGCCCTCTAGGTGTCTTTGTACTTCCAAGAACTTATTTGCTATCTTGAAAACATGATTAATGCCCATGCTTCCAACATACAGGACCTGTCGGAACCAATCCTCCATAGTCTTAGTCTAAATCTTTCTCTTCTCAAGTTTTTCAATTTAATCCTTGGACAGCAGTTGTGGTGGAGCCGAGGATGTCGCGAGTAGCTCTTCCATGGATGACCATTGTTGAATATAGTCGGTCAAATCAACCACCTCTGCCTTTATTTTTTCTTTGGAGATCTTGTCTTTGTGCATTTGATGCACCACTATGGAAACCAACTCCTGGGGGTGATCTATCTTCTGATCCTTGGTGGTTGTTCCCAAGTTAATGGTGGAGATGTCATAACTTATCCCTTCTTCCCCAACAAGTGGTGTGGCAATTTGTACAGTCCTAGACCCAGAAGTGTCCATGGTTAGTTTGGATATGACTTTAGGCTTCTTTTCTTTCTTCATATTGTCTTGCACTTGAGCTAAGATAGCTTCGAGTCTTGCCTTGGGATCTCTGGGAGACAAAGTCTTCTTCTTTAATTGCTTTTCTAACCACTTGGGCATCTGAGACTCTTCCTTGGGTGATTCACGATCACCTTCCTCTTCGTTCCTCCTGACTTCAATCTCTTTATCACCTAGAGCTTCTTGCTTTGTCCTCGTGTCATCTCCTTCTTCTTCATCAGATTCCCAGATGAACACTATGTCTTTGATCGGGGACTTGGTGGGTGTGCATTTCTTGGGGCTATCTTCTTCTTTTTAGGTCTTCTCCTCTTCTTCAGCCTCATGCTTGTGTTCCTCAAGGTGTTCTTCTTCTGTGTGAGACTCTATCTCAGGCTTTCCCATTTGAGACTCTTCTTTGGGTCTATCTTCTTTTTTACTCTCCTCTTCCTGATGCCGAGGTTGTACATCTTGTTCTATTGAGAGAGGCATTCCTTCACCAGGCTTGGAGATTTCATCGTGTTCCCTAGTTGGAAGTTTAGAATCTTCTTCCATTTTGTCACTTGACTCATTTTCTTCCTCAGAAGGTGGCCTTTCCACTTCCTCTCCTGTATCCTTCAATTGTCGAGCCAATTCCTCCTCGAGGTCTACATTGAAAGTCTCCAAACTATACTTGGTGTCATCCCCTTCTTCATCACCCTCAAAGGATTTCATTTCTTCTCCTTCACGAACCACCTTATCAATCTACAAATGTTGGTGCTCTTGGTGTTCATGGTAGTCATCTACTTCCTCCTCGATCCCCTTAGAGGCTTCCTTTTCCTGTCTTTACCACTCCTTGGATATTTTCATTATGGCTTTCATCTTTGGTGGGTCAGTTGGAGGAGTTGAGGTAGGAATGTTGGCTAGAACCTATGCCAGCGCAGTTTGGATAGCTGGATTCATCAATACTTCAGAAAGCTCTGTAGGAACATTCTACATATGTCGAGAGAATTCCTTTGGCAGTGAGAGTGCATGAATTTGTATTGTTGCTATGGCCATGGGTAATGATGTAGTTGGAGACATGGAAGTAGAATAAAGTGGAGAAGTGGTGGTAGAAGAAGAGTCGATGGTCATAACATGCACGGTGGGTGGAGAAGAGGCAAGGCGGACCAAGATATCCACCGCAGGAAAAGAAGTAGCTACCATCACCTGGGAAGTAGGAGGATAGGCATTAGTAGTTGAGGCAGCAGGTGGAGATTTTTGTTGTTGAACCTCCATTTCCTCTCCCTCATGGAGTGGATCCTCTTGAATGGTAGGCATTTATGTGAAACTACCTGATTTCTTGTGTTTCTTGGAAGGTTCACCTTTCGAAGCCTTTCTGGAATACACCTTAGGATTGGGATATTGCTCAACAACCTCTTTTCTCTTCCTTGATCTGGTGGATAGAGGATATTTTGAAGTCTCTCCTGATGGGGCAATAGTTGTCCCAATGCCTATTTCACTTGTTGGCTCTATTACACCCCTAACTTTAACTATGTTTTACTTTTTACTTTGAAGTAATTAGTAGATGATTATGCATGTTCAATGATTCGACGTTTGGTTAAAATGGCTAGAAAAATCAATGTTTTCATGAGTCATGTTTATTTGACTAAAATTTGACATGTGCTTAAAAGTTGTCAAGATGTGATGATCTCATAAGGATTATGAAAATGATTACTGAAACACTAATGTTGTGTTGTTGATTGCAAGTTGCATTTAGGAAATAAGTTTCTGCCCTCCGTGAAAGGGAGGGAGAGCATCATCAGAGAGAAGGGAATAGATACAAGGAATAGAACAGGTTGTCACCATATTAAGTCTATTCTAGTTGCCTAATGTCAGCCTATTTGTTTTGGGGATAGTGATGTCAAGATTGAACATTAGTTGTTTTGCGACGGAGACAATTTTCTATCAAGCACGCCGCTTCTTAGGTCGTAAATGAGTTTACGTTGTGACCTCAATTGCGAAGTCTTTTGATGATCATCCTTGAGTTCGTTTTAAGGAGTGAATACGCCCGAGAGACGATATAAGATCAATGTCGTCGATCATGTAAGATTGTGTTACCAACTCTAAACTTCTGAATGAATTATCATTTATATGTGTGTATTTGGTGATACTTTTAAACGATTAAGCTAGTCGTTGAGTCCACTATTTTGACAAGGCTCCTTTTATGGAGAGGCATGAGATATCAATAAGTTGCTCAACTCAATTGAGGAGCTTATTGATTATAGAGATGACATTGATGTCTATTTAGATAAGCATTTTTTTAATAACAAAATGGATTTTGTTGGCCACGACCAACTTTATGAAGGTGGCAAAAGCTTACTAGTATTTTGAATAGTAGTAGGGCCATAAAGGCTGAGAGCTTGAAGATTAGAAATGGGAAGAGTTCCAGCATAACTAAAAATTGTTGTTAAGCTATAATAGCCCGTGGTATTTACCATGTGAACCTGGCTCTCGTAACCACTTTGTTAAAGGGTTTTAGTTGCTTTTTCTCACCTAAACCATAGCTTGAGTAAACAACGACATTAGAGGAATGATGGGTGCGAAATGAAAATCTGATTGAAATGGGTTTTATAACCAATTCTTGTCTTACTTTTTGTGGGGCGATAAGGAAGGATAGAATGATTTCTTTTGGTTGTTGGTATGTAGGAGGTTATGAGGAAATTCCATGAAGGCGACATGAGTTCCTAGTATTTTGAGATTCAATGAAGATCCTCATCGAAGTGATAGCTTGCCATAAAGAGGTAACCTCTCAACCACTTCAAGAACTGTTTTCTATAACCGTCTTTGTATCAGTTTTTATAACTAATTCTGGCAGACATTTTGGGGAAGGAGCCATGAGTAAGAGTAGCAGTGGGGAATGGAAGGGACCACGTTTCTTTAAGCTCCCATTTTTAGGGCAGGAGGAGGGCATGCTAGAAAAGTGACATAAGTTGCTTTACGAGAACAAGAAAAGACACAGAGAGCAGGAGAAAAGGGATACGAAAGAAGAAAATCGGGAATAGAAGATGCGCGATAGAGAGAATAGAAAGAAAAAGAGAATTCGTAGGATAAAAACTTATTTGAATATAGCAGATTAACTCAAAAAGCTTGCGGAAGGCTATAAAGACCTTAGGAGTAGAGACGACTGGGAGAAATAAGTCTAGACTGAAGGACAAAGAAACTCTATTGTTTGTTGGACGTCTTTGATAACCGGTTCAAAGTTTCAGGCACGTAATACTCTGACGAATGCTTTTACTCTCAGCTTAAACTCTCAATCACAATTCTTGTGAAAACAAAATGCATATGTTCCTTTATGAGTATATCTCAGCATGTTGAATTAGTCAAAAGATATGCATTAATGTATGTGTTTTCTTTTCAGTTGTCTTAGTAAATCTTTATAAGATAGGATAATGTCGAGCTTTATCAGGTGATAAGTTCTGAATCTTTTATTGGTATCTGTGCATGAGAGTAACTCTTTTGTTAGACGTAAACAATGTGAATCTCAAATGAAAATACTTTGATTGAATCTTTTAGATAATGTGAATATCTAACCTCTTATTAGACGATGGAACAGACTTGCTAGTCAGAGAGAGATTTAACTTGAATTCAAAGCAGGGTCTAATATAGTACTTACTCTGCTATAAATGTAACTCAGAGGAACAGTACAAATTTACAGACTAGTTTCTCTTAGAAAAAAAGAAAAGAAATAATGAATACTTATATCAATCTGTAAAAATAGTGATGACCCTAGAAGAAAAGGATTCTTTGATAATAAAGATAAAAGAATAGATAGTTGTTCAAGAATACAAATCTTCCTTTGTGCGGTAATGGTTACCATTTGAATTTAATCTTGTAAGTCCAACCGTAGCCAGTTGGGGATTGGGTGGTAATCCTTTATTGAGGCTGAACTTAATTTTACTCCAATAGAAATTATTTTCATGGAGCAAACCCTAGAAATGTGTACATTAAATCTTTAAGGCAATGTAGCCAATAAAATATATTCAATCTAGAGAGAACCCTAGCTTGGGTGCGTAGGTCACACGTGGCAGGAAGCCAAGAAAGGCGTGACAAGGGTTGAGCTTTTGAACTAAGTCCATAGTACCGTAGGACAAGTGTCCAAAACATAGTTATTTCATGTGGGAGTTTGCATGCTAGTAAAGATACTAGAAATGAATTGCTCTCCTAATGTTAGCTATCCTTTATTTTATTAAGTGAGATTAGTGTTTACCACCTAAGCTCATAAAGGTATTTAAAGTCGGCAATCATGCATAATCACACTATTTAAGCAAGGTAAGCTATGCCTAGAATAACACGAATATGATTTTACCCTTTGGAATAGTTTAAATTGGAATTGGGAACCATGGATAGAACTAGGGTGGTGAATATGGTTCGACTTATGATATGATTAGAAAGTGGAATAAGGTGACATGGAGTCCCAAACTCCCTATAGTAGAGTTTGATTGTTAATGATAGTTACTATTTTAAGCAAGGCCCATCCTGTGCAATTGAAGGGTATGTTGACTCCTTGTTGGAAAAGGAGAAAATAGATAAGAGGAAAGTTGTATTGTCCTATTGGTGGCACTGAGTTCCTACCTAGTGTATTGGTGGAACTAAATGTCCTAGGTATTTATATGCTTATAAGATATTAAAACCTAACTTATGTTGGAAGATTGACTTAGATCAATACTTTTGATTTGAAATGATAGTATTATTTTAGACATTACATTGGTGAAGGAATAGCTTGAATTCTATGTTTATTCATGTATTTAAAATGTGAATTCAAACAATGTCGAGTGGTCTAGAAAAGACTAGAGGCATTTTGTTCTTAAAATTAGTTATACTTATGTTATTACCTTTGGAGAATCAAGGATGATGATATTTCCATGCGTTGGGTTAGAGAAGTTGAACCCTAGTATTGATACAAGGAGGATGTAGGAAATCTATAAATATTAAGTCATATATGACATTGACTAGAATGGTTTTTCTATATAGACTAGTTGTGTCTAGAATACCAAATAAAGCAAGAAAAACTATAGAATGAGATAGTTTCTTAGACGAGTCAGAGGTGTGTGTCTAGATGGAACGACCAATCAGTATGATCATACTTAGCTAGGAGGGATCTAGAGTTGTATGGTCGATTGAGTTTTGTAGGACACATCACTAGGACTTAGATGGACAAACTTGACGGTTCCTTATATCTATACCCTTTCGTGAAGGGTCGGGGCACTTCCAGTTAGGAAGTGTGCGGGGGACCACTTGGGTCCACGGTTGGAGGAAAAGCACTAGGATGATGCTCTCCCTCTATAGCAAAAGACTCACTAAGTATCGTGAAGTTCGACATCAACATTCCAGATGCAGTGAACTCCATGTTATGGTTTATGGCAATCAACCTATGAGGTAAAACTATTCTTTATGCTAAGTATATATTTTGTGATATAAATGAATAGTGTAAGGAATTCTCTTGATTCTAGTTACAATTACATGTGAATTCAAGTTTGAATTTATCTAGAAAATTTGTATTGTTGTACTTTATTTTTGTGCTTATACAAATGTTTTTTTTTTTTAAATTCTCTCATGTTTACTAAGTTTATTTACCTTCTAGTAAATTCTTGAGATCACTTGAGTATTAAGAAGAGGGTTGTTACAGGCTCATTCTCGAGCCCCTCATTGGGAAAAGTGACCCCTTGCTACTTCAATTGGGCAATTTTCCCATCAATCCACTCTTTTGTTCGAGCCTCTACAAGCTTGGTTAGAATGTTGAGGTCATCAACCTCCTATTCATCCCATTCAATTAGTGGCAGCAAGAGATTGGCAACTGCGTTGTACCAAGGATCAATGATTGTTCTTTCATCCTCTTCCACCTGGTCTAGTACGAGGAATAGATTGACCCTCTTTAAAAAATATTTGGTTATTCACATATAGTGCCTCATTCGTACTTCATTATCGTATTTGCAATTAGTCCAAAAATCCTTGATGCTATGTAGATGGGCATATTCATGTCCAAGTGCTTTCTTGAGATGGCCATAGGGATCCATCTGTGGTTGGGCCATATGCAGTCTCAAATGGTATTCTGCTAGTTCCTTCTTTGACTTGTCGGCACACTGAGAGGTATGGAGTTCGTATAGCCCTTGGCCGAAGGAGAGGGGATAAGGAATCCCTTCCCTATGTTTTCTGCTCAAAAGGGTGTGTACATGTTGTAGCTGCCAAGAGAGATCTAATAGTATTAGCCGGTCATTAGGATATCGGGGCAACTTGTTTGGTCTTTTTGAGAAGCCTTCAACATGAATGTAGGTAAACTTGGTTTACTAGATGAATAAGAAGGTGAACTGTTTCAAAAATGCATTGGCACTGTGGGAGACTCTCCTCTCAAAGTCACCTTTGAGAAATCTGATGATATGACCTATGAAAGCGTCATTGAGGGTATTTATCATAAACTCTCAGCTCCTTGCCTAGTTCCTCATTCGGAGCTTTGAAAAAACCTTTGTATTGCACTTGTTCGGCCAATGAATAGACCAAGTAAGATGTCATGTAAAACTTGGAGGTCTTCTTTACAGCCACAAATTGCTCATGGAATCGGTCATTGTAATTATCCTTGCCTATTAAAACCTTGTTTCTCCACAGAGAATCTCCTCAACAAAGTATAGCATCCATTCTTGGTAGTAAGCAACAGTAGGAAGGCCCATTACTCTACTTAGTAGGGTCACCAAATCATGGTAATCTTCATAAAAGTCACTGTGAAAGAGCTCCTGGGGAACCTTTGCAGCACTTCCCCTCTTTTCCTTTAACCAATACTGATTAATGATACTTTTTCACATGAGGGAATCTCTGTCCCACATAGCCTTGCCATCACTCATGGTCGACAGTTCCATCTCCCCAAAGGTAGGGATATGAAAAGTCCTTGTTATTGCCTTAGCAAACATGTCAGCCAAAACATTTTGATCTTTGTCTACTATGGTTCTTGTTTCCTCTTAATAGGCCTCCCTATAGGCCATAAAAAGCTCAGGAGCAATGAGGGTAGGAGGAAAGCCTGTAGCTTTAGCCAGCCCACTGCTTCTGATATTCCTTGCATTCTCTATTTTTGGGCTGATTTGGACTCTTTGCTTCAATTCATCGATGTATACTTGTCTAATGTTTGTGTCTATGACCTCCTTCCAAGTTGAGGTCACTTTGGATTTCAGAGGTTTCCCTTGGAATTGATACTTCATTTGGTCTTTATCTTCTTTTCCATGGGGTGCCTTAGTTTTCTTTCCTTTATCTTTCTCTACGGCCTCTCCTGAGGGTCTTGCACTTGATTCCATATATCCTACAAGCAAAAAAGAGGTGAGCATATTCAAGCATGAAAACATGTAAGCATTAGCCAAATCCTTGTAAACAAAGTTAGAATGGGTATTTCAGTATTTGAGAAATCAAACATATAATCCCTATTGTCATTAGTAGTTTATGGGAGGGAGTTTGGATGATTTAGGCCCCAAGGGTCAAACTTCCCTAGCCTAATGGATGTTTTAGAGTTGTTGCAAGATGGACGAAAATCAAGGAATGAGGGCCTACCTGCCCTAACCTACCTTTAGATTTGGCCACTTTGAGAAATCCACTATGGGGGGTATGTTATTTTAACAAGTGGGTCAAAGCTAGTTTGGTGATTACAAAGCATTTGGATCATCTTTTGAGCACTCAAAGCTAGGAGGAAGATTGGTCATTTGAGGTTTTCCATTTGAAATGGCTCTAGTGAGATGACATTCTGGGGGAGGAGTTTTGACTGGCGAGATGCACGGGTCCAGAAGACGGTCAATATCACTCTTGACAACTTGGGCATTTTAGGCCAAAGGGAGCAAAAAGACACTAGGTTTTTTCCACTCAAGGACGATGGATGTCAGTCAGAGCTCTGATGGGAGAAACCCAAGGAGTCAATTTTGGAAGATGACATGGCCATTTACCTTTTGTTTACTCAGTCAAAAGTTTTGCGGTTGAGGCAAGGTTGGGTTTCGATGGCAGGGAGGACGAGTGTAGTTTTCCCTAAAGCTACGGTAGTGATGCGACAAAGTTCTAATCATGGAGAGTTGACACCAGGGGTCTGAATGAAGGTTGAGTAGTTGGTGATTTTCACTTGTCATTTCAGACAACCACTGTGGAACTGAGACCTGAATGGTAGAAGGATACTACTTGGAAGCCATAAGAGATAGTGTTGTCACTGTGGCGGCCCGTGGATAAAGATTCACTAGCCGAGACTCAGAGGGCATTGGGCATATGGTTGTTTGCACATGAGGCCAACCAGTGGATAGGGAGTTGGGGTTAGAGGCATTGGAAAGCCGAAATCAAAATGCATTTTGGGACAACGGGCTATGAGCAGAGTCTCGCAGTCGCAGACTCGGGAAGCTTGTTGGGCTCAGTTTTAATTTGTGAGTTTTTGCCAAGTTTCGACGACGAGAGAGTGGAGTCCTCTCGCAATGGAAGACCCGATAGCAAGGTATGACATTTGGAAGTTACCTTTGTTTTCAAGTGTTGGCGATGGCGATGAGGAGGCCTGGGCCTAGAGAGCATTGACACTTTGGTTGAAGAACGACGCCAAGAGGACAAGGTTTCATGGATTTCTAGTAGGTGATTTTGATGGTTTTTCAAGTTTCTATCACATGGGTTTTGGGCACGATGTTCTTCTCTATCTAGGGCATGTGTTTTCTTCTTTCAAATTCATTCATTTTACCAGAATTCAAGGGAAAACATGAAATAGGGTGCAGATGGCTGACTTTCCTCAAGAACTCGATGAAGGAGGTGATCAAATCAGCTGGAAAACATGGTGGATCGACGATGGCACTCATCAAGCTTAGAGGCAGTGCAAGGAGATATCTCTAGATCATTCTAACCTCTTTCTACTTAACTGACAAAGTGATAATGACAACTCAAACTTGCCTATTTATAGAAGTTAAAGCATTTAATACCCCTATTTAATGCAGGTACAGAAGACCAAAGGTTGGTTAGCTTCAATTTGAAAATGGTTGTGGGAACACCGAGGTCCAATGGTTAGATGGTCGTTGGTGGATAGCCATTTGAGAGTTTGGCAATAAACGGATGGCGCCGGGGAAATCAGGCCCCGACAGGAAGAACGGTGCAAAAGAAAGGCCATTGGGATGTCGGCAATAAACGGATGGCAAAAGGAGCCTCAAAACTTGATGGGTGGGCAGCAGCAGGCTAACGACCGCCAGAAAGCTCTGTGATGGACCGAAAATGAAGACAATTCCAAGACCTGACGGGCAGAAAGCCACCAAATAAAAGCCACTTGAGACACGATGATGAGGTGACAACAATCCAAGAGGGGCGACCCGCAAGGGTGGACTTGATGAGCTCCACGAATGCCACCTGTAAAGAGCTAAGGTGAAGAGCCAGTGTGATTCCGCAAGGACATATGACTTAGAAAATTTGAGGGGGTGAAACATTGTCGACTTAGGATGAACCCTCAAAGAGCTTACCGACCATTTGGACACCAAACAAGGGGGCATGAAAAATGAGATGGTAGCAAAATGACCCGAGGTGAAGGAAAGAGAGGGTTCCCATTCCAAATGGGGCGTGTATGCTTAGGGCACAACAACTTCCTTGAAGATCTAGTTGGTATTTAACAAGAGCCAATTGATTGGCGACTCTATTGGGGATCTTTCAAATTTTAACATCTCTAGTGTAGATCCAATACAGTCAGAGTCAAGTATTTTGTTATTCTTCATTAGAAGAATTATTGGTTCAAACTTTAAAATTACATACTTCATATTCCATTTATACATCAAATTCTAGTCAATTTTGTCAAAGTTTTTCGGGTTATTTTTAGAATTTTCTCAGAGGTCACAAATAACAAATCAATATATAATCAATTCTTATTTCCCAGCATTTTGGGTGGGGAATTTGAAGTTTATCATACTAGTACGATGAAAATGTCTCAAAAGGACCCTGAGGAGAAGGATTTTGACATAGTAGTTGACACCATGCTGAGAACTAGAAGTCACATGAAGAAACATATTCAACAATAGTTAGAACCCAAACTTGCAAAGGATAAACAACCTCTATGGAAGAAGAAAACTATTGAATCAAATAAGTCTATCGAATCCCTTGTTGGAGCATCTCCTACCTTAAATAATGAAGTAAATATTATAAATACTAATGATAATTCAAATGAGGGTGGAGTACTTGAGGGAGGTTAGGGAATTTTTCCTATTGAATGAGTGTTTAACAATAAGCTTGATATTTCTAAAGAGAAAGATAGGGGGGGATTTTGGGAGAATAATAAGAAATTCTTAGAACCACCAACACCTAGAGTTGGGTCTGTTTATCATGGGGGAAACTTTAACCCAAGGGGAGAGCTCCTAAATTTGGAAATACTTGTTCCCACTAAGGAAGATTTAGTTGATCAAACCTTTCATACCCTAGCACCGAGTGAGTATGGATATTTCTTAGAAAATGAAGAAGATATTAACAAGGATATGCAAGCCTTGGAGGATGAAGAAAATTGGCTTGCTGAGAAAGAATAATAGAAGAGATTAAAGGCATTGAAGGAGAAGGAGGACAGGATTAAAGCCAAGTAGCATGAGATGGATGTTAGGAGATAGAAAGTTGAGAAGATGCTATTAGGTGTAAAGCTTCTAAAGAGAATGTTGTTAAAATAGCAACCCAAGCTACCCCTAAAATTCCTAAGGTAACAGTTTAGATGGGAACTTATACTACTAGCACCTATGCTACAACCATTAGCACTAACAAAACCACTAATCATCCTAAGAAAACATCATTCATAGATCATGGGAAGAAACCCATGGATTAGACACAGAAGAATACTTTTAATACATTCACCACCAGTACTAATACAAATACCCACACCTCATCCGCCAACACTCCTATAAATAACCCAAAAGCTTATCCCATTTCATCTGTTGTACCCTCAAATCCTTAACTCATGAAATTTTAGCTAGTAAATGAAAAGTTGCAGGAAGATTTGAAGAAGGTTGAAATTGAAGTGGCCAATGCAAAATTGGCTAGGAAGATTTCCTTCCTTACAATGTCTATAACAACTCCAAAGCATTCAAGATCTGGGCAGAATGATTGTAGATCTCACAAGAAGAAATCGGGAGGGCATACTCTTGGTGGAGGTGGTGGTGGAAACCAAGGTGGTGGAGGTGGAGGAGGTAACAAGAATAGTAGTTCTTATTATGAGGATGATCAAGAACATAAGAAGAAGAAGGGTGGTAATAATGGAAATGGAAGAGGTACGAATACAAATCAATCTGACTAAAAGAAGGAGGATGAACAAGGGATAATCATAGGTATAGACATCTTAGGAGGCCACCTCAAATTGATAGGGATAGGCAATTGTGTTTTGAAAATATTCCTAGTTACCCAAACCCTGTCCTAGATAATGCAAGGAAGCATCTCCCTAAATTTACTGGTAATGATGCTTTCAGTTGTGAAGATCGCATGAAAGCCTTCCAAAGTTTTGTGAAGATTTTGAATTATGGGATGATGATGTTGCCATGAAATTCTTTATGTAATCCCTTACTGACGATGCAAGGGATGGGTACAGGGGGTTACCAGATGCGAGTATTGATTCAAATGATTCTTTCTATAGAGTTTTTAGAGAGTAGTATGGGGATCAAATTGATCCCAGGTTTAGATTGAATGACTTCAAAAATATCACTAAAGGACACAATGAGTCGGTTATCGAATTTAACACAAGATTTCACAAGTCTATGAATAGATTCCATGCCTATCTATGACGTAATGTTGATGTATGTTTGGTGACTTATTGTAATGCTTATGATTGTAAGATGTGTTATTTGCTTAGGGATAAGAACCCACATAATTTGAGAGAGGCCTACAAGATGGAAGTCAACATTTAAAACAATAGGAGAGCCTATGGTAAAATAGGAAGAAGAGAAGACCCCAAGGCCTCAAAAAACTTAAGAGCTCAAAATGATAAAGCTGGTAATACTACAGCTCCATATGAAAAGATAGATCAGGCTCTTAGCTTATTGCAAAAAGAAGCTAAGAATGACATGCCACAATTCTAGAGAAATGAAAGGCCCCCAAGATTGCAGGATTACCCCTATCATACAAATTGGCATAATGGGAAGCCAATTAACAATAATTAGAAAAATGCCCAGGGTACACTAGACCCTCTGCAAAACCATTCCGCCAATGTTACTAAAGAATTACCTTGGTGCGGAGTTTTTCAGATGCCCCATTCTTCACAGCAATGTGTTGTGGCGATGTTAGTAGAAGAATCTCAAGATAATCAAGTAGGATTTTATTCTTTGCAAGATCATGATAAGATGAAAAATGTAGTCATGAATAATTCAGATCTTTGTTGTGAAGAATACTCCTCAGATGATGAGCCTCATAGGAGTAATGTTGATGTTCAAAGGTGGGAGATAAATTCTTATCATCAACAAGTATTCTCAAATGAAGAAGGCGAGAATGATTGCACAGTCTATACTTTTGAATTAGATGATGTCCCTTTGACAATACCCTCTAATGAGGAGATTGAAAGGAATAAAATTGCATTGGTTGCTAAGGAAAGAAGTGATTGCCATTTAAGGAATAGGATTGTGAGTGGTGATTAGGGCTTCCTAGATAGTTTGTTTGTTAAGGAAAACAATGCAGGAAACAAAGGAGCAAAAAAATAGAATAAAAAGGAAGAGATAAAACCCAAGGAGGATAAGGAGATGATAATTTCTGACGAAAAGGGAACTAAGGTGAAGATTGATGATGAATTTTCTCCTCAAGCTGAGAAGGCTAAGGATATGAAACCCAATGCTAAAAAGGTCCAAGGACAAGGTGAAAAGGTAACTCCTACTGAATGCCTACTCCCAGGGTTACCAAATTATTCTCCAGTTGATATGTTTTAGGTATTGTATCAAGTCAAATTCACAGTCCCGCTCCTTGAAATGATGAGAATAGATGAGCATAAGAACAAGACTATTGCTCTTATTAATAATATTGTTGCTAGTGGGAAGGATAAAATTATAATCAATCAACCTAAAACAAGCACAAGCCAAGAAAAGAATGTTCAGACCGAGGTAGCGATAAATGAGAATCTAGAGGTATATCTCAGAGCCACTATTTTTTCCAATCCAAATCATGTGAATCCATTTTTTGTAAGCTTAATCATTGATGGTAAGTTGCTTAGAAATTGCACGATAGACTCAAGGGATTCAAACAATGAAATTCCAGTAAATATCATGGAAGAAATGGGTTTAAAGTTTGACAGTACATTTGGGAAATGTTATGCTATGGATTCAAGGGAGGTTCTTGTCATTGGGGTAATAAAAAAAGTCCAATATAAATTGGAAACATTTCTTAAAAAGGAGTTGTATGTGAGTGTTACAGTGGTGGATATCCCACCAACTTATGGAATGTTGTTGTCCAGACACTAGAGTGCTTCCATGGGTGGGAGTATTCAATGTGACCTGTCATTTGCAACCTTTTCCATTGACCAGAAAGATGTAAAGATTAATAGAGAATAAAGAGCTCCTCACATGATCAAACACATTGGAGAAATTAAAAAACTAGTGTGGATTAATTTTGTGGATATAGGTTTAAACACTTTTTGAATTAAGGAACATATGCCAGAAGAAGCAGCCAAGCCTACACCAATTGATAAGGAGGTCTTGGAAACATCTCAAGATGGCAGCCTTTGGACTATGTATTTTGATGGAGCATGTTCAAAGGAAGGTTCAGGTGTAGGAGTTATCCTCATCTCTCCACAAGGTAAGACCTTCAAGTACTCCTTCTTGTTACAATTTAATTTTACAAATAATGTTGCCAAGTATGAAGCTCTCTTACTTTGAAATTGGCCTACAAACATGGCATTAATTTGCTAAGAGTACTGGGGGATTTTCAATTGGTAGTTTCCCAGATTGGGTCTAGATTCTTCACTAAGGATAAAAGGCTTAGACAATATAGGAATGAGATTTGGGATACTATTGACGTATTTGATGTCTTTGACATAGAATTGATAGAAAGAGGACAAAATGTCAGGGTAGATCTGTTAGCCAATTTATCCAATATTTTCGTCAGGTTGGATGACATTACCTTTGATGGTGTCTCATGCATAGAGTTGCAGACAAGGACTATAGTGCCTGACAACATCTATAACTGGAAAGTGTTTGAAGATGGCAGTGAAATTTTAAGATTATTACACTAGATTGACCAATATGAAGTTCAGGAGATTGACTTTGGTTCATGTGTGGTTAAGGTAGATGGGAAAGAGACATTATTTGGAAAGGAGATAATTCAAATAAAAACAAATATGATTTCTAAGGGTTTGCTCGCACTTGATAGGGTCTTTGATGGCCCTGACAAGTCGAATGTTAAGCAAGCATCCTCCCATAAGGAAGACTTAGAAGAGATAAACTTAGGGACAAAAAATTCCCCTAAAAAGATCTATATAACCAAGAAGATGAAACACTATGTGAGAAGTATGATAATTTCTCTGTTAAGGAAGTATAGACATGTGTTTGCACGGTCATATGATCATTTGAAGGCTTACAAGGAGGACTTGTTTCAACATGAGATACCACTAAATCCTGATGCAAAGCCTTTTAGGACAAAAACAAAGGCCAATTAACCCCACTTTGTAGCCAAAAAAGCAAGAATAGCTTACTAAGCTAAGAGACGTAGGGATCATAAAGCCTATCAGACATTCATCATGTGTGTCAAATCTAGTTCTAGTCAGAATGAAAAATGGAGACCTAAGGCTGTGTGTGGATTTTTTGAGTTGTTCTCTATGATCGATGGGTTTTCAAGTTATAACCAAGTCATGGTGAAGGAGTCAAAACAATTTAACACAACATTTACAACACCATGGGGGACATATGTATATGCAAGGATGCCATTTGGCTTGATTAATGTTGGAGAAACTTTTCAAAGAGCCATGGATGTGGATTTTTCTGATTTCATAGATTTGTTTCTTGCCATTTATCAAGATGATCTCACTGCTCATAGTAAGAAGGAGGATGATCACTACTCACACCTTGAAAATATTTTTATCAGAGCCTTGGAGTATGGGATTTCCTTAAATCCCAAGAAGTGTCAGTTTAGAGTTAAAGAAGGAAAATTGTTGGGTCACATTGTGTCAAAATATGGGATTAGGATTGATCCTGAGCAAGTAGCAACAATTGATAAGATCCCATAGCCTAGGAATGTGAAGAGAATATAGTCCTTCTTTGGATAAATTAAATTTCTATGGAGATTTGTTACAAAATTTGCTGAGAATGTAAGACCCATTTCTAAAATGCTAAAGAAGGGGGGGAAAGTAGCATGGACAAAGGAACCAGCAAGAGCCTTTCAAGCCATTAAGGATGCTATCAAGGAAGAAATTTTCCTTAAATCCTCTGATTATTCAAAGCCATTTCAGTTTTTCACATTTTCTTTGTTTCATATTGTAGCAGGAGTTTTAATTCAAAAGAATGATGAGGGTTTTGAGAAACCTATTGCCTTCTTTAATAAATCATTACAATCAGCTGAGTTAAAGTATAATGTTACAAAGAAGCATGCATATGCCCTAGTCAAGGCTATTAAAAAATTCAGACCATATTTGATTGGAGCTATAGTTGAAGCCTATGTCCCAATAGCCGTAGTGAAAGATATTTTACTTAACAAGAAACCACAGGTCATTGGTGCAAATGGAGCAATAGCATCCAAGAGTTCAACATTGATATTTAGATTACCAAGTTGGTAAGAGGTTAGGGTCTAGCTAAACTGATGGCTAAGACAAACTTGGAGGCTAACCAAGTAAACCAAGTTGAGCATGAAAATGTTGCACTTATATGTGACATGCAAACTTGTGGGTGGTACATAAGGATTGTTTAATATCTACAGACCGGACAGTCCCTAGAAGGTATGCCACACAATGAAAAACAAAACTCTTAAGTTGCAAGTAATCAAATATGTTATTATCGATGGTGAACTATGGTGGAGGATCCCTGAAGGTCTGCTAGGTAGGTGTGTAGATGGGGATCAAGAAGAAGATCTACTAATTGAGATGCATAAAGGAGCTTGTGGAGGCCATTACATGGCCAAAACTACCACCCATAAGATATTGAGAGTGGTTTTTTGGTGGCCAACAATGTTCAAAGATGCACATAGATTTGTAAAGAAATGTGATTCTTGTTAGAGGTTCACGGGTAAATTAAAGTTCTTAGGAAACTTAACACTTAGGCCAATGTCAACACATGCTCCTTTTCAATAGTGGGGCATTGATTTTATTGGAGAAATGTCTATAAAGTATAGTGGAGGACATGCCTGGATCCTGGTAGCAACTGATTATTTCACAAAGTGGGTTGAATCCATTCCCACCAAGAAAGAAACTAGTAAAGTTGTCACTGATTTTCTAATGAACAACATTCTGAGTAGGTTTGGGGTTCTTGAGAGAATTGTTTCTGATAATGCCATATGTTTTAGGTTTGAGGAATTCATTGATTTCTATAACCAACATGGCATAAACATATCATATTCATCCCCATATCATCCCGAAGGGAATGGGCAAGCCGAGTCTAGTAATAAAAGCCTTATGAAGATTATCAAGTGAGTGATTGAGAAGAACAAGAAGGCCTAGGACTCAAAGTTGTAGCTTGCATTATGGTATGATATGACAACTGTGAAGAAATTCATTGGACAATCCCCTTTCAATCTGGTATAAGGCGTTGAAGCCAAAATACCACATAAGAATTTGATCAAAATGTACAAATTTGTCCAATAATATGACAATGATATTTGTGATGAGATGCAACAAAGAAGGAATGAGTTGATTGAGGTTGATGAAACAAGAAGAGAAGCTCATAAAATAAATGAGAAGCTGCAATTACAAGTGAAGGACCTATATGAAAAAAGGGCTATTGAAAAGAAATTTAAACTATGATGTATGGTCTTAATGTGGAATGAAAGATCAAAAGATAAAGGAAAACATTGGAAGTTTGATCCTCAATGGTTAGGACCTTACTTAATTATTGACACACATGGGGAAGATTCCTATTTCTTGCAGTCACTAATAGGTGAACTTTTGGAACTACCAGTACATGGAAAGTTCTTGAAGCCCTATTTCTCTTGAAATAGGTTATCTTTCTGTGTACATTGTACAGTCCTATAAATTTTGTGTATAGGTTTGGTGTGTTTCCCTTTCGGTTGTGTCTTCTTGTTTTGTCTGGACAAGTTCCTTGTTTTTTGATCTTCTATGCTTGGTCTACTCAACCAGAGATCTAAGATCTTGCTATGCCCATAGGGGCATACATCTCCAGTCGAATCCATTGGTGGAACCCTAAATTTTTCGTACTTCCATTGGTTTCATGGTCACCTTACTGGTTGCTTATATCCTATTGCCACTAGGGTCTAGGGTTTAAGAATTTTATGTATCTTGTCACCCTTGGTTACCCTTCATCTTATGTTCTCATGTTGACCTACTGAACTAGTTCACTAGTCACTTAGGTTCCTTCTTGTGGTCTTTATTATCATTGTTCAACCAGCCCCAACACCTTGGTTACCGTCGAGCCTAGCTGGTCCCTATTTTATGAACAACTTTTAGGCACATGTCTTTTAGCGTTACTTAAGTTTTTTGCTCGTTGTTTATCGCCCATTGCATGTTACTTTGTGAAATGCTTCCTTTATCCCATGATGAGTGATATAATGTCTATCCTTTAGTTCTTGGTTCATTACCCATCGCAAGTTTCATTGCTACTGAGGAAAAGTGACCCACGATGAGTCATTTGGTTAAGTTCTTAACCCATCGCTAGCCCATGCACTATCATGAGTTACATCACACCATTCAAAAGAGAACCCATGACTGCCGATGGGTGGAGTATCTCGCCTTTGCGCAACCTTAGTCTGTCGTCAGTTAGGATTACTCAATAAAACTTGAACACACAATGAGCGATGGAATTTAAGTCTTCGGCTAAGATCCTCTCATGCTTAAGATCAAAGGTTGATATCTCATTATTGGCCTCCTAGCTATCGCTTGATGAGGTTCCAATGTAAAGAGGAGAGACGTGATGAGCGATACTCATGGAATGTGGAGACATATGCATGGCAGCTCCTTAGCTCATCAAAGTACATATCAAATTGTTGTTAGGGCCCTATGGAGAGTAGGAAACAATGTGAGCCATTGGATGGAATTTTCATTTGAGTGCATCATTGACCCGAATTCAAACAAGAAAAACCAACTTTTGGAGTAATTGATCACTTGTGCAAGCCTTCTTGCACCATTAATGGTGTGTGTACTTGGCTTAATTCATAAGAAAAGGGTTCACATTTATAATTTCCTCTCATTCGAATGTTTGAAGAGCTGAAGAAGAGTTGGACCAACTACAACTAAAGCTAAAAAAATTTACAGAGGAGTTTTTCCTGGGTAAGTTGCCATAAAATTCCTATTGGTTTCTTTTGTTACTTTGTAGGAACTAGTATATTGAACAAAAATGTCTAAATTACTTTCAAAGATTAATTTTCTAGCTTCTTTTGATTAAGTATAGTTTCCTAATTGGGTAGAATTGTATCTGAATTGAATTTGATCTAACAAGAATAGAGTAGCAATCCTAAACCTAGTTAAATTCCAAAAGAAAAAACCCTGAAGAAGCCAAGATGAGTCAACCTAGTGAGTCATTGTCTTTAAAACCTATACCCAAGAAGAAAAAGCAGAAGGTCTCCCATGACCCGCCCCAAACATCTGAGGTGATTGAGAAAAAAAGGGCCAACCAAAAGACTACACCCACTTCATGGATAAATTCCAACAACCAGACGTCAAGGTAAGTGGTAGGAAGGCTACAGGACAAGGAATACTAACCACCAATTTCAAAGACCTTGGAGCTAGAATTGGTGACATTCTTGTGCCAGAGTTTGGATGGGAGTTGTTTCTGTATGCTTTCACAAGAAGAGATGCTTGACATCCTGGTAAAAATGTCTGGGGTTATGATATATGAAAATTAGTTGTCCCTAATGTCTTTGTGGAGGTAGACTTGATGTTGCACCTTGCAAATACATATGACAATTGATGTAAATAGGATATTCATAGACACTGTGGGTAGGAGCGCTTTGGAAATAAAGGTAAGAAAAGTTGTGGAAGTTTTCATAATGAAACATGATGCTAGTGAAAAAATCCACTAGAAGTTGTGGAAGTTGGAGAAGCTGCAGAAGGAATATACTGATCATAGGGCTGGATTCCAAAGAGGTGAATTTCCAAGGCATAGAAGAGATAAGGGTGTAGTGTTTGCACTCAAAGAAGTTGAACATCTAGATTGTGAAGAATTTGTAGACTATTTTAGATACACATAATTCATGTTGTGTTAGGTGATCGAGGTGAAGTATGATGGAAGGATAACCGCACCCCTATTGTTTATGATTATGGATATTCAACATAAGAATAAGCACACATGGTTTGATTATGCTAGTAGAGTTACTAACTAGATACACTATGACTTGGTAAGGGTGAAGGAGAGGAGAATGCCATTGGCATTCAAAATTTATTCATTGCTGATGCATATGATATTTTCTTAGGGAAGGGGAGTATTTGGAAAGGCCATGAGATTAAGACAAGTGGATGAAAGAAATAATGCATTTCCTATCCAAATGTGGACACACATTTGGGACTTACATTGCCCGAATTAAAATTACGTTGGATTTTGTAACACCATAAAACACACCATTTTGGTACAGATGGGTTTTGCACCATCTAAGAGGATTTCTAGAATGATTCAAGCATTGTTAAGGCCAAAAGAATATGGTGATGACCCATATTATGATTGTAATTGGGGAGATTTGTAACTGTATGAGGATTGCACGGTCATCAGATGTTATGGGACTCCTGTGGCGCCACATGTACTACCTAGATTTATTTCTAATAGGTTGGCTTTCAATGAGATGATGTTCAAAATGGATCGTCCTAATGCAGACAACTTTAGGTTGTTGAGAAAGGCCTCCATCATTGCATCAAATTTCTCCTTTGACTATTTTCTTGTATTGGAAAAGGAAGCATATGAGGCATTTGGTATAATAATTAGTAATTTGAGAATGAGAGTAACCTTTACAAGAATATTTGATCCAGAAAGACACATCAATAGAGAAAAGATAAAAAGGGGAATCTCTAGATATGGACCTCATGCCTTTCTCCTCAAGGAATATGTGATAAGGAATTTTCCAACACTTGTTGTGGTCCAAGATAGAGAAAAGGTGTGGATGATAATTACTGAGGTTGAGAATAGGGCTTCTACTCATAATTCTTATTATGAAATCCCCTAGAAGCACCTCACTGACAAATTTAAGAGGATGGAAATAGCCCTTTGTGACATTAAAGAATTTAGAAAATACATTGCTAAGTTGAAAGTCGAGGAAATAAATGAGAGGATACAAAAGGCTCAGGAAGGAGTGGATCCTTCATAGTAGGAAGAAGTCAGAAAAAGGAATAAAGAGGAGATTATTCAAGAAATTGAGCAAATGAATCCTATGGAAGCTAGGAGATTGGTCAAAGACAATGGGGTACTAGTAATGCCAGGATGGAACCTATCCTCAATCATTGCTCTGGATGCAATCAAGAATGACCCAACTGCTATGGTGTCAGAGGAGAATTTTCGTGAGAAAATTTTTGGTTCAAGGTTTAGCCCTAGTTTACATGCACTAGCTATTTGGTCATTAACACCAGATTTAGGGAGATGTATACTCAGTAGGACAATGATTGGCCTTTTAGGAGACTTGATTATAGGAAGGGCTTCAGTGATGACAGCTCCACAGGTTAACAATGCATACAACCATGTTGAGTTTTGACATTGTAGAGATCTCTTAGGCCAGGTATATGAAATTGTTGGAAAAGCATAATAAACTAGTTGAGGAATATAATAAGTTGAAGGTTGTTGCAGTTAGGGTAGGTCAGAAGACCTTGCCTACTTCCCCATCTAGTACCTCATTGCAGGATAAAGAAACCTTCAAATTAAGATTTACTACCCTGAAGGTTAAAGTCCAAACAACCAAGTCTAAGAAGAACATGCTCCAGGAGAATATGAACAAGATTACAAAGGATATGGCTGATGAAATCTTAGGCCAAAGACTGACCGGAGTAGCCCTTAAATCAGAAGACACATGGTCAACCTATAAAGGAATACATGAGGCCTTTGAAAGGTTCCAACATGTTCAAGAGGTTTTCCAGAACACTTGGAATAAATAGAGCAGTAGATTAAACAGTTTAAGGGAGATACAATAAAATGCAAAGGATGACCCTGAAGCTCCAAAAAATCTTCAAGACATCATAAGAGGAATTGAAATGATTGGAGAGGTCACACACTCCCATGAACAAATTGGTGGGTAGCTCTATGGTAAAATGAAGGCCTTAATGGATATGGAGGAACATGGTATGCCCAAGATCCTTAATGAAGATGGAACACTCAAATAGTATGAACCATGGATGGATTTCTTTAGGCATCAAACTGCTATAGGTCCATAGATAACATACATTGATAACAAGTTGGACTTAACTATGCTAAATGGTATAACTGATAAATTCATCACAATCTAGGTTGACATGGACACCTTTGTGAAGGAGGCCAGAGTAGTAATTGATGCAAGATACAATGCATACAACACAAAGGTGCAGAAGTTATTAGATATCAATCAGCCTATAGAGGATGTGTATAAAAATTGGTTGGAAAGGTATGTTGAATAAGCCATAAAGATGGCAAGATAGATATAGAACATGGTCTAGTATAATAGAGGTCTGGACTTTGAAATAACTATATTAAAAAATCTATATCTTATCAAATTTGAAAGTGCACGTGGTAATCCAACCAATCCTCTCTTTCTACTTCATGTTTCTTTCTACTTTCATGTTCCACACTTTTGCTGAGTAAGGTGATGACGTGGATGAGGATGTGAGTTCAATAAGCTCTTACTTGTTTTTGTCTTTTTGTGTTCCCCCCATTTCTTCAAGTGTAAATATAATCACCTGGGGGTTAAAATGAAATGAAATACTCTTGAAATACAAATTGAAATGTAATGTGACTAGCCAATAGCCCAATGCTTGTTGCTCCCTTGATCTTATAAAAGGGAATTAAAGGTTATTGTGCAGGGATCTTTGAAAATTTTAGTTGATCTTAGGTAATTTAGCATATATCTTGATGAATTGTAATAAGCATACAATGGATATAGAATTTCTCGTAAGGTTTTTGGATATGGGTTTACATTTATAGTCAGCTTAAAAGTTTTCCAACAATTATAGCATTTGAGTATTGATAATGGAAAATTACATACAGTTTTTCTCCTATGGATTTTCCCATGAATTAGGAATGAAATAATCAAGGATTATTTTATTGGTCTCCAATTAATGTGGTTTGATGTGTGTTTGCATTTTTGCTTCAACTCAAGTAGTTGATTTAAATGCTTAAATGCAGTCACTGTTTTGTGTGTTAATTCATAGGATATATAAGTATTCTATGTATGTGAGGTTCGAGTTATAAATTTGTAAATCAAATCAATAATAGTCTACAAATGTCAAATTCATTTGTCATTGCATTACAATATGTTGTGAATTTGACCCTGTCACCCTAGGATGATGCACTATTCTATATGTTAAGTGAATTTGAAATATATCTGGTCAGTTAGATCTTATCAAAGAAAAATTCATTTAATTAAAATCATACATAAGATGATGATGGATTTTTTATTTCTTGTTCGAGTTTCCCATTCTCTGCTTTAAGTCATAAAGGCATAAAGGATTTTCCAATTCGTTGCAAATTGTCACTTGTCGAGTCATAGATATGAGAATGTTTCTGTTTAAAATGAAATGTAGGTTTGAGTCTTATGAAGAGATTTCATAAGTGCATTGTGTGATCACTCTCTCGGGTCTTACAGAATCTAAAGTGCAAGAGGAAAGCTTAATTGCTTTCTCTCATTTGTTGGCCAACCCCTTTTAGGTTGTTGATCATTGGAATTGGAAAATCCATAGGCTTCCTTGAAGATTTGGTTGGTATTTAAAAAGAGCCAATTTTGTATGTAGTCGACCTTAGAGAAAGTTTTTTAGGGTTGGTGAGCTTCGATTTGAAAATGGTTGTGGGGACACCAAGGTCTAACGGTCGAGCGGTTGTCGATGGACAACCATTTGAGAGTTCAATAATAAACGGAAAGCATTGAGGAAATCGGGTCTTGATGGGCATAACGATACCAAAGAAAGGTTGTTGGGATGTCAGCAATAAGCAGATGGTGGAAGGAGCCTCAGAACCCAATGGGCGAGCAACAGTAGGTTGATGGTCGCTAGAAAGCTCGGTGATGGACTGACAACGAAGAAAATTTTGGGACCCAAAGGGTAGAAAATTGCTAGATAAAATCCACTTGAGACATGGTGATGAGGCAACAACAATCCAAGATGGATGACCTACAAGGGTGGGCTCGATGAGCTCCATGGATGCCACCTTTAAAGAGCTAAGGCAAAGAGCCAACGTGATTCCCCAAGGACTTAGGAGATATAAAATTTGAGGGGGTGAAACATGGCCGACTCAGGATGAACCCTCAAAGAGCTTATTGACCATTTGGACACCAAACAAGGGGGCACACAAAACGAGATGTCAAAAAAATGACCCGACAAGGTGAAGGAAAGAGAGGGTCCCCATTCTGAACGGGGCATTTGTGCTGAGGGCAATACAACTTCCCTAAAGATCTAGTTGGTATTTAAAAAGATCCAACAGATTGGCGACTCTACTAGGGACGTTTCAAATTTTAACGTCTCTAGTGTAAATCTGGTATAGTTAGAGTCAAGTATTTTGTTATTCTTCATTGGAAGAATTATTGGTTCAAAATTTAAAGTTAGATACATCATATTCCATTTATGCATCAAATTGTGGTCAATTTTGTCATAGTGTGTCGAGTTATGTTTAGAATTTCTCTGAGGTCACAAATAACAAGTCAATATATAATCAATTCTTATTTCCCAACATTTTGGGTGGTGAATCTAATTTTTCTCATACCAGTACGATGAAAATCTCTCGAAAGGACCCTAAGGAGAAAGATTTTGACATAGCAATTGACACCATGCTGAGAACTAGAAGTCACATGAAGAAACATCTTGAGCAATAGTTAGAACCAAAACTCTCATAGGATGAACAGCCTCTATGGAAGAAGAAAACTACTAAATCAAGTAAGTCTATAGAATCCTTGCTAGAGCATCTCCTACATTTAATAATGAAGTCAATAGTATAAATACTAATGATAATTCAAATGAGGGTGGAGTACTTGTGGGAGGTTATGGAATTTTTCCTGTTGAATGAGTGTTTGACAATGAGCTTGATATTTCTATAGAGGAAGATAGGTGGGGATTTTGGGAGAATAATAAGAAATTCTTAGAACCACCAACACCTAGAGTTGGGTTTATTTTTCATGCGGGAAACTTTAACCTAAGGGGAGAGCTCCTAAATCTAGAAATACTTGGTCCCACTAAGGAAGATCTAGTTCATCAAACCTTTCATACCCCAGCACTGAGTGAGTATGGAGATTTATTAGAAAATGAAGAATATA
>VDFB02000017.1:375302726-375333118 GCA_007258455.2 Sequoia sempervirens | reverse complement strand
ACTATTCCAACACATCTGAATGGGTAAATTTATGCTAGGAATAGTCCTCTTTCACACCCAAACACATCGACTCACTCCGAGCTATGTTCAACCCTCTCGATCCCTTAAGGGTCCAAAGTGCAAAATGGCTACAATCTTTGACAAGCTATTACTCAGAAACCATGATGCTTACAAAATCTCCATTTGAGCCTATGTGATTGAATTGCACCCCTTTATAATAACCTCTCTCAATTTTTGTTATCTCAGAGTCATTTTCTCATGGTGTCTAGTTTTCACTTGATGGAAAAAGTGTCAAATGCAAGTAGTGTAAAGTTACCAAAAGTGGTGCAACTTTTGTTTTACCAACTTCGTGTGAACAAAAACTATTCCAACACATCTAGATGGGCACATCTATGCTAGGGTAAGTCCTCTTTCATGCAAACACATCAAATCTTTCTGAGCTATCTTCAACCAACTCGATCCCTTAAGGGTCCAAAGTGCAAAAGGGAAAAATCTTTAATGGGCTATTACTCAAAAATGATGACACTTATGAACTCTCTGTTTGAGCCTATGGGATCGTGTTGGGCCCCTCTAAAATAACCTCTCTTGGTTTTTGTTATCTTGGAGTCATTTTTCTTGTGGTGAAATTTTTTGAATTGATGAAGAGTGTTAATACAAGTGGTGTAAAGGATTACCAAAGTGGTGCAACTTTGGATTCTGTAACAGTGGCGATAAGAATGAACTATTCAACTTACATACGGATGGAGTCACGTTCCTAGGCATGGTCCTCTTTTTGCACCAGCATGCCAAAATAGCTTCAATCACGTTCAAACAACCCAGTCCCTCAAGGGGTCAAAGTGCCAGTAAGCTACAATATTTGATGGGCTATTGCTTAGAAACTATGATACTTACGAAATCTCTATCTAAGCCTATGGGATCATGTTGGTCCGCTCTACAATAACCTCTCTCAGTTTTGTTATCTTGGAGTCATTTTCCCATGGTGAAGACTTTTCAATTGATGGAAAAAGTGTCAAATGCAAGTAGTGTAAAGTTGCAAAGTGGTGCAACTTTCGTACTACAACTCGTGTGACCAAACAAACTATTCCAATGTGTTTGTATAGGTACATTTACGCTAGGCATGGTCCTCTTTTTCACACAAACACGTTGAATCACTTTGAGCTATGTTCAACCGACTTGATCCCTTATGATGGCATGCAAAACAATAAAAAAGAGAAACATTCACATGATAGTTGAGAAGTCTGAGTTTTCCACACTAAGAGAATATGATAATCCTAAATTCTAGCAAGGGAAAGATGTTTTTTAATTATCCTCCTTTCCCTTAGGAAATACATTGCTCAAGAATCTTAAATAAGCCTTCTTCCCAAATTTGAAAAGCATGATAAGCCCATGGTTGACAATTTTGTAGTCATCAAAGTGGGTAATAATTATATATTATATAGATCATATTTCTTCTTTATCTCTAAGATCTTCTAATTTTGGAAATGATTTCACCAAGATGTTAAGGGTGAACTATTCTTTATTCAGTTATTCCTATATGGGTTCACTTGCATTATCTCCCATTGCAATTTTGGGTGGATTATTTCTTTTAGAGTATTGGGAATGCTTTGGTTAGATTTATATCCATTGATCTGATGGACATAGAAATATATCAAAGGTTTTTATTGAAAATTTTTGGTTGACAGTTGGGGAGTGAGCATGGAAACAAGCCATTGATTATAAAAATGTTATTGTAGAATATTCTACCTAAAATTTAGATAATTTTGCTAGTTGTTAGATTTTTACGATAATGATTGTTTACTTGTGCAATCTTGCATGGAGTTGCATTCCTATTTTCTATTTGGAAGTTTCCATTCTAGAAGGATAATCTCTTAATATATATATTATACTCATTCTTAATTAATCATCAAGTTAATAATCAATGCATTTATTTACAGTTAATCTTTTCTTTTCAATTTTTGTAATTTTGTAATTTGTAACTCTACTAGTATTCCTAGAAATATTGAAGTTGTTTAGCATCAATCAATAAATATTCAACACAAACTATGAAGGACAATAGTGATCAATGCTAGGGCTAACCAATTAATAAGTATACATTAGAATATAAGTCAAGCATACATGTGAATAAGGAAAGCACAACTACTCAAATACACGTAAGCCTTGAAGTATACACAAATTAATAAAAATTATATGCATGAATACAAGGTATACACATGAAAACATGTAAGTCACAAAGTATACATGTAAGTTGTAAAGTATACACTTGAATACACATAACTCATATCTATTGAACCATGGATTTATAATGAAAATATGGACACCATCGATAACAAATATTTGTATTAACCAAATAGCCATGTAGGAATACATCAATATATGTCAATATAAGTATAATATATATATATATATATATATATAAAATAGCCATATAGGCTTACGTGAATGCCATATAGGAATACAATGTCAAATATATCCAATACCAAATTTGTACAAAAATTCCATATAGGCATACAACAAAGGGCTCTGGAATCAAAAGTCATTTGTCTCCATGCTCTCAAAATGAATTCTTTCCCTTTGTTGGTCGACTAGATGGCAATAAATCTTTCACTGATTTACTCTAAGGTTGAGGAGTGCTCCTGCTACTCCTCCTAAGGTTTAGTTCTCGATCAAGCCTTATTTGTTGCAATAACAAGTAAATATATTAATATATAGAAATTACAGTATAAAAAATGATATATTTAACAAAATAATCACTTACCACCACTAGAGAATCACTCTCCTCTAGGGAAATATTTGCATGCCCATGTTGTGGCATGTTGAAGCCCTATAGAAACCATCCAAAGAGAAATTAAACTACAAATCAATAATGGTTTGATTTTTCACTAACTAACAGTTATAACAACAAATACAAATTGAAATTTAGTAGTCTACCCCATACCCCCATGAGAGGCATCAAGGAGTCTATAGCAGATTAGAAACCAATCTCCATTTCCCTATGAACATTTGGAGGTGTATCCACTTCCAACATTTGAAAATAAAACAAAAAATTATTCAATCATGAAAACTAAAATAGTGATGCACATCATGGCTTATAATGTATGAGATAATGAGAAAATTTTTGATTACTTATTAAACTATATATTTCTGACTATCATGCTTACTATTTTCCCTATACATAGCTTGTTTGAAAGCACCTATTTTAGGATTTTATTCATAACAGAAAGGTAGTGAACCATTTGATAAAATGCTTTGGTAGACATGTACGAAAACTATGGTAGCATAGAGAAGATAGTGAACTATTTGAAAAAATGACTCAAAGAAATGTGGTCTCATGATGATGGAATTCCATTACAAACAAATGTGTCGTGGAACTCCATCACCATGAGACTGTATTTCTTTGAGGCATTTTTTTAGACAGTTCATTGCCTTCTCTAGGGTATTATGCTGGGATAGGTTGGATGGTATAGTGTGGTCTTGGTTATGAGATGAAGGGTGATTATGACATAAAGAGGGATGGGTGGGGACATGAAAAAGTGGAATAAAAGGTGAAAGGTTCCATGGATTGGTAAATTGAGGATGATGATGATATTTCTTACTATTCTGATTTGATAGATTTTCTCCAAGCATTCATAGTTTGTTGGAAAGCACCTATTTTAGACTTTTAGCCATAGTAGCAAGGAAGTGAGTAGTTTAATAAAATGCTTCAATAGACATGTATGTAAAATTTGGTAGCATAGAAAAGGCAGTGAGCTATTTGAAAAAATGCCTCAAAGAAATGTGGTTTCATGGTGATGCAATGACATTCCATCACCATGAGACGACATTTATTTGAGGAATTTTTTCAAACTACTCATTACCTTGTCTATGCTATTGCTTACTATTATGCTTTGATAGATTTTTTCCAAGCATCCATAGTTGGTTGGAAAACACCTTTTTTAGGCTTTTAGCCATTGTAGCAAGGAAATGCTTTGGTAGACATGTATGGAAAATATGGAAGCATAGAAAAAGAGGCAAGTTGTTTGAAAAAATACCTCAAAGAAATGTGGTCTCATGGTGATGGAATGGAATTCCTTCACCATGAGACCACATTTTTTCAAGGAATTTTTTCAAATTACTCACTGCCTTGTCTATGTTATTGCTTAATATAATCCTTTGATAGATTTTTCGAAGAATCCATAGTTTGTTGGAAAGAACCTAATTTAGGATTTTAGCCATAACATCAAGGAAATGAGTAGATTGATTAGATTCTTTAGTAGACGTGTATGTGGTAGCATAGAAAGGGTAGTGAGTTGTTTGAAAAAATGCCTGAAGGAAATGTGGTCTCATGGTGATGAAATGGCATTCCATCACCACGAGACCACATTTCTTCAAGGAATTTTTTCAAACTACTCACTGCCTTGTCTATGCTATTGCTTACTTTTATTCTTTGATAAATTTTTTCCAAGCATCCATAGTTTTTTGGTAAGCACCTTTTTTAGGATTTTAGCCTTAGCAATAAGGAAATGAACTGTTTGATAAAATTATTTGGTAGAAATGTATGGAAAATGTGGTAGCATAGAAAAGGTGGCCATTGATGGTCAAAGTAACACATCAATGTTAAAATAGAATATCTCTACTCTATTTCTCCTGAAAAAGATAACTAATCTAAAACCACCTATCTTCCAAGGTCTCTGTAGTTGGTTCTCAATTGTGCTATAATCATTCAGTGGCCTATGCAAGTATAATATTCAAGGGGCCTTTCCTGGTAAGTGAGTACAAACTGGATAGTGAAAAATAACTTAACATGGAGGTTTTCAAATAAATAGAAAAAGATAGATCAAGGTTGAACTGTAGATTTTTGGCACTCTAGGACTTCTCTAGCTCTTCTAGGGTATTTCACCTAAAAGGAGAGAGATAGGGCCAAAAATGCTAAGGGTTCATTCAAATTATGTTATGTGTGATGTTATATAAGCTAGATGAAATGAACTAAGTGTAAGTAAGTGATCTGAATGAATGAATTTAAATGCAAAAGTAAGATTTAAACTATGTTTGAAAACATGTTGTGATATGCAAATAATGAACTAAATGATGAAATAATGCAAAATGGAAAGAAATGAGATGAAACAGAGTGCACCTGGGAAAGATTTGATGATTTTGGAATGTTGTGGATGCTATCTAAAATTACTAAAATTTCATAGTGGGACTCATTCGCCCATGGTGGCGAATTAGTCCTGCTCTTGGTGAAAAAGTGTCAGAAACAAGTTTTTGACTATCGGGATCCAAAATCTGATAAAATTCATATTTTTAGACCTAAGGTGGGACTCATTCACCAGTGGTGGTGAATTAGTCCTCTCCCAAAATTCTAAAAAATTAGGAGACAACTGTGCAACACTAGATTTGGAGATGTCTGATTGTTAAGTTGCCAAAGTCAATTCTATAGGAAACGGACAAAAAACCTTCTTCAAGATTGAAAGATGAATGATTTGACTCGAAGCACCTAGTTCACTTGTTGACCAATCTTCAATACCAAAATTCTTGTTAAATCTGCACACAGAAGTCTACAAACACACATGCAAGAGGGGAAAAATGGTTGAAGGTTAGCAAATAGGGGTTTTCCTTGGTCAAACCCTTAATGAAACAATGAAATGAAAGATAATGATAAACTAACAACATGCAAATGCTATCAACTTACCAAACCCTTGATGATGCAAGTTTGAAGTAATGTCAATGGATGCTCCAAGATACTTGATTAGTGCTTGAATTGATGTTGTAAGATGCTTGAAGACTAGAGATTGCTTGAGAATGATGTGTGAATGTTGAGGATTGTGGGGGATTGAATGCTTGAATGAATGAGGAGATGTAAAATGAGGTGAAAATCACTTATTTATATATTCTTGTGCCTTAGTTGGGTATATGTAGGATCATCATGGAAAAAATAGGCCCTTAAGTGGAAAAAAAGTTTAGAAAAATCAGAGTTAGGCAACTTGACGTAAAAATTTGAATAATAAATTATATTATTTCAAAAATATGTAAGAATAGAATCTATAGAAAATTAAATGTAGTTTCTAAACTACTAGGTTTATTTTAAAAAAAATCTATTTGGTGAAAATTTGAAATTTCAAATGTAGCAATTTAAATTTCAGGGAAAAAATAAGTAGGTGTATGTCTGACCACCCCTAACCACAATAAAATGATATTTTTATAATATTTTATATATAAGTAGAGGACTCATGTCCCGATTGTGATGCATATTTTTTTGTAATTTATTTCCAAGTAAATAATTAATTATGATTTTTTTTTTAAACTTTTAAAAAATATAAAAATCATTTGTCCCACCACCTTAACTTGGTCAAAACTTCATAAAATTCATTTTTCCTTTTAATCCTATAGTATGCAAAGTGCAAAATGACACATGTTTCAAATTCAAAAATGGTACCGCTTGGAAGCTATAGACGCTTTCAATCACCTATCAATCAAGAATTTAGTCGTAATTCAAAAGAAAAATGAATAATAATTATTTATTAAATTCAAAGTAAAGCATAATTTATATTGGTGGAAAGCTGAGAATCTCCTTTTAAAAACACTTTTGTTTCATCAATTTTGGGTAAAAAATAATTTGTCACCACATACCCTACACATACCCATCATATTGCCACTTTTCAGCCCATCATGATCCTACACATACCCAATTACCCATTCATACCTCATCACAAGCCAACATCAAGTGTTTTTGAATAAAAACCTGAAAGGAAATTTTGAAAAAAAAAAGAATTTGGAGCCAAGGGGGACTCATTCGCCACCAATGGCAATTGGGTCCCACCTAGGACCTGAAAAATGGGTGTCGGGAATTATGTTGTATTTAATGTTGTTTGTCAGGATTAGATTAAAAAATGCACTTAATTAAGGAATATGAGGGCATAAAGGGACCAAATAAAGCACAAGAAAGGAATAAATAGTGAAGTTATGCCTAGAAAAGCATGAAAGTTTGTTACAAGACTTTACAACACTTCAAAATAGGACTTGATTACTGATGAAAATGTGATATTTAGGTGAATTGTAATTAATAGAGTCTAGAAGAGTGTAGAAATGTTTTACAACACTTCACAACACCTTCACAAGATGTCATTATTTGAATTTTAGTACCTAAATATGCATGTCCAAGCCATGTTACAACATAAAATTAGAGAAAAATAGATCAAACATCATGAAACCAGACCTAAAAGGCCATGAAAATGACAAGGGGCCATTTTTGTACGACACATTTAGCCCCCACTTTAGTGAGAGGATGAACTTGCTTCAAACTCACACTAAAGTAGCCATGAACATTGAGAGGAGGGTTCAAATGTACTTATGTGAGCAAGATGGAATACAACAATCAAGAGGGATGATCAAGCCCCCAAGATGAAGATACCATGGTAAACTAATCATAAGAAAAAAGTAACACACAAGTGTTGAAAAGAATTGCATGAAGCTTTGATCATCAGTCCAGCTAGTTGTGGATTAGATCTAGGCTGATTGTTTGAAAAAGATAATGTGTACTCACTTTGGGGCCATGGAACTTATGGCTATCTGTGGGGTGAGAAGGCCCAAATGTACCCACTTTGGGGCCACAAATTTTTGGCTATCTATGAGGTGAGAAAACCCAAAAGGTAAGATACATAAGCTAGTTGGTATGCACTCACAAACACAAAGGTGGCTATGGGGAAAATTCATGCCGCTAGGTGGGCTTCCCGCTCAACCATATCAAATTTATACCTCACGATAACTTTAACAAGGTGCCATAAGGAAAAATGTCAAAAGAAAGGTTCCATAGTCATGCAAGGTGGCAAAAAGGTGTAAAATGTAAAAATGTAAAATTTGATGTAAAATGCAAAAGATGTTCAAAGGAGTCTTGTTCAGTTCATGAAAGGTCAATCACTTAGGGAACATTGTGTCTAATGTCTCCAAGAGAGGAATAATCAAAGAATAGTATATTCACAATGTAGGGGATGTAGTGTGTTGCATTTGGCCACCAAGAGGAATATAATATGCTAAGATAGATCACACTTATGAAGGACATCACACCCAATGTCATCCACAAAGTGACAAACGCATCACATAAATGACAAGGCTACACTAGGAACCAAGAATGTAAATGAATTATGGTAATGTATGCCCCCCACTTTAAAGGAATTGCTACACATTGTTCTGTGAGCAATTAGTTTAAAGTAGAAAAGGAAAGAAAATGAAAAAGGAAAAAAAGACATGAGAGCCAACCTAGAAAGCCCTATTCCAAGTCATATGTTTCAAAGTTAGCCTACATCATGTCAAGGAAAATGAAAAACAAGGAAAAGGAGTTGCCCCCCCCAGAAAATAGCACACCAAAAACATAAGGGATCTATGGATTTGGGGTCAATATGTTCATTGTTGTAATATGTTTATGAAAGAGCATGAAGCTATGATCATTCCCCAAAGCACATAGAACTTGAAGAATGGCACAAAGAGAGTGAAAACAAAGGAAAATAAAGTCTGTTTTGGGTTAACATGGAAGATACATTGCGGTCTTGACACCTTGCATCATCCCCAAAAGGAAAACATAAGTGAAAAGAAAATGAAAAGGCGAAATAAAATGAAAAAGCTTTTGGGTCAACATGAAGGAGACATTTCAGTCTTGATGTCTTGGGTCATCCCCAAAATGAAAATATAAAAAAAAAGAGAAAAAGACAAGGAACTATTGGGTCAACATGGAAGAGACATAGGGCGTCTCTATGCTTTGCGTCATCCCCAAAAGGAGAACACAAAATGAAAAGAGAAAAAGACAAAGACCATTTGGGTCGACATGGAAGAGAGATAGGGTGTCTCTACACTTTGCATCATCCCCAAAAGGAAAATACAAAACAAAAGGAGAAAAAGACAAGGAACGAAAAATAAAAGAATATAGGTACAAATAGAAGAAGTGTACGAAGAGAGGGAACATCAAACACATGATACGGTTGAAAAATGATACGCACATGAAAAGGAGAACATAACAAGTAATGAAAATATAAGTCAACCATTAGCTAAGTTATTGGTTTATCAATCTTAAATAGATAAGTGGAAAAGGAATAACATAGTTAAGAGACAAAGACAAGTGTATTGCAAGGAAAAGGCTAACAACTTCTTGCCCCCCAAAAAGTGTAAAGGAAAGAATGAGCCGAGGTGGGTGATGGGAAAGGATCATGTAATAGTGAGAATAGGGAATTCTAAAATTATGGCATGATGATGGGATGTGATTGTTTAAGGTATGATGGGGAAACAATCGGTATTAGTGAAGTGATACTTATCTAGTATGTCCTTCAATGTCCAAAATTCTTCAGCTTGATGGACAAAGATACGATGATATTTGCAAAATGGTATGTGAGAATATTTAGGATGAATAACCAACCTATTCATAGGTGGTAAAAGTATAAGACCTTTATTTAAAAGCAATTGAAGTCTCCTTTCATATTCAAGTGGAGGATGTGTAGGAAAATTGAGTTTCTTCAATTTGTAAGGTTGTTTTCGTTTGCTAGATTCTCTGTGTTCATGAATAGAAGGGGGAGGAGGACCCATGGGGATCCTAACATCCTCATCATTAGAAAGAAATGAGATGAAACAGAGTGCACCTGGGAAATATTTGATGATTCTAGAATGTTGTGGATGCTGTCTGAAATTATTGAAATTTCATAGTGGGACTCATTCGCCCAGGGTGGAAAATTAGTCTACTCCTAGTGAAAAAGTGTCAGAAATAGGTATTTGACTGCCAGGATCTAGAATCTGAAAAAATTTAGATTTTCAATCCTAAGATGGGACTTATTCACCATTGGTGGTGAATCAGTCCTCTCCCAAAATTCTAAAAAATCAAGAGACAACTCCGCAACACCAAATTTGGAGATGTCTGACTGTCGAGTGGCCTAAGTCAATTCTATAGGAAATGGACAAAAAACCTTCTTCAGGCTTGAAAGATGAATGATATGACTTGAAGCACCTAGTTGACTTGTTGACCAATCTTCAACACCACAATTCTTATTAAATCTACACACAAAAGTCTGCAAACATGCATGCAAGAGGGGAAAAATGGTTGAGGGTTAGCAAATAGGGGTTTTCCTTGGTCAAACTCCACTTTTGGTAGTCAAACCCTTAATGAAATAATGAAATGAAAGAGAATGATAAACTAACATGCAAATGCTATCAACTTACCAAACCCTTGATGATGCAAGTCTGAAGTAATGTTAATGGATGCTCCAAGATGCTTGATTAGTGCTTGAATTGATGTTGTAAGATGCTTGAAGACTTGAGATTGCTTGAGAATGATGAGTGAATATTGGAGGATTGTGGGGGATTTAATGCTTGAATGAATGAGGAAATGTAAAATGAGGTGGAAATCACTTATTTATACATTCTTGTGCCTTAGTTACCTGTTCATACCTCATCACAAGCCAACATCAAGTGTTTTTGAATAAAAAATTGAAAGGAAATTTTGAGAAATTTTGAATTTGGAGCCAAGGGGGACTCATTCACCACCCATGGCGAATGGGTCCCACCTAGGACCTGAAAATGGGTGTCAGGAATTATGTTGTATTTAGTGTTGTTTGTCAGGATTACATTAAAAAAATGCACTTAATTAAGGCATATGAGGGCATAAAGGGACCAAATAAAGCATAAGAAAGGAATAAATAGTGAAGTTATTCCTAGAAAAGCATGAAAGCTTGTTACAAGACTTTACAACACTTCAAAATAGGATTTGATTAGTGATGAAAAGGTGATTTTTAGGTGAATTGTAATTAATAGAATCTAGAAGATTGTAGAAATGTTTTACAACACTTCACAACACCTTCACAAGACATCATTATTTGAATTTTAATACCTAAATATGCATGTTCAAGCCATGTTACAACATAAAACCAGAGGAAAATAGATCAAACATCATGAAACAAGACCTAAAAGGCCATGAAAATGACAAGGGACCATTTTTCTACGAAACAAAGGCTTAAAACAATAAAACATGAATACAAATTCCTTTCAATTCAGACATGCAATTCTTGTAATGAGCTTTTTCCAATTAACTAAAACTATAGAACAACACAATTTATAACATCACATCCATTCACAGTGCAGATTTAAAACATGTAACCATTCATCATCACTTTTTAAAAAAAAAACTTTCAATAATTAAAGAACCACAAGTTCATCACCAAGATTAATAGCTCAATAAATAGTAAGAAACACCATCCACAGATAACACAGTAGATAGTTTTAAACTCAAAATATTCTATTGATTTTCATCAAATAAGAGACATTTATGCATAGTAGAATGCACTGGAATACGTAAAACCATTGTCTATTAGTATTACCTTTAACTTAACAAACTTTTGAAAATAAAATATTTGCATTAAAATTGTAAAAATTGTTCAAATGTCTTGTTGCATAAAGCTATAAAATAAAATTGTGTCTAATCCTTAGTTAGCCAATTTGACTTCAATCAATCAACCTTTACAATCAGGAGAAAATTATAAGTTATAGAGAGAACTTACATCAATTTCTCCAATCAAAAATCAAGGTCCACAAATTTGGGGTTCAGATCCATAATCATATGGGCGATTCCAGTTGATTTTGAGTCTTCTTTTGCTGAAATCCTTGCATTTGGGAAATGCACCATATGTCCATTTAGTCAAGATATGACTGGTAGTCACTACCAGGTACACTAATGATCACCATGCCCAATCCTTGGTCTGTCAAAATTGACCTCGAGTTATCCACTTGTTCAAGAAAAATAGATCTGAAGATGGTTCTACCTATAATACGCTTGGAGATGGTAGACCTTTTTTACTTGATTCCTTTTCAAAAAATGGAATATTTTCTTGCAACTTAGCTACTTTTTAGCTATTTCAGATGCTTTATTTTTTAGATAACCATCCATATTATCAAAAATATGCTGTAAAGTTTCCTCCTCAGGTGCATCTACCCATTTTACCCTGAACATTTCTTTTTCATATTCTTTGGTAGTGGTCATGTATATATCCTATAGCTAGGAAACATCTCGAACATAGAACCTGATGTCCATAGGCTTGTCCGGAAGAAGCCCTTCACCATCATCTCTAGTCTTGATCATTTCTTCCATCCTATTACTCCACTAATCATTCATTTCTTGTAAAGAAATTAAAGCAACACTTGGTGAAGCCTCTTCACCAATCAGTTATACAATAATCCCTTTTATGATCTTTCTTTCCTCAAATAGATCTTGGTAAGGTTGTTGTAGTATTCTTCTATGTTCCATGATGACTTCTATTTTAAAGATCAAAATATTCATACACTTATCAAGACAACCAAAATCTTGATCTTTCAGAATGGCATACTCAATCACATCTACCTTAGGTAGCCTCTTCAATACTCGTAATTTCTTCATATGCTCAGCATATTTATCCTCTTCTCTCCCAAGCAATTTGATATATTCACCCAGGGACTTGATTAGATCACCTACCTCCTTATAAATTTTTGAACCAATGGTGAAGAGATCCTCTATATCCTTCTTAAGAAGGTCAATCCACTTCTCCATCATTTGTGATTTTCTCTTCATTTCATTCAACTCTTCTACGTCTTTGCAGCTCATTAAAATAGGAGTTTCTGATGGTGTTGGTTGTTTGGGAGTGGATGTGATTAGCTCTTTGAGAAAATTATTCATTTTCCCTACGTGATCTTTTAGCTCATCTGTAGCTTGCTTGTCCTTGATCAATCATGACATAGTATTGGTAGCCAATATGTCGATCAGATTTATCTATTAATTTTTTATCTGTTTTCCAAGATTGACAGTGTTTATTTGATAATCTGTAGCTTGGAGTTCTCTATCATCTTTATCAGCTATAGGTGTAGCAATATCCACTATCAAGTCTCCATCATAAATTAACCTTTTAGAGTGAACAACACGAGGTTTCTTCTTTGGCTTTACTTTATTTATCTCCTTTACCATTTCATCCTATGTTATGACTTGGGCTTGAAACTATTGTCTCTTCTCTAGATTCAATTTTAACCAAGTAGGAGAAGCTGGATGAGTAATTACCTGTTGAGTACTAGGAGGTGTTAATGAAGGAGGTGTAGAAGAAACTACCTCCATGGTCTTGTTGGAAACAAGCAACACTGAGAGGGGGGGTGAATCAGTGTTCTACAAAAAATAACTTTGTTATTTTGATCATTAACCCACTTTAAGCATTCAACCAAAAGAAATATGCAAAAACAAAAAGAAAATAACCACAACACCATAACACAAGGATTTTTACATGGAAACCCTATTAGGGAAGAACCACGATGGATGACCAATCCACAATATAATCTAAGTTTACAAAATGGGAATGCACTTGCATTCAGGCACACTGCCTAGAGCTCACTGCTCAAAATGGGAAGGCACACTACCTTACAGAGATTTGGATTAGATCCAAGAGAATGAACTAAAATAATAGAATCTACAAATTCTTAATTACAATTCTAGTTAGGCTCAATCGTCGATCTTTTGTCCTTCTAATTGATACTGAACTTCTGCTCTACTCTTTCTCTAACTCGCACCACAAAATCTTTATGCACAAGTGAAACTGTGCATAAAATCGCTCTAACACTCGTCTGATATTCACAATACACGTCGACACACCGCACACATATATCAAAATGATATAATAGATCATACATATATATCTGTGACTAGCAATTTAATTTCAACAAGTCGGCTTCAAATAAAACTTAAAAATATTAGCAATTGTCAGCTCAAATATTAAGAATTATCCAATGCCCATCCACAACGGTTAGCCACAACTTAGCTCAAACCCAAATCAAGATAAGCAGAAAAAAATATTCGTATAAGCATTCCTTGAATATCCGCAACACATAATATCAATTGAGTCAACCCCAAAATACTGATAAACAAAAAGTATCAACCAGATCACTAAAATTACACATGACTTGGTACAAGGCACTAAGATTTCCGGATAACACAAGAAATACATTGATGAACCTTTCGTGATATCCACAACTCAAAATAACAACTAGAAATCTGCAAATGAATCAATGATCACCAAATTATCAGATGCTTTGTTCTTCCTGACTGTCCTCAATCTAACTACCGGTATAAGAAATGATGTCATGAGAATCTCCAATTACCGACTAGGGTTGTCATCAATGACAACACCAAAGAATAATTGTAGTGTCTCTTGCCAACAATCTCCCCCTTTGGCATTGATGGAAACACTTATTGAAAAATGACTAAGTGTTGGATCAAAACCAACATGAAGTACACTGCCACTTCAAAACTTCAAAAAAAGAATATTCAATCACGGCTCAAAAAAAAACTTCCCCTAAGATAAATACACATTTTTCACTGTGCACTTCTCCCCCTTTGACATCAATGGAAAAAATTGGGGAAACTGAAGCAAAATTCCAAAACTTTACAGGAATGAACTTGTAACTTACAAAAGTTTGAAAATATCTGCAAAATCTTGCTTCAACACTCTTAAATTGTTATTGCAAACCTTTTTGAGAATCTCCAAAATTGTTATGTGACCACACATTAAGTAAGATTGAGCTTCTAAAAATTCTAGGTTCACTAGGCCACTAACTGCCACAGCAGCTTTCGCTTCCTTCAAAGTAATCACCATTATCTCAATATTTAGACAAATTAGTCGTCTGAGTTCACTTACTCTCCCAACAATCCTCTTTTTTTCACTCTTCAAGCATCTTATTTTGTCAAGCAAATATTTTACTTGAATTTCTTGCTGAGCAACATCACTAGCTAATGGATCAAACGTATTAGAAATGATAGCCAATTGATATTCAAGATCCTTCACCTTTTTCTCATTACCTTCAATGAACTTTGAAAAAACCAAACATGCCTTATAGGCCTTTCTAGCTTCAGATATGGAACCTTGAATGTTCTTTGTGCATGTGGCTAACAGATTTTTATCCTTTGCAATCACTTACTTCAACCAACTAAGTCTTTTACCATTAAACTCTTTTTGCACTTTATCCTCAGCAGATTTTTCAAGAGACTCGAATTGAGTACTTACAGTATTTATGAGCTTCTTTAGCTCACTGAAAGAGGAACCAAATGGATCCATGACATGAGTAGGCATTAATTTCTATAAAACTCCAGATGCAGGGCTTAGCAATTCACTATCCTCTATGTGAGACTTCATAATCTTCTCATTGGCCTTAGTTTGAGCAATTGATGCCACCTTCATCATTTGAATTGGGGAAAAAGTGGACAGATTGATTGAGCTTTCATCCAATTCAGGATCAAAATCTTCCTACTGCTCCATCAAAGATTTCTTCACTACCTCGGCAATGTCTCTTGCCTTCACTCTGATTTCCTTAACTTGAACTTTTTCTTCTTCAGATTTGGGTTCTTCAGAGACTTTCTGGATTTCCTTTCGGTGCTTCAACCTCTTCATTTTTCACCTCCTTTTGCTCAGCTATTACCACCTTAGGAACTTTAGTTTCCATAGGTGTCTCTATATTTTCCACATTAAGAGGAATTTGAAAATCCTCAAAATCTGCATTCACTTCCTCATTTTCTAGAACATTTTCAGTATTCATTTCCTCAACATTAATCTTATTCTTTTATAAAAACTCTTCCAGAATCTCCTTGGTTTCACCAACAACAACATTAATTTCACCAATCATGAGTTTATTCACCCTTTTCTTGCTCTTAAATTCCTTTTTAGCTTTTTCAAGGAGTGAATTCATCTCCTCAATTGACATTTCTGGACATAAATTTGCAAGAATTCTCTTCCCTAGATTCTCTTCTTCTATTCTAGCACTTAATCTTCTCAACTCCAAAATATTATAAAGACTCTTTAGTAAGCCAAACATAATCTCAACAAGAAATTTATTGAAAATGTTCATATGTTTTATTGTGGATTCTTCAAGAACTCTTTGACCAGATTCATCAAAAGTTTCGTACAATTCACATAGGGGCTTGAGATTTCCATCCTTGATAACTGCATTCTCAACATCCTCAACTGACATACCAAGTTTGTCAACCTTTGCTATTTTCTTAGCTTCTTCTTCTTTACTGGAAGATTTTCTCTTAGTTAACTTTACAGCCGGAGTTCCGGTAGCCTTCATTTCTCTCAAAACTTCTTCTGATTTTGTTTCCTCATCTTCTAAAACAACTTCATATGTTCTTGTTCTTTTATTCTTCTTCCTTTTACTGAAAGGCTTGTCTTGAGCTGGCTTGGCTGTAGGGGAACTCCTTGTAGATCTAGTGCAGGCAGAGGATGCTCCCAAACTAGTAGAATCTATTTTTTCTTTCACTTTTGTTGCTTCTGCCTCATCTCTCCTCCTTATTGCTTCTCTCAAAGCTTCTACAGGTAATCTCATACTTTCTACAAAAAATTCTACCTCTTTTATTACTCTCCTGACTATCACCAGTTTTTTCAATTCCTCATGAACCTGCATACTTCTCTCTACATAATTTCCAAACCTCTCTTCTCCTTGATTCAAAGGTGAACTCAGCAAGTGTTCTACATACATCTTCAATATGTTCTCCTCTACTTTGTATCCCATAGGCATGATCCATATTGTTATGGGATTAGCAACTTCCATATGACATTGGTCAATATCCACCATGAAGCAAATAGTATCTATGTATTGTCCCATAATTGAAGTGGGAATCCTTTCCCTGGCATGCATCATATTTTGGAAATTTTTTAAGTACCCCCAGAGGGTAGTATTCTTGTCCTGACGATAACCAATTCCAAACAACATGTTCCTTATCTGAACGGCTACAGGCACATCATTTTTCCAATGTACTTTTCCAGCACCTGAAACCTCATCCATGAAATAAAAAAATAAACACAATAGAAGATTACCATATTTGAAAGTATTCTTCTTATCTTTCTTGATTTTACTTAGATACTCCATCAACTGACTTCTTAGCAGCTCGCACAAGTCATATTCTGCATTTTTCTTTACCATTTCATAAGCTGCATAGATGGCCATACCAGATACAAAATTATCTTGGCTAGAATTGTATATCTTATAGCCAATGACCATTGATACAAATTTTACATCCACTTCAGCAATATCTTCTATTTCCATTGCCCTTCTATTCCATTGTGCACCTATTGCCTCTGTAACCTTCTCATTCTTCATGGATTTCAAGACTAGAACTCTACCGATGGAATTTAGACCCGTGACTACAAATATAGCCTCTTTTGTGATCTTGAAGGGTATATTTAGCCACATGAACTCGTCATGAACATGGCTGAAAATGTATCTAACCCATTCACTTTCCTCAAATATGGGAAATTTCACAAACTATGTGAAATTCTTCTCTTCTAGGATTTTAAATTCAGGCTTTACAATAAAATCCTCTCCAATTATATGATGGGAATATAAATTCATGATTTGAGAGCTTCCTAATTCTTCAATATTGGCATGTATATAAGCCCTAATATCTTTTGTATGCAATACTTCGTATGACATAGATGAAAATGCACCGAGGGGCTCAGTCTCAATAGACTTATAGGGATGCCATTTGAATTTAGGATGAGGTCTGTCCTTGAATTCAACTACTAGAGGAGTGGACATGATTACAAATTCACAAATTCACAGGCTTTTCGATAAATACCTTTCCGTCGGATCGAAGTTTGATCGTAGATTCTTCTTCATGCTTTGAATCTCTCCACAATTCAAAAAAGTTCACTCCAGGGCTCTTCAAACTACTTTCCTCCAAAGTGTAAAGTGACAAATGAAGGATAAAAATGTTCTTTTATCATCTGCACACCTAACCTTTTTTGTTGCAATAAATGGATTTACCCTAATTCATCTGGTTACCCTATTTCCATTTATTGAGATAAATGATTCTTTTGCGGATCTCCAAAACTCTACAATACTGGCTCCAATTGGGTTAAACAACATATGAAAAGCATTGATCCACCTACTAGACTAGTCCACATTTTAGCATCAATTGTCTGTAGGGGGTTAAAGGATTTTTCTGACAACTCCCCCTAGGCCAAAGGCCTAAAACTAATTCCCAGAGGAATTACTAGAAGTAGATTCTAGTGCTAGCATATTTCCTTCAATAGAGGGATTCTTTTTCACCCATTTTTTTTGCATTTGCCTCTTGATCACATTTGTAGTAACTTTCCCTTTTCCTTTGACATCCTACTGTGTATTCTATCTTACTGGACCTCTTCTATTCCAACAGAATCTAAAAATATGGCAAAATTTGTTACATTTGTAACACAAAACATTTCTGTATTCAGACGAACTATTCCATTGATTTTTCCTTGATTTACATTGGTTAGCAATATGCCCAAGTCTATTGCATGCATAGAATCTAATATCTCTATGAAAGTTGTTCATCACATTTATGCATTCATTGGAATTATGACCAAACTTGTTACAATTAAAGCACTGACCTGAGAATGATGGTCCACTTGGATTCATCATGCTTCTACACTAAGAAGCCATATGGCCAATTTTTTTGCAAGAAAAACAATAACCTTTGAATCTCTGAGCATTTGGTTGTCTCACCGGATTTGTTCTAGCTCCATTTATTTGATTTACTTTCCAGAATCTTCCTTGTCTAGAATTCCTTTGTCTAGAGTTCCTTTGTCCAGAGTTCCTTTGTCTAGAGTTCCTTTGTCTAGATTTGTAACTTTCACCTTCCTCATAGCCAAGACCTCGCTTGTCACCATGAATCCTCTAACCTTTAATTAGTTCATCAAGCTTGGCTGAGCTTTCTTTTAATTTCTCCTTGTACTCATTTGTGGTAGTAAGTTCATCTATGAGATCATCAATCTATTTTTCAAGCACTTCCTCATTATTTTTAGATTGTTCCAATTCATTATCCAATCGGCTGCATTTTTTATATTTTTCTTTCAAGGATTGAGCAAGCCTTTCTTCATTCTTATTTCTATCTTCCATCTCCTTGGTCATCTTCATCATGATAGATTTCATCTCACTCTTCAGGGTAGCATTTTCTTTGGAAAACTTTTCACATTCTTTTGTTTTCTCCTTCAAGGCATGACTGAGTTGTTCATCTTCCATGCTTCTATTCTTTTGCTTGGGATGATCACATAATTCCTTTCTTTTCTCCTTTGATTCATTGATTTTGTCTTTCAATGACTAGATGAATTTTTCTGCACTCTCAAGATTTTCTTGCATTTCCCGATTCTCAAATTTTGACTTGTCAAGATCATCCAAGGCCACCATATGTTATTGTCAAAGACTGCTTGTATCCATTGTAAACACTTTCCAAGATCTCCCCAAGTTGTTAGACTTCTTCTGAGGAACTAGCTCTGATACCAATTGTTGGAAACAAGCAACATTGAGAGGGGGGGTGAATCAATGTTCTACAAAAATTAACTTTGTTATTCTGATCATTAACCCACTTTAAGCATTCAACCAAAAGAGATATGTAGAAATAGAAAGAAAATAACCACAACACCATAACACAAGGATTTTTACATGGAAACCCTATTAGGGGAAAAACCACGGTGGATGGCCAATGCACAATATAATCTGAGTATACTCAAAAGGAAGTTTACAAAATGGGAATTCACTTACATTCAAGCACACTACCTAGAGCTCACTACTCAAAATAGGAAGGCACACTTCCTTATAGATATTTTGATTAGATCCAAGAGAATGAACTGAAAGAATAGCATCTACAAATGCTTGATTACAGTTCCAATTAGGCTCAATTGTCAATCTTCTATCCTTCTAACTAATAATAAAAAATTTCTCTGCTCTTACTCTGACTCGCACCACAAAATATTTATGCGCAAGTGAAACAATGCATAAAATTGCTCTAACACTCTTTTGATATTCACAATACACATCGAAACACCACACACACATATCAAAATTATATAATAGATCATACATATATATCTGAGACTAGCAATGTAATCGCTACAAGTTGGCTTCAAATAACACTTAAAAATATTAGCAACTGTCAGCTCAAATCTTAATAATTATCCAATCCCCATCCACAATGATCGGCCACAACTTAGCTTGAACCCAAATGAAGATGAGCAAACACAAAAATATTTGAATAAGCATTCCTTGAATATTTGCAACACATAATATAAACTGAGTTAGCCCCAAAATATTGATAAACAGAAAAGTATCAACCAGATCACTAAATGTACACATGAATTGGTACAAGGCACTAAGATTTCTGGATAACACAAGAAATACATTGATGAACCTTTTGTGAGATCCACAACTCAAAATAACAACTGGAAATTTTCAAGTGAATCGATGATCACCAAAGTGACGAATGTTATGTTCTTCCTAACTTTCCTTAATCTGACTGCCAGTATAAGCAAATGATGTCATGTGGATCCAATTACTGACTAGGGTTGCCATCAATGAAAACACCAAAGCATAATTGTAGTGTCTCTTTCCAATAGGTCTACTCGAAAGAATCCTTTTTTTTCTCCTCTTGCTCTTTCTACAACCTTTGCTACTCCATTTTCTCATTTTGAGCTCTAATTTCTTCTATCTTTCTCATCTCTTCTTCCTTTCATGTAGCCTCCTCTTCATCTCTTAACCTTTGTTTCTCTAATTCCATTGCATAGAGTTTATCTTCTACTACCTTATCTTTCTTAGCCTTCTTTTTTTGTTCCAACTCTCGTGCAAGAGCCTCTTCTTCAGCTGTCCTCTATGCTTCAATAGCTTCCTTCTCCTAAGTTATCTCTTCATCTTTCTTTCTTTATTTTTCTTCCTCACTAGCTAACTCTTTAGTAACTTTTTTCTTAGTAGCTTCCAATATCTCCTTTTATTCATCTTCATTCAAAACATCATCCATTGCAGCCACATCCCAAAGACTTCCTGGCTCAAACCTAGTCTCCTCTTCTCAAACTTTCTCCATCTCAAGATATTCTTCCCATTCTACTCTCTCTTCTTCATGAGGTTTAGTTTTCTCAAAACTTGAAGGGTTAGGGGAATCTATTACATCAATCACAAGAGGCCTCTCTTCTTCATCAATTTTTGCTTCTAAAGTTGATAGTGTAGTTAGTGGAGTATCCTCAATTTGCATAGGCATAGTAGAAGGTCCTTCTTTAGAAGCTTGTTCTCCAATGTACACAATTGTAATGGGTGTAGCACCAAAACCTGAAATAACCCCTATAGTAGTAGTAGCATAAGTAACCTTAGATTTTTCCAAAGCTTCAATGACCTGCTTCATTGAAACTTCCTCCTCCATCTGGGTAGGTTCTGATGGGGCTACAACAGTTTTCTTTAAACTCTTATACTATCGTGTTTCAATGGAGAAAGTAGTTTCATTACTAGAATCCTTCTTCCTTGAATCCTTGACCCTTGGTTTCTCTAAATGGAGATTAAGCCACATCACACTGAACTATCAACCACAAGTCGTGACACCTTACAAATATTGGTTTCCTCCTTGTCCATCAAATTTATTGGCCTCAAATCATTGGTAGTCACTTTATCCATTTCATAGCGGGGATCAAGAGTAATCCCATCATCAGTGGTACCTTCTGGTATATCCTTTGCAACCTCAAAATCCTTCATCAAGGGAATTTTCAACCTTTAATATCCTCTTTTCCTTACTTCAAATTGATCTTTTAGGTTTCCCAAAATTCTTCAAGAAGTGGACGATGGTTGGGAAATTATGAAGCATATATACTATACATTTTCCTCTTAGGATCAAAATCCTTCCTAGATGTATGATGTTTGAGATTCATGGACTGAAACTCCTCCATTTTTGTCTTAGCTGCTATGGAAGAAGACCAAGAATAAAACCCCAATTTCATTGGGAATGAGTGGCAACCAACCTTGTGCTATGCAAAGAACTTAGCATTCACCTCAGCAGCTTGGAAAGCAAACTCCATCAAGACCCATATATCCCCACAACACCTTGGAAATTTGAAAGGGTGCCCATTATATCCAAACAATCTAAAATAAGTGGATTTAGGGTATTGGATAAACCAATATCCTCACTCTTCAATAAACTCCATTGCCTCCCGAGATAATTTCAAACCAACATCACCTATAAGCTGATTAATGATAACATATAGAAATGCATCATCGACCCTTTTGAAATGCTTCTTTGATGCCTTCAACTCCAATTGATCATAGTATTCCCATACTTTATTCCTATCTAGACCATCATCCATTGATCCTATAGGATTTAAAACTAAAAATTGTCCCATTCTTGCAGCACAATATATCACATATGAAGACATATAGAAAGTCTTGGTTTCTGCTACATTCAATAACTAATCATGTATGTTATCTAAAATTATATGTCCCTAATCCAATTATTGCGATCCTTCTATAATCAATTGAATGAATGGAAACATATAGTTTTCAAAGGTATGAGAATTTTCCTTTCCAAAAATTCTTGCCAATAATTTGATCATATAACCAATATCTTCAGAAAAATTAGACCTCTTTGGTTTAGGGGGTATCTTCTTTATTGATTTCTTCTTTGTTTTTATGCACCTTTTCTTAGTGAACCTTTTTTTTCCCTTCCTCATCTACTACCCAATGTTTAAGTGCATCAACTTCAAACATAATCTTGGGGTTAGGGTGAGGAGGAGGATCAAAAACTAGTCTAATAATTGTTGGGGTTAAATCAATTATCACATTTACTTACACATCAATACACTGCCTCTGAGTTGGATTATAAGTGTGGGTAGAATTTATTATAAACTCCAAACATTACACAACAATAGGAAAAGTGGCTACATGTACCAGTCTAGAAGCAACAATCATCTTTTCCCTTGGGGAAGCATATTCTGAAAGAGTATCCTCACAAAACTGGTCCAAATCAATATGTCCCACAAGCGTGTCAATGATATTCATGACCTTAGATCCAAACATGGATGGTAATGGGCCCATTGGAGCTTGTACTTCATCATGACAGGGACTTGTTTTGGTTCCAACCTTTTAGCCTTTTACCCCTCTGATGTTCCTTGAGTGGACACTTCCTCCTCTGAATCAAAAATTTATTTAAGACCTACAATACTAATCATTATCATACAAATAGGAGAAAAGTGAGGATCAAATTATCACAAGAATTCATATTAATCCCCATTCATTCAAGAAATATTTCCATTTTACAAGTTAGCTCAACACTTTCAAGTTTCGGGTTCAAGGTAGAACCAAGAGCCTGACCATTCAAAGCATAATACTGAACTATGTCAGAAGTAGGGATTGGGAAAATCCTTGAACTTGAACTTAATGTAACACCTTTCAACTCCATCAGACATTGAAATCGGGTTTTTGGTCAGCACCTACACCCATAGTGAAGATAAGTTTTGGTTTCATTTAGTGACCCGATCCCGAAATGTATTCAAAAATTGGGATCGGGTTTTCGCTAGAAAATGACACCTAAAAAATGGAGTTGGTAAGGGGTTCTCTCCAAGTTTCTATTTGAATGAAACATCAAAAGTTAGAATCAGTCTATGGTATGAGACTGACCTCATAAAAGTGAACAAGTTTTGGTAGCATCCCGAGTTTCAATCCTGATAAGATATCGGGAGTCAGAATTGAAATTTCATTAAGAACCTTACACTTGGTATGATCAACATAGATAAGTCAATTATGAGTTTTGATCTTGATGTTGTGTTGGAAGTCAGAATTAGGAAGGCTCTTAGCAATGGAATGTAAAGCAATGTTAAAAGTAGGGTGGCCATCTGAAATCCGATCTCGATAGTGATGCGGGGACCAAAATAAGGACACTGATTGAAACATTGTCAAAAACTTCTATCATTTTGAAGTCATGGCCCAAACTCTAATCCCAATTAAAAGATTGGAAGTTGTGTTTAGGAAATAATTTGGAACTTGACCCAAACAAAAGTTTAAGTATAAAGAGCATAGTGCAACTCTGAATCCCAATTCCGATAGAGTTGCAAGAATTGGGATTAAGGCAATCAACAAAAACAAAGACCTCTAAAATATAATAGTATCTAAATCAAGCCTTTGGGGTCAAATTTTATTTGCAATGGTCTAGATTTAAAATTATTCAAATTTATCACAAAACCAACAAGGTAGTATGGAAAACCCTAGGTAAACTAGGGCATGCTAGGAACATAAAACCCCGCAAACAAAAGATGAAACAAAATGTGAGACAAACAAAAATGAGAAAAACCCAAAACAAAACAAGGAAAAATGAACCAAAGGGTTTGAGAATGAAGAAAAACACACTGAAAAGTGCTAATAAAAATAAGAAACAAACCAAAATGAGCAAGAAACAAGCAAAAAAATGTGAAATAAAAGAGAAAAAAAAAACAAGACAAGATGCCTACCTCCAAATGCAACCAAAAATCTAATAGCAAGGTGAGAAATCCAAGTGCTACTTCAAACCCTAACCCTCGGCGTTGCTCTAGTTCATTCCATCAAACTATATAAGCCAAAATGAACAAAAACCAAGGAGTGGCAGGATTAAAAATTCATTCACATCTAAAAACAAGTGTCCATAAATGTAGGTAAGTCGGGCCTCGGGATTGGGACATAAGTCATAAATGCACCATCGGAAGAATGAAGGCATGCGAGAGTTAGAATCGGGTCACGAGATGACATTGAACTTTCAATGGGTGAAAAGCTTAAGAAAAGGTCCAAAATATGAATCCTGACAAGCCAAGACAAATGCAAGAATTGAAATCAAGAAAAAACATGGAATAAGAACTTTGGAAAAGTTCTTGGTTTAAGTTCTAGTCCGAAGTCTGATTCTGAAAAGGACAAAGAGAGTCGGAAATCAAGATCGAGATGGAAGCAAGGAGAAGAACTTTGGAAAAGTTCTTGGTTCCAGTTCTGGTCTGATGTTTGATTTTGACACAAGCAAAAACACACAAGGAAGAAAAGCAGAAGTCAAGATCAGAATCAGAACAAGAACTTACACTTTTAAGGGTGTAAGGTGATGGTTCCGATCCGAAACCCGGATTTGACAGAACAAAGAAAACACAAGGAAAAGCGTGGGGATCAGGATTAGAACACAAATAGGAACTTGAACTTTGTAAACTACCAAGTGTGAGTGTTAGTATGAAACCTGAACCTAAAAAATAGAGGAAAACAAAGACTTAGGAGAAAAAGGACAACTCCAAAAGCCCGAACAAGAACACCAAAGACAAAAAAAACAAGGGGGGACCCATTTTAAACAAAAAAAAATGGTGTGGTTATGCAAGGCATAACAATTGGTGACTCAACTAGGAACATGGTTTACCCATTTTCAAGATAATGAAGAATTCATTCACCTAGAACCTCTAGTTTATGAACCTTTAACTTGAGTAGGATTGGTCACAACAAACAAGGTTGAGCTGGAATCTCAAAACATGCATAAAAAAAAAAAACTTTGAACATGAGTGTGTGCATGTATGGTGCATCCTTTCCTTAAGGAATTTACCTATCCTTGACACAACTATATCAAGATTCAAGCTACGTAAAGTGAGTCCCTTTAGCTATCGTGCAATGATATCCTAGGCATTGCTCCACTGCTAGTCAAGTGTCTATAGCCCAGACAGAGATACCTCTAGTTCTCTCAAAGCATTTCTCTACTTCCAGTTAGGCATCCATAGCCCCCAGTAGAGATACTTGAATCACCCTTATAATATTGATTTTACTATAATTTATACTTCTCTTTTCTTTTCTTTCCATAATTTACTTGAAGTAATTATTTTCTTATATTTTCCCTTAATACTTCAGATGTAAGAATTTGAAAGGAAGGTTGAGAACTACAATGGGCCTCATGACAACGTTATGACTTGGATTTTTCACTTGACTCATGAATACAGTCACCCTAAGATAGATAGGGCCTCATGGAAATAAATGATCCTATCTAAAATGTGACAGATTTAGTCGTGGTTTATGAGATCACTTAAAATTCCTATTTGCCCTTAACCTGTCAAACTTTCATTAAGATGCACATAAAACATAAGTTTCAAAACAAAAGAGCTCAACAAACATACTTGAAAATACCTAAATCAATTTCTTGGTCATAGTGCCCTTAGTATGCTTTGAACAACTACCTATTATTCTAAAAATAAGAAAAATGGAAGTCCCCCAAAAAAAATAGAAAGAAAACAACAAAACAACAACAAAAAACAATGAACAAAAAGTAGAAAACACACAAACAAGCAAACAAAAAACAAGAGAACAAAAAAATTACATATGTACAATGGATGAACGATTAGGCCCTCATGTGCCAAAATAATTTTTGAGAAACTTTCCATTGACTGGAAATGGAACAGGTTCTCCCCTTAGGGTGCTAAGATGGAAAGCATTCTCACCTAGGAACTCAACAATTTGATATGGACCCAACAAAATTCTATCAAACTTTTGGTGATCACCCTTCCTCTCCCTAGCTTTGTCCCATAGCAGCACAAGGTCTGATATTCTAAAGGCCTTGATTTTGGCTCTCTTATCAAACCAACATTTGACTACATCCTAATGTTTTGAAAACTGTTGCAAAGTAGCATCCCTCTGTTCTTCTAGATTAAGCAAATTAGTTAGTTGGACCTTTATCCTATCATCATTATAATAGAACTCTTGCATAAACTACATAATGGGTATCTGTAGATGAATAGGGAAGATTGGGTCTTGGCCATAGACTAACTTAAATGGTGAGTTTCCTAAGGCAACTTTGATTCTAGTCTTATGTGCCCATAAGGAAAATCTCAGTTGTGTGTGTCAATCCCTAGGATTACTTTCTAGTAACTTCTTAATTACCTTCAACAAATTATTATTGGTAGACTCTGCTACCCCATTTCCCCATGGATAGTAATTAAATGAATACCTCAAAACAATTTTATGTTAATATGCCCATTGAATAAATTATGCAAAAGAAAAGGTAGGGATATTATCACATACCAGAGCAAACGGTAGTCCAAACCTAGTAACACCATATTCATTGAGGAATTTGATAACAACATTGATGGTACTGTTCTTGCAAGGTTGAGCTTCGGTCCAATGTATGCAATAATCCATTGTGGTTAGAATAAAACTATGACCTATAGAAGAATTCATATTAATTACCCCGACAAAGTCTAATGCCCATTGGACGAATGGTCTTACCTCGTATACGGGTTGTAGGGGCATCGCTTGATTGCATTCTCTAGATGTCGAATTTTGGAATGTATGACATGTCCTAATGTGTTAGTGTGCATCTTGAAACACATGAGGCCAATAATAGCTTAATCTTAAAATCTAATGTGTCATGGCTTCAATTGAACCATGCCCAATACCATGTCCGCCATGAAACTCAACAATGGCATATTTTTCCTATTGATGATCCAAGCAACGCAAATAGACTCCTTCAAAAAAAATCCTATATAAGGCTCTTCCTTTGAACATATAGTGAGCACTCTTCAGTCTTAGTGCTCTTCTCTAAGTGGTATTCATCCCATTGGGACACTTATTGTTTAATAGCAAGAAGATCAAATCAACATACCATGGGTCGCTAGTGAATGATTGTACTGTGTACTACTAACATGTGATTTTGGGATCAACATTTGCCATGTATTTGGAAAGGCCATGTCCTTGGACAACTTCATCAGGTGAATTTCAAGGTCGAAATCTTGTAGAATTACCATCCATTTTTCCCTTCTTTCTCATAGCTCACTCTGCATTAAAAGGGACTTCACTACAGGGTTGGGAACTATGGCTATGATATGACTATGTAGAATGTAATGCCATAATTTTTTAACCAATCTTACCAGTGTGAAAGCCTACTTCTCCAATGGTGGGTATCTAATCTCAACATTATTGAAGGGAGAACTCATGAAATCTATGGGTTGTTCATCCCCTTTGTCTTTTTGTTGTGTTAAAATAGTAGAACGCGAATGATCAGATGCGAAAGAATAAATGTAAAAAGGAATTAAATAGTCAGGACTGGTTAAGATAGGTGCCTCTGAGATAGACTGTTTGATTTCTGAGAAGGCAGCCTTGGCCTAATTACTCCATTCAATCTTCACATCTTTCTTCATCATCTCATTGAGGGGTTTTACAATTTTTGAGAACCCGGTTATGAATTTTTTTATGAAGTTTATCTTTCCAAAGAAAGACCTCATTTCCCTTTTGCTGCTAGACATGGTTAGTTTCAAGATGGATTCCACTCTATCTAGGTCAATTAAAATACCCCTTTCTGACAATATGTGACAATAATTTCCCTTCTGAAACCCTAAACACACATTTCTTTGGGTTGAAGGATACACCGTAGCTTATACATTTTCAAAGGACCTTTGACAAGTCAGCAACATGGTCTTCTCTACTTTTGGAAAATATAGTAAAATCATCCATGTAAATGATAATGTATTTACCTACTAGATATTTAGATGCAACATACATCACACACTAAAAGGTGGATCCAACATTAATGAAACCAAATAGCATCCTTTGGTAGGAAAATGTCCCCCACTTAGTAGTGAAAGCAGTTTTCATTCTATCCTCATAGTTAACCATCACTTGATTATATCCTGAATGTCCATCTAGGAATGACATCATCTGTGAGCTATTAACTATTTGTAGTACCTCATCAAGAGAAGGAAGTGGGTAGTTATCTTTTTACAAAGCTCTATTGAGGTTTCTAAAGTCGAAACACAATCTGATTTTCCCATTCTTTTTATGAATAGGTACTAGATTTGCAACCTAGGTTGAATCTTACTGGAAAAATGATCCTTGTTGACAGTAATTTTTGCACCTCTTTGAGGATTATAGGTTCAATTAGACCATTAACTAGATGCTGCTTCTAACAGACTGGCTTTGCTTTAGGTTTCAAAGGGATGTGTGAATTATTACTAAGTATTAAAGGTTTTCAAATCTTCATACCCCCAAGCAATTGCTAAGATATTTGCTTTCAATACTCTCAAGATTTTGTCTCGAATGTGCTTCGGGAAAGTTTTTCCAATGAATATATTTCTCTTTGGGACTGAATCTACCAAGTTGTATGATTCATACTTTCCTCCCTCAATATCAGTAGGCAATTGTTCACAAGCTTGAGGATCAAAATCAAAGATTCTCTCTAGTGCTACTATTCCCTTAGGAATGTTATCGGTTTTCAGATTCATTATACCCTATGCACCACAATCTTCTAGATCCTAGTCCCCCTAATCCCTATTAGACTCATCAATGATTTTCCCTTTGAAGACATTTGAACTTGCTAGGAAAGGATATGTTGATCATCATTGAAAACCTGGAAGTTTTGAATGTTGTCAAGAATGGCTAGAATCGACACTAATTCAATAGAGAACCTTTTTAGTTTGGAATCTAGCATAGGTTCCAAATTAATATTAGCAACAAGTGCATCTGCAATCTGATTGTCTTCTCTATAAATCAACTTAATACTGAAAGTAGTAAAGTCCTCGATTAGGTTCCATATTCTATTTCTATATGCAACCAACCTTTTACTGTGGCATGTGTACTAGCTATGAGCCTACTTGACTATCACCTCAGGATCTCCCATTAATTTTAGAGTTGTCACTTTCTTTTGATGTGCAAACATCGATCCTCTAGCGAGTGCCTCGTTATCTGCAATGTTGTTAGTACAACTGAACTATAACATGTAAGAAGCAATGTAAGTTTTACCCTTTGGGTTAGTTAGTTCTACTCCAGCTCCACTCTCAGTTTTAGATTTAGAACCATCAAATTTGAGGGTCCATAGTTGATCTTGGGCTGGGGTTTCTTTCCTTAGGCCAACTGCGGGTGATTTCTTAAGAGGTGGTGACTAGGACTGGTTTGAGATATTGGGATTAGGAGATTGTTGTATATGATGACTATCAGATATTTCATCAAGATTTAAAATGTGTGTGGAGACTATTTCTTGCACTTCATCATGATCAATAGTTTTACAACTCATTTTCCTTTTGAGAAATTCCTTGGGAATTGGAAGGTTACCAGGGGCAAGTGTACCTAGTAAATTTTGAGATTTCTTAATCTCAGCATGTAAATCGAAAGGTAGAGTATGAACCTAATCAGCCAACAATGAGGTTCCTTCCATTATGTTATTTGTTCTTGTCAAAATAGTCATAGGGCTGGCTTCGAATGGAAACTAATTTGGGGGTGTTCTAGGATTGTTGTTACAAGACTCTCCTTCCTGACCAAAATGGTTAAGAATGTCTAAACAGGGCTGACACATCAACTCAAAATGATTCTGGTAATGGACCCAACACCAATTCAAGAGTAAAAAACTCCACAATTCAACTTCTTCTCCAAGGACCAACTTGTCTTGTTACAATTTCTCAATTAAAACTTGTTGGTTAATGGTAGTCATAGGGTCATTGTGCTCTAGAGGCTGTGAGAAATTGGGATTAAATATTGAAAAAGTCATAATTTATTCTCTCCTAGAGACACCTATCTCAATTTCAAAATAGGCTACTTCATTAGGGTGGTCATATTCTATGATCATATGCTTCAGGCGAGGTTCACTTTCAAAACTAATTTGAGTTGCTAATCCTTTCCATGGCAAC
>VDFB02000017.1:375256171-375302626 GCA_007258455.2 Sequoia sempervirens | reverse complement strand
AAATTGATGTAAGTTCTCTCTATAACTTATAATTTTCTCCTGATTGTAAAGGTTGATTGATTGAAGTCAAATTGGCTAACTAAGGATTAGACACAATTTTATTTTATAGCTTTATGCAACAAGACATTTGAACAATTTTTACAATTTTAATGCAAATATTTTATTTTCAAAAGTTTGTTAAGTTAAAGGTAATACTAATAGACAATGGTTTTATGTATTCCAGTGCATTCTACTATGCATAAATGTCTCTTATTTGATGAAAATCAATAGAATATTTTGAGTTTAAAACTATCTACTGTGTTATCTGTGGATGGTGTTTCTTACTATTTATTGAGCTATTAATCTTGGTGATGAACTTGTGGTTCTTTAATTATTGAAAGTTTTTTTTTTAAAAAGTGATGATGAATGGTTACATGTTTTAAATCTGCACTGTGAATGGATGTGATGTTATAAATTGTGTTGTTCTATAGTTTTAGTTAATTGGAAAAAGCTCATTACAAGAATTGCATGTCTGAATTGAAAGGAATTTGTATTCATGTTTTATTGTTTTAAGCCTTTGTTTCGTAGAAAAATGGTCCCTTGTCATTTTCATGGCCTTTTAGGTCTTGTTTCATGATGTTTGATCTATTTTCCTCTGGTTTTATGTTGTAACATGGCTTGAACATGCATATTTAGGTATTAAAATTCAAATAATGATGTCTTGTGAAGGTGTTGTGAAGTGTTGTAAAACATTTCTACAATCTTCTAGATTCTATTAATTACAATTCACCTAAAAATCACCTTTTCATCACTAATCAAATCCTATTTTGAAGTGTTGTAAAGTCTTGTAACAAGCTTTCATGCTTTTCTAGGCATAACTTCACTATTTATTCCTTTCTTATGCTTTATTTGGTCCCTTTATGCCCTCATATGCCTTAATTAAGTGCATTTTTTTAATGTAATCCTGACAAACAACACTAAATACAACATAATTCCTGACACCCATTTTCAGGTCCTAGGTGGGACCCATTCGCCATGGGTGGTGAATGAGTCCCCCTTGGCTCCAAATTCAAAATTTCTCAAAATTTCCTTTCAATTTTTTATTCAAAAACACTTGATGTTGGCTTGTGATGAGGTATGAACAGGTAACTAAGGCACAAGAATGTATAAATAAGTGATTTCCACCTCATTTTACATTTCCTCATTCATTCAAGCATTAAATCCCCCACAATCCTCCAATATTCACTCATCATTCTCAAGCAATCTCAAGTCTTCAAGCATCTTACAACATCAATTCAAGCACTAATCAAGCATCTTGGAGCATCCATTAACATTACTTCAGACTTGCATCATCAAGGGTTTGGTAAGTTGATAGCATTTGCATGTTAGTTTATCATTCTCTTTCATTTCATTATTTCATTAAGGGTTTGACTACCAAAAGTGGAGTTTGACCAAGGAAAACCCCTATTTGCTAACCCTCAACCATTTTTCCCCTCTTGCATGCATGTTTGCAGACTTTTGTGTGTAGATTTAATAAGAATTGTGGTGTTGAAGATTGGTCAACAAGTCAACTAGGTGCTTCAAGTCATATCATTCATCTTTCAAGCCTAAAGAAGGTTTTTTGTCCATTTCCTATAGAATTGACTTAGGCCACTCGACAGTCAGACATCTCCAAATTTGGTGTTGCGGAGTTGTCTCTTGATTTTTTAGAATTTTGGGAGAGGACTGATTCACCACCAATGGTGAATAAGTCCCATCTTAGGATTGAAAATCTAAATTTTTTCAGATTCTAGATCCTGGCAGTCAAATACCTATTTCTGACACTTTTTCACTAGGAGTAGACTAATTTTCCACCCTGGGCGAATGAGTCCCACTATGAAATTTCAATAATTTCAGACAGCATCCACAACATTCTAGAATCATCAAATATTTCCCAGGTGCACTCTGTTTCATCTCATTTCTTTCTAATGATGAGGATGTTAGGATCCCCATGGGTCCTCCTCCCCCTTCTATTCATGAACACAGAGAATCTAGCAAACGAAAACAACCTTACAAATTGAAGAAACTCAATTTTCCTACACATCCTCCACTTGAATATGAAAGGAGACTTCAATTGCTTTTAAATAAAGGTCTTATACTTTTACCACCTATGAATAGGTTGGTTATTCATCCTAAATATTCTCACATACCATTTTGCAAATATCATCGTATCTTTGTCCATCAAGCTGAAGAATTTTGGACATTGAAGGACATACTAGATAAGTATCACTTCACTAATACCGATTGTTTCCCCATCATACCTTAAACAATCACATCCCATCATCATGCCATAATTTTAGAATTCCCTATTCTCACTATTACATGATCCTTTCCCATCACCCACCTCGGCTCATTCTTTCCTTTACACTTTTTGGGGGGCAAGAAGTTGTTAGCCTTTTCCTTGCAATACACTTGTCTTTGTCTCTTAACTATGTTATTCCTTTTCCACTTATCTATTTAAGATTGATAAACCAATAACTTAGCTAATGGTTGACTTATATTTTCATTACTTGTTATGTTCTCCTTTTCATGTGCGTATCATTTTTCAACCGTATCATGTGTTTGATGTTCCCTCTCTTCGTACACTTCTTCTATTTGTACCTATATTCTTTTATTTTTCGTTCCTTGTCTTTTTCTCCTTTTGTTTTGTATTTTCCTTTTGGGGATGATGCAAAGTGTAGAGACACCCTATCTCTCTTCCATGTCGACCCAAATGGTCTTTGTCTTTTTCTCTTTTCATTTTGTGTTCTCCTTTTGGGGATGACGCAAAGCATAGAGACGCCCTATGTCTCTTCCATGTTGACCCAATAGTTCCTTGTCTTTTTCTCTTTTTTTTTATATTTTCATTTTGGGGATGACCCAAGACATCAAGACTGAAATGTCTCCTTCATGTTGACCCAAAAGCTTTTTCATTTTATTTCGCCTTTTCATTTTCTTTTCACTTATGTTTTCCTTTTGGGGATGATGCAAGGTGTCAAGACCGCAATGTATCTTCCATGTTAACCCAAAACAGACTTTATTTTCCTTTGTTTTCACTCTCTTTGTGTCATTCTTCAAGTTCTATGTGCTTTGGGGAATGATCATAGCTTCATGCTCTTTCATAAACATATTACAACAATGAACATATTGACCCCAAATCCATAGATCCCTTATGTTTTTGGTGTGCTATTTTCTGGGGGGGGCAACTCCTTTTCCTTGTTTTTCATTTTCCTTGACATGATGTAGGCTAACTTTGAAACATATGACTTGGAATAGGGCTTTCTAGGTTGGCTCTCATGTCTTTTTTTCCTTTTTCATTTTCTTTCCTTTTCTACTTTAAACTAATTGCTCACAGAACAATGTGTAGCAATTCCTTTAAAGTGGGGGGCATACATTACCATAATTCATTTACATTCTTGGTTCCTAGTGTAGCCTTGTCATTTATGTGATGCGTTTGTCACTTTGTGGATGACATTGGGTGTGATGTCCTTCATAAGTGTGATCTATCTTAGCATATTATATTCCTCTTGGTGGCCAAATGCAACACACTACATCCCCTACATTGTGAATATACTATTCTTTGATTATTCCTCTCTTGGAGACATTAGACACAATGTTCCCTAAGTGATTGACCTTTCATGAACTGAACAAGACTCCTTTGAACATCTTTTGCATTTTACATCAAATTTTACATTTTTACATTTTACACCTTTTTGCCACCTTGCATGACTATGGAACCTTTCTTTTGACATTTTTCCTTATGGCACCTTGTTAAAGTTATCGTGAGGTATAAATTTGATATGGTTGAGCGGGAAGCCCACCTAGCGGCATGAATTTTCCCCATAGCCACCTTTGTGTTTGTGAGTGCATACCAACTAGCTTATGTATCTTACCTTTTGGGTTTTCTCACCTCATAGATAGCCAAAAATTTGTGGCCCCAAAGTGGGTACATTTGGGCCTTCTCACCCCACAGATAGCCATAAGTTCCATGGCCCCAAAGTGAGTACACATTATCTTTTTCAAACAATCAGCCTAGATCTAATCCACAACTAGCTGGACTGATGATCAAAGCTTCATGCAATTCTTTTCAACACTTGTGTGTTACTTTTTTCTTATGATTAGTTTACCATGGTATCTTCATCTTGGGGGCTTGATCATCCCTCTTGATCGTTGTATTCCATCTTGCTCACATAAGTACATTTGAACCTCCTCTCAATAAAATTATGGCTACTTTAGAGTTTGAAGCAAGTCCTCCTCACCAAAGTGGGGGCTAAATGTGTCATAGAAAAATGGCCCCTTTGTCATTTCATGGCCTTTTAGGTCTAGTTTCATAATGTTTGATCTATTTTTCTCTAATTTTATATTGTAACATGGCTTAGACATGCTATTTAGGTACTCAAAATTCAAATAATGACATCTTGTGAAGGTAAGCAGAAGTGTTGTAAAACATTCTACACTCTTTCTAGACTCCCCATTAATTACAATTCACCTAAATATCACATTTTCATCAGTAATCAAGTCCTATTTTGAAGTGTTGTAAAGTCTTGTAACAAACTTTCATGCTTTTCTAGGCATAACTTCACTATTTATTCCTTTCTTGTGCTTTATTTGGTCCCTTTATGCCCTCATAATCCTTAATTAAGTGCATTTTTTAATGTAATCCTGACAAACAACATTAAATACAACATAATTCCCGACACCCATTTTTCAGGTCCTAGGTGGGACCCAATTGCCATGGGTGGCGAATGAGTCCCCCTTGACACCAAATTCTTTTTTTTTTCAGCCTCTTTCAGGTTTTATTCAAAAACACTTGATACAATTCTCAGATGAGATATGAATGGGCATCAGTATGTGTAGGATCATGATAAATAAAAGTGGCAATACTTATGGGTATGTAGGGTATGTGGTCGACAAATATTTTTACCCAAAATTGATGAAACAAAAAGTGTTTTAAAGGAGATTCTTTCCACCAATATAAATTATGCTTTACTTTGAATCTAATAAATAATTATTATTCATTTTCTATTTGAATTACTTAATTAAATTCTTGATTGATAGGTGATTGAAAACTAGCTCTATAGCTTCCAAAACTGCATCACATTTTTTAATTTGAAACATGTGTCACATTTTGCACTTTTAATACTATAGGATTAAAAAAGGAAAAATTTAAATTTTATGAAGTTTCTCAATTGCCAAGGTGGTCGTGACAAATGATTTTTATATTTTTTAAAAGTTTAAAAAAAAATCATAATTAATTATTTACTTGGAAATAAATTACAAAAAATATGCATCACATCTGACATGAGTCCTCTACTTATATATGTGCTTATTGCAAAAAAATATTATCATTTTATTGTGGTTAGGGGTGGTCGACATACACCTTACTTTATTTTTTCCCCCCAAATTCTTAAGCAATTTCACATTGAAATTTCAAATTTTCACCAAATAGATTTATTTTTTAAATAAACCTAGTAGTTTAGAAACTACATTTAATTTTCTATAGATTCTATTCTTACATATTTTTGAAATAATATAATTTATTATTCAAATTTTTACGTCAAGTTGCCTAACTCTGATTTTTCTAAACTTTTTTTCCACTTAAGGGCCTATTTTTTCCATGATGATCCTACATATACCCAACTAAGGCACAAGAATATATAAATAAGTGATTTTCACCTCATTTTACATCTCCTCATTCATTCAAGCATTCAATCCCCCACAATCCTCAACATTCACACATCATTCTCAAGCAATCTCTAGTCTTCAAGCATCTTACAACATCAATTCAAGCACTAATCAAGTATCTTGGAGCATCCATTGACATTACTTCAAACTTGCATCATCAAGGGTTTGGTAAGTTGATAGCATTTGCATGTTGTTAGTTTATCATTATCTTTCATTTCATTGTTTCATTAAGGGTTTGACCAAGGAAAACCCCTATTTGCTAACCTTCAACCATTTTTCCCCTCTTGCATGTGTGTTTGTAGACTTCTGTGTGCAGATTTAACAAGAATTTTGGTATTGAAGATTGGTCAACAAGTGAACTAGGTGCTTCGAGTCAAATCATTCATCTTTCAATCTTGAAGAAGGTTTTTTGTCCGTTTCCTATAGAATTGACTTTGGCAACTTAACAATCAGACATCTCCAAATCTAGTGTTGCACAGTTGTCTCCTAATTTTTTAGAATTTTGGGAGAGGACTAATTCACCACCACTGGTGAATGAGTCCCACCTTAGGTCTAAAAATATGAATTTTATCAGATTTTGGATCCCGATAGTCAAAAACTTGTTTCTGACACTTTTTCACCAAGAGCAGGACTAATTCGCCACCATGGGAGAATGAGTCCCACTATGAAATTTTAGTAATTTTAGATAGCATCCACAACATTCCAAAATCATCAAATCTTTCCCAGGTGCACTCTGTTTCATCTCATTTCTTTCCATTTTGCATTATTTCATCATTTAGTTCATTATTTGCATATCACAACATGTTTTCAAACATAGTTTAAATCTTACTTTTGCATTTAAATTCATTCATTCAGATCACTTACTTACACTTAGTTCATTTCATCTAGCTTATATAACATCACACATAACATAATTTGAATGAACCCTTAGCATTTTTGGCCCTATCTCTCTCCTTTTAGGTGAAATACCCTAGAAGAGCTAGAGAAGTCCTAGAGTGCCAAAAATCTACAGTTCAACCTTGATCTATCTTTTTCTATTTATTTGAAAACCTCCATGTTAAGTTATTTTTCACTATCCAGTTTGTACTCACTTACCAGGAAAGGCCCCTTGAATATTATACTTGCATAGGCCACTGAATGATTATAGCACAATTGAGAACCAACTACAGAGACCTTGGAAGATAGGTGGTTTTAGATTAGTTATCTTTTTCAGGAGAAATAGAGTAGAGATATTCTATTTTAACATTGATGTGTTACTTTGACCATCAATGGCCACCTTTTCTATGCTACCACATTTTCCATACATGTCTACCAAATAATTTTATCAAACAGTTCATTTCCTTATTGCTAAGGCTAAAATCCTAAAAAAGGTGCTTACCAAAAAACTATGGATGCTTGGAAAAAATTTATCAAAGAATAAAAGTAAGCAATAGCATAGACAAGGCAGTGAGTAGTTTGAAAAAATTCCTTGAAGAAATGTGGTCTCGTGGTGATGGAATGCCATTTCATCACCATGAGACCACATTTCCTTCAGGCATTTTTTCAAACAACTCACTACCCTTTCTATGCTACCACATACACGTCTACTAAAGAATCTAATCAATCTACTCATTTCCTTGATGTTATGGCTAAAATCCTAAATTAGGTTCTTTCCAACAAACTATGGATTCTTCGAAAAATCTATCAAAGGATTATATTAAGCAATAACATAGACAAGGCAGTGAGTAATTTGAAAAAATTCCTTGAAAAAATGTGGTCTCATGGTGAAGGAATTCCATTCCATCACCATGAGACCACATTTCTTTGAGGTATTTTTTCAAACAACTTGCCTCTTTTTCTATGCTTCCATATTTTCCATACATGTCTACCAAAGCATTTCCTTGCTACAATGGCTAAAAGCCTAAAAAAGGTGTTTTCCAACCAACTATGGATGCTTGGAAAAAATCTATCAAAGCATAATAGTAAGCAATAGCATAGACAAGGTAATGAGTAGTTTGAAAAAATTCCTCAAATAAATGTCGTCTCATGGTGATGGAATGTCATTGCATCACCATGAAACCACATTTCTTTGAGGCATTTTTTCAAATAGCTCACTGCCTTTTCTATGCTACCAAATTTTACATACATGTCTATTGAAGCATTTTATTAAACTACTCACTTCCTTGCTACTATGGCTAAAAGTCTAAAATAGGTGCTTTCCAACAAACTATGAATGCTTGGAGAAAATCTATCAAATCAGAATAGTAAGAAATATCATCATCATCCTCAATTTACCAATCCATGGAACCTTTCACCTTTTATTCCACTTTTTCATGTCCCCACCCATCCCTCTTTATGTCATAATCACCCTTCATCTCATAACCAAGACCACACTATACCATCCAACCTATCCCAGCATAATACCCTAGAGAAGGCAATGAACTGTCTAAAAAAATGCCTCAAAGAAATACAGTCTCATGGTGATGGAGTTCCACGACACATTTGTTTGTAATGGAATTCCATCATCATGAGACCACATTTCTTTGAGTCATTTTTTCAAATAGTTCACTATCTTCTCTATGCTACCATAGTTTTCGTACATGTCTACCAAAGCATTTTATCAAATGGTTCACTACCTTTCTGTTATGAATAAAATCCTAAAATAGGTGCTTTCAAACAAGCTATGTATAGGGAAAATAGTAAGCATGATAGTCAGAAATATATAGTTTAATAAGTAATCAAAAATTTTCTCATTATCTCATACATTATAAGCCATGATGTGCATCACTATTTTAGTTTTCATGATTGAATAATTTTTTGTTTTATTTTCAAATGTTGGAAGTGGATACACCTCCAAATGTTCATAGGGAAATGGAGATTGGTTTCTAATCTGCTATAGACTCCTTGATGCCTCTCATGGGGGTATGGGGTAGACTACTAAATTTCAATTTGTATTTGTTGTTATAACTGTTAGTTAGTGAAAAATCAAACCATTATTGATTTGTAGTTTAATTTCTCTTTGGATGGTTTCTATAGGGCTTCAACATGCCACAACATGGGCATGCAAATATTTCCCTAGAGGAGAGTGATTCTCTAGTGGTGGTAAGTGATTATTTTGTTAAATATATCATTTTTTATACTGTAATTTCTATATATTAATATATTTACTTGTTATTGCAACAAATAAGGCTTGATCGAGAACTAAACCTTAGGAGGAGTAGCAGGAGCACTCCTCAACCTTAGAGTAAATCAGTGAAAGACTTATTGCCATCTAGTCGACCAACAAAGGGAAAGAATTCATTTTGAGAGCATGGAGACAAATGACTTTTGATTCCAGAGCCCTTTGTTGTATGCCTATATGGAATTTTTGTACAAATTTGGTATTGGATATATTTGACATTGTATTCCTATATGGCATTCACGTAAGCCTATATGGCTATTTTATATATATATATATATATATATATATATATATATATATATATATATATATATATATATATATATATATTATACTTATATTGACATATATTGATGTATTCCTACATGGCTATTTGGTTAATACAAATATTTGTTATCGATGGTGTCCATATTTTCATTATAAATCCATGGTTCAATAGATATGAGTTATGTGTATTCAAGTGTATACTTTACAACTTACATGTATACTTTGTGACTTACATGTTTTCATGTGTATACCTTGTATTCATGCATATAATTTTTATTAATTTGTGTATACTTCAAGGCTTACGTGTATTTGAGTAGTTGTGCTTTCCTTATTCACATGTATGCTTGACTTATATTCTAATGTATACTTATTAATTGGTTAGCCCTAGCATTGATCACTATTGTCCTTCATAGTTTGTGTTGAATATTTATTGATTGATGCTAAACAACTTCAATATTTCTAGGAATACTAGTAGAGTTACAAATTACAAAATTACAAAAATTGAAAAGAAAAGATTAACTGTAAATAAATGCATTGATTATTAACTTGATGATTAATTAAGAATGAGTATAATATATATATTAAGAGATTATCCTTCTAGAATGGAAACTTCCAAATAGAAAATAGGAATGCAACTCCATGCAAGATTGCACAAGTAAACAATCATTATCGTAAAAATCTAACAACTAGCAAAATTATCTAAAGGAATATTTTAGGTAGAATATTCTACAATAACATTTTTATAATCAATGGCTTGTTTCCATGCTCACTCCCCAACTGTCAACCAAAAATTTTCAATAAAAACCTTTGATATATTTCTATGTCCATCAGATCAATGGATATAAATCTAACCAAAGCATTCCCAATACTCTAAAAGAAATAATCCACCCAAAATTGCAATGGGAGATAATGCAAGTGAACCCATATAGGAATAACTGAATAAAGAATAGTTCACCCTTAACATCTTGGTGAAATCATTTCCAAACTTAGAAGATCTTAGAGATAAAGAAGAAATATGATCTATATAATATATAATTATTACCCACTTTGATGACTACAAAATTGTCAACCATGGGCTTATCATGCTTTTCAAATTTGGGAAGAAGGCTTATTTAAGATTCTTGAGCAATGTATTTCCTAAGGGAAAGGAGGATAATTAAAAAACATCTTTCCCTTGCTAGAATTTAGGATTATCATATTCTCTTAGTGTGGAAAACTCAGACTTCTCAACTATCATGTGAATGTTTCTCTTTTTTATTGTTTTGCATGCCATCATAAGGGATCAAGTCGGTTGAACATAGCTCAAAGTGATTCAACGTGTTTGTGTGAAAAAGAGGACCATGCCTAGCGTAAATGTACCTATACAAACACATTGGAATAGTTTGTTTGGTCACACGAGTTGTAGTACGAAAGTTGCACCACTTTGCAACTTTACACTACTTGCATTTGACACTTTTTCCATCAATTGAAAAGTCTTCACCATGGGAAAATGACTCCAAGATAACAAAACTAAGAGAGATTATTGTAGAGGGGACCAACATGATCCCATAGGCTTAGATAGAGATTTCGTAAGTATCATAGTTTCTAAGCAATAGCCCATCAAATATTGTAGCCATTTTACACTTTGGACCCTTAAGGGATCAAGTTGTTTGAACGTAGATTGAAGTTATTTGGCATGTTTGGGTGCAAAAGAGGACCATGCCTAGTGTAAACGTACCCATTCAGATGTGTTGGAATAGTTCATTTGGTCATACAAGTTACAGAACGAAAGTTGCACCACTTTGCAACTTTACACTACTTGTATTTAACACTTTTTCTATCAATTAAAAAAATTTCACCACAAGAAAATGACTCTGAGATAATAAAAAAATAAGAGAGGTTATTGTAGAGGGACCCAACATGATCTGATAGACTCAAACAGAGAGTCCGTAAGCATCACGATTTTTGAGTAATAGCCTGTCAAAGATTGCAGTCATTTTGCACTTTGGACCCTTAAGGGATCGAGTTGGTTGAATGTAGCTCAGAGTGATTTGATGTGTTTGGGTATGAAAGAGGACCATTCCTAGCATAGATGTACCCATCTGGATGTGTTGGAATAGTTTTTTTGTTCACACGAGTTGCAAAACAAAAGTTGCACCACTTTGCAACTTTACACTACTTGCATTTGACACTTTTTCCATCAAGTGAAAACTAGACACCATGGGAAAATGACTCTGAGATAACAAAAATTGAGAGAGGTTATTATAAAGGGGTGCAATGCAATCACATAGGCTCAAATGGAGATTTTGTAAGCATCATGGTTTCTGAGTAATAGCTTGTCAAAGATTGTAGCCATTTTGCATTTTGGACCCTTAAGGGATCGAGAGGGTTGAACATAGCTCGGAGTGAGTCGATGTGTTTGGGTGTGAAAGAGGACTATTCCTAGCATAAATTTACCCATTCAGATGTGTTGGAATAGTCTGTTTGGTCATATGAGTTGTAGAACAAAAGTTGCACCACTTTACAACTTTACACTACTTGCATTTAACACTTTTTCCATCAAATGAAAACTGGACACTATGGGAAAAAAACTCTGAGATAACAAAAACCAAGAGAGGTTATTGTAGAGGGGCCTAATGCAATCTTGTAGGCTCAAATAGAGAGGTTGTAAGCTTCACGGTTTTTTAGTAATATCCCATCAAATATTGCTGCCCTTTTGCACTTTGGACTCTTAAGGGATCAAGCCAATAGAATGTAGCTCAGAGTGATTCAGCATGATTGGGTGCAAAAGAGGACCATGCATAATATAAACATACCCATCTAGATGAATTGGAATAGTCTATTTGGTCACACGAGTTGCAAAAAGAAAGTTGCACCACTTTGCAACTTTACACTGCTTGCATTTGACACTTTTTCCATCAAGTGAAAACTAGACACCATGGGAAAATGACTCTAAGATAACAAAAACTGAGAGGTTACTATAGAGGGGCCCAAAGTGATACCATAGGCTTAGATGAAGAGTTCGTAAGCATCATGGTTTTTGAGTAATAGTCCATCAAATATTGCAACCATTTTGCACTTTAGACCCTTAAGGGATCAAATCAATTGAATGTACCTTGAAGTGATTTGGTGTGTTTGGGTGCAAAAGAGGGCCATTCCTAGCATAAAAACATCCATTCAGATGTGTTGGAATAGTCCATTTGGTCACACGAGTTACAAAAAAAAAGTTGCACCACTTTGCAACTTTACACTACTTGCATTTCACACTTTTTCCATCAAGTGAAAACTGGACAACATGGGAAAATGACTCTGAGATAACAAAAACCGAGAGAGGTTATTGTAGAGGGTCCCAATGTGATCTTGTAGGCAAATGTAAATGAAATGAAAAGAGATGGAAGGCACTTATAGACAACAAATACACACCATTTGGTTCCAAGTCATGAACAACAAGGCTTAAATCTTGATGCTTCCATTGAGGATAGGCATGCTAGTCTCTCAACTTAGTCACTCCTATCCATTCATCTTCATTGGAAGTTCCAAGATACCCATTGCACACAAAAACCTCTCATGAATAGAATAACATGAAATTCAAGATGCTCTTATAATTTCTACATCATAGGTGCTCATGACGACGTTAACTTCAAATGAATAACTTGAAATTCCCTCGCTAAGCTTCACATGCAATTTTATAATGGTATAAAATTAGAATTGATATTTTTCAAGATCATCAAAATAAGGATGTTGCATTGCTTTTTTGGCTGAGATTCTTTTGGATGGCTCATAAATCATCATTTTTTGTAAGGATACACCAATCAATTTTAGTAGTTTACTTACAAATAGGAAAAGTTAAAGAAGAAAAAGAAAGAGCATCCAAAATGGAAATGAAATGAAAAATAGATGGAAGGAATTTATAGATAACAAATCCACACCATTTGATTCCAATTTGGGAATAACAAGGCTTAAATCTTGATGCTTCCATTGAGGATAGGCATGCCAGTCTCTCAACTTAGACACTCCTAGCCATACATCTTCATTAGGATTTCCAAGATACCTATTGCACACAACAACCTCTCATGAATAGAACATGAATAGAATGTAACTAAACTATTACTTTCCAACCTTTCGAAAACTTGTAACCTATTATAAAAAAAACACAATTTAATCTTCCACTTAGTTTACTATTCTATAGAGAATATCCTACATTTTTTTGCATATTTTTGAGAAAAAATAAAATACCATCGAACTCTATATCCTTTTCCATAGTTCTAAACATAAAGTGTGCTACATTTGCAAGTCTGATAACTTCATCAATCACCTACATACATGATATAAATATTAGATGATAGCATTAGCATCATACAAATTAATGTGCATACAAGTACAAATTAATAAGAACCAATTTGCATACTTACAAATTAATCCAATGAAACATCCGGGTCTACTCTACTCTTTATCGTGTCAAGTATTGCCTTATGGTTAGGCTCACACACCTTCCACAAGGTCTTGTTCAAAGGTATACCCCCATATTTGGTCAAATGAACATTGGATGCCATGAAAATGTTCGAGTAATGAAGAATCTTCTGATGCATGTCAAAGTCCTAAAATATCCAACATTTAACACTCTTATGTGGGTACTTTCTTAGCCACGTTCTAGTAACAATAGTTAAGCCAATAGGGTATTCAATGTTTTCTCCATCTATAATTGGGGCCTCCAATTTATTTTTTGCCTCAACACAACAACACAAGTAACAATCCATTCCCTCTTCATTATCTTCATCTGCAATAACTACATAAACATGCCCTACATTGAGATGTGCAACAAATTAGATGAAATTAGTCAACATTACAAATACACTACAAAGTAACATAACAATAGGAATTTTAAAAACTATGCAAGTAGATATATTACCTGGTTGAACTAGATCTGATATGTGGTCAAAATTAACTAATGATTTCATCTATGTTAGTTCTAGTGTCGTTATAGGGTGATATGTGTGAAGTGGGCTAAGATAACTTAATGACCATTTCTCAACCCACTCCTTTGACTCACAATCTTTCGTGTATGGATACTCCATGAACCTACATTTGAGCTAAGGAAAGAGTGTAGCTCACTCGATCCTGTCAGTGTAAAACAATCCTCATATGGTGCAATGTTAGTATCATCCATCAACCAAAAAAATCTATGAACTGAAGACGTGCCTTCATTACCTAGACCCATCAAAGAATTACACCACTCAACAATTGATTTTGCATCTATCAACTTTGCATTGTCTTTATGCTTTAACTCTTCTCATGCTAATGCTCTTTTCACACATGCTCCTGCACCATCATGCTCCCCCTTTCCATGCCCGGCCTCACAAAAGTTCCACATATGTTGAACAACTATAATGACATTCATCTTGCTCAACCAGTAGAACATGTGCGAGTTCTTGAACTATGTTACATAGTTATCTAACCATATTATATGCCAACTGTATGCTATGCCCCTTTAAAACAAATCATTATAGAACAACTGGAAGCAACCTTGCACAAACTCTATAGAAGTGATACTCCCTCAATACCTTCCTTTGGTTCTCTATACTATCAGCTACATGAATGAATGTTATGTGCACAAATATTGAAACCTGTGTGGAGTTGTAATATTGTGATTGCACCTCAGGTTGTGGATATAGAGTTTAGTTCTTTGCAAAGTTGACCACTGAAACTATGCTACCAAATAGAAAGGTGTCCTTACATATCCAACCATCGAGCTATATGGGTAAGCCTTCCATACTCATACACTATATTGTCATGAAACGTAGGCATACTGGCATATGTCGCAAGCCACCACAACGTTGACATGAACCATCCAAGCATAGTTTCCTATAGAATATTTGGCCATCCTCTATTTCACATAAATTTTTTGATAAGAAATCTCTTGAAGATGTTGGTGGGGCATGAATGCCACAATCCTAAAAAAAATCATTATTATGCAAATCTACACATATAGAACAATTAAAATCATAATTGTTAGAGAATTCAATATGTAGTCTACAACAAAAAGTAGTGCATGTGTGATTTAGCATAAAAACGTTTAAGTATTTGAAAATATCTTTGAAAATTTTGAATTTGAGGATAATCCTCTTGAAAGTTACCAAAAAACTGTGTTTGAGATGTATCCAAAAATTCTTTGGATGTGGCTCATGATTTCGACTACCAATTCTCCTTCTTACCACATCCCATTGATTCAAGGATGGCCTTGTGCTATTCTTCCAGTAGTCTTCAATTAGTGTTCTCAATGCTTCAACAACTACTTTATCTTTTGTGGGAGTCACCCCAAGAATGCCCATAATTCATTTGAATCGGTGCCCTAAATTTTTTTCCACCTTTGAAGGACTCTTGATAAACTTTTTCTATTAATTCTCAATTGTTCACTCATCTTTCGAATGAGATGAGATCTCCTTGTTTGAACACTTACCAAAGCTGATGTAATGACATGTTGGGTGACATTACTATCCTTTGAGCATGAGGTATTACCCACACTCTCATAAGCATCCATTAGATTCTTGACAATAGTTTTTTCACTTGAAGCATTCAATGTTATCAACCCAAGAATCTTCATGTTGTTTCTATAATTTATACCTCGCATCATTTCAAAAAATAGTTGACATCTTGGAATCTCATTTAGCCTTTCAAAGAAAAATTTCCAAATCTTATCAACATATCTTCTACAAGTGCGTGCTGGAATCTTACCTTCCATGTGCTGCAAAATATCCTCATCAATATTAATCAAATACTTTGGCTTTCTGCGCAAAATTCTAGGTGGTGTTCTCCTAGGTACATACATCTCAACATTAGGAATTTCATCAATATTTAAGTGAAGTGGGCTAGATCGCGTACCTTTAATCGATAGTAGAATAGAAAACATACCTTGAGGTTGACATGGGGATGATGGCATAGATGATGGCATACCTTCTTCATCAAATCTGAGTGATGATGTACTCACAACTTGAGATGTGGTGGATGGTGTCCCTTCATATTCACTTACAATAGATGGTGTCCTTCCATATTCACTTGTGGTAGATAGTGTCCCTCCATATTCCCTTGCAATAGATTGTGTCCCTCCCTATTCAATTGTACTTAATGGTGTCCCTTCATATTCACTTGTGGTAGAGGGTGTGCCTCCAACTACGGTTTTCGAATATGTCTTACCATATGATTCTTTCACATTCATTCCCTTTGTGCCGCCAATGAATTTTCCCTTTTTGATGGTTGAGATTCCTCTTCAATTGGATTTTTTTTTTTCAATTGTATCTAGTTTCTTCTTCTGACGATATCCCCTCATCCATTCTCCAATTTTTTCTTTATTAGTTTCATACTCTTCATCTGTTGGTTTATTCCTTCTTCATTTCCTCGACATGGCAGATAATTTTACCTGTAGCATGGTAATGAGACAAATATTAGTTTCTAAAAAATGAATCCATACAAATAAATTAAATACATGCCATTCAAGGCTTCATACAAAATACTTACATACATTTCTATACGCTACCCCTACCTTGTCAACCCTACTGCATTGGCAAGCTAGTGAGCTCACTGGCTTGTCAATGCTACCACATTTTTCATACATTTCTATGCAAAAATTATTGCGAAAAAATTCAAATGCCTTGTCCATGCTTCCATTTTGAGCTTATCTTGTAATCATGGCATGCCGCATTACCACATTTCTTTAAGTAATTCCATCCCAAAAATCATGTGAGCATTGGAAAGGTACATCACTGTGAGACCCCATTTCTATGAGGCACTTTTTCATGTTGCCCCTACCTTGTCAACCCTACCGCATTGTCTTGTGGCATGCCATGATTGCAAGATAGGTTGCACCTTTCCCTATGTTGCTAACTTAGCCTTGAATAAAGAGTCTTGAAATAGTGGAGAGAAGGATTAGAATCCCTCGTAGGTAGACTAATCAAGGAAAAATTTAAAATATATCATAACATAAGTGATGAGGTAAATTTAGAAATACAGATTAAAACCAAAATAGATTCAAAGATCTATCAATGTGGGAGGAGTATATTCCAATTTTGTAGACATGTATGGAAAATTTGGTAGCATAAACAATGCAATCAGTTGTTTGATAAAATGCACATCACCATGAGACCCAATTTATTTGAGGAATTTCTTCAAACAACTGATTTCCTTTTCTATGTTTGATAAAATGCTTTGGTAGACATGTATGGAAAAATTGGTAGCATAGACAAGGCAACTAGCTACTTGGTATAACTATTTGACAAAATACCTCAATGAGATATGTCCTCGTGGAGTAGAATGATTGTAGGATATGCACAAAATAGATTTATTTAAAAGGATTTAGAAAATTTCAAGCATATGCAATTTGTAGGTGTAAAACCAAATTCAACTACATTTTCCAACATCCCCCATGCTTATACCAAAATGAAAGCTTTGGAGAGTGGTATGCACATCCATAGTAAAGGATTGATAAATGATGTATTAGTTTACTTACTTATAACTTCTATCATATTTATATATATATATATATATATATATATATATGTATACAAAATGTGGAAGCATACACAAGTAAATTATTTAACAAAATGCCTCAAAGAGATGTGGAAAAATATAATCCCAACAAGTGTAAAGAATTGTGTAATTTAAAATGTGCATTGACAAGCTAAGGTTATAATGAAAAATATACAATGATCAACATGGAATATGAAAAATGACAAAAATCAAAGCAAGCCAAAATAGAATGAAAGAAAATGTGTAAATACTTCACATACCTAAAAAATCAGAGTTTGAAATGGAAGAGTTCTACCCAATTATGTAGCCTTTGCTTCTTCTTTCTTCAAACTCCTCAACAATTTGACTTTTTCAAAAGCTTCTTCCCCTCCAAGCTTCAATTGTATATCACTCTTGAATGGAATTCATAATTGAATTGATATTATATGCCTTTCAATGTGAAAACTCTTCTATTTCATGCAAAGGTGGTGGAATGTGAAAAACATGCATGCACACTTCACAAAATCATCAAAAAGCTTTTTTTGTCAGAACACACGTAGAACCAGGAGAATATGCAGAATGTGGGCCTTGAGATCATGGGTATATTGAGTTTTTTACCATATTTAGAGAAAGAAAAAATATTCTCACATTATAACACACTCACATTATGTCTTGCTAAAATAACAACCATATCTCCACTACTTCAAAACATACTCGTGTTATGAGAAAGTTTATTTTTTATAGGTTTATTTTCTCTCTTTCTCTCTATCCTCTAACCTCTACAATTAAACCGTTAAACCCTCTACCCTCTACCCTCTATCTCTCTCCCACTCCCTCCCTCTCTCTCTCTCTCTCAAGTCTCTCTCTCCTACCCCCTCTCCCTCTCTCAAGTCTCTCTCTCTCTCACTCACTCACTCCTATCTCTCTCTCCTCTACCCTTAACCCTCTACCCTCTACACTCTATCTCTCTCCACTCCATCTCTCTCTCTCTCAAGTCTCTCCCTCCTACCCCTCTCCTCTTCTGTGCCCATATCTCTCTCACTCACTCCTATCTATCTCCCCTCTCTACCCTTAACCCTATAATTCTACCCCTCCCCATTCTCTCTCCCACTCACTCCCTCTCTCTCTCCTCTCTCTCTCTCAATTATATATCCCTCCCACCCTCTCCTCTCTCTCTCTCTCTCAAATCTCTGACTCACTCACTCACTCCTATCTCTCCTCTACCCTCCACTTCTTAACCCTTAAACCTTAAAAACTTTGCACTTCTACTCCTTTTATCTCTTCCCTCCCTCTCTCTCTCTCTCAAGTCTCTCCCTCCTACCCCTCTCCCTCCCTCAAGTCTATCTCTCTCACTCACTCACTCCTATCTCTCTCCCCTCCTACCCCATCTCCCTCTCTCAGGTCTATCTCTCTCACTCACTAACTCTTATCTCTCCCCCATCTACCCTTAACCATTAAACCCTTAAACCCTCTAATTTCTCTCTAACTTCTTATCTCTCTCCCACTTCTCCCTCTCTATCTCTCCCTCTCTCAAGTCTCTCCCTCCTACTCCCTCTCCCTCTCTCAAGTATCTCTCTCTTCTCACCCACTCACTCCTCATCTCTCCTCTACTCCTTTAACCCTTAAACCCTCTTACCTTTCTAATCATCTCTCTCCTCCCACTCCCTCTCCCTCTCTCTCTCTCAAGTATTTCCATCCTACTCCCCCTCTCCCTCTCTAAATCTATATCTCCTTTCACTCACTCACTCCTATCTCTCTCCCACTCCCTCCCTCTCTCTCTCTCCATAATTCTCTCTCACCTTCCTCTCCCCTCCACCCCCCCTCTCCTCAAGTCTATCTCTCTCACTCACTCACTGCTTCTATCTCTCTCCCCTCTACCCTTAACCCTTAAACCCTGTACTCTACCTTCTATCTCTCTTCCAATCCCTCCCTCTCTCTCTCTCTCTCTCCCACTCACTCCCTCCCCATTTATTGGACCCATTTTTTCAAACATGCCAAGTTAGGTTGCCAATTTCACCAAATTGGAAAGCTAGTGGGTCCACTAGCTTGCCAGTTCAGTAAAATTGGCAATGTAGTGGCTTGTTTAAAAAAATGGGTCCAAGAAATGGGGTCTCTTGATGATTTACATCACTAAGATACCCCATTTATTGGACCCATTTTTTCAAAAAAGCCAAGTTAGGTTGCCAATTTCACCAAATTGGCAAGTCAGTGGGCCCACTAGCTTGCTGCTTCAGTGAAATTCATAATGTAGTGGCCTATTTGAAAAAATGGGTCCAATAAATGGGGTCTCCTAGTGGTCATCGGGAGACTTCGGGGATCTTAAAGTTAGCACAGCAATTTCACCACCAGCAAGCCAGGAGTCTACTAGCTTCTGCCAATCTCTAAGAAATTAAGAACCTAACTTGACCTATTTGAAAAAATGGGTCCAAGAAATGGGGTCTCTCGGTGATGTAAATCATCAGGAGACCCCATTTCTTGGACCCATTTTTTCAAACAAGCCACTACATTTCTAATTTCACCAAATTTCCAAGCCAATGGGCCCACTAGCTTGGCAATTCAGTAAAATTAGGAATGTAGTGGCCTATTTGAAAAAATGGGTCTAAGAAATGGGGTCTCCCAGTGATGTAAGTCACCAGGAGATCCCATTTTTTGGACCCATTTTTACAAATATTCCAAGTTAGGTTGTCAGGTTGCCAATTTCACCGAATTGGCAAGCTAGTGGGCCCACTGGCTTCCCAATTTGATGAAATTGGAAACATAGTGGTCTGTTTGAAAAATAGGTCCAAGAAATGGTGTCTCTTGATGATTTACATCATCAAGAGACCCCATTTATCACCAGGATACCCCATTTCTTGGACCCATTTTTTCAAATAGGTCAAGTTAGGTTGCCAATCTGGTGAAATTGGGAATGTAGTGACCTGTTTGAAAAAATGGGTCCAAGAAATGGGGTCTCTCCGTGATTTACCCTTAACCCTAAACCCTTAAAATGGGTCCAATAAATGGGGTCTGAGAAATGGGGTCTCTCTCTCTCACTCACTCCCTCTATCTATCTCCCCTCTACCCTTAACCCTAAATCCCCCTCTCTCTTTCTCTCAAATCTCTCACTCCCACCCCCTCTCCCTCTCTTAGGTCTCTCTCTCTCTATCTCAATCACTCCCTCTATCTCTCTCCCCTCTACCCTTAACCCTAAACCCTAAACCCTAAACCCTTAACCCTTAACCCTTAAACCCATTATGTTTTTCTGATACACTTATTGTAGGTCGGCTCCTCAAAGAGGAATCTCTACTTCAAAAGGAAAAGCTAAAAGATCCAATCAAGGTAGAGAGAGTTTTGGGAATGAAAAATAAGTTGGTAGAGAGAGTTATATTTCCAAACAAGTTATGCTTTCAAAATAGATATGGATTCAAACAAGTTGTGGTTTTGAACAAGTTGCATCATGTTGCTAAGGTAACTAGTTCTACACAGGTCCTGACATTTGCTAACATAGAAAGTGGTGAAACATTTGATCCATTATTCCTTGGTTTTTTTGATGAGGTTGTAGAAGAGTGAATTATTGATTATGATACCATTTTGATTAAGGGACCAAAGAGTTCAAGGACGGTTTCTATAATTCTAAGAGGAGCTAATGAGTGTATGTTGGATCAAATGTAAAGTTTTATACATGATGTGATGTTTCTTGTGAAGAGAACAATCTTGAAAAGCATAACATGTTGAAAATCATAATTTACTATAAATAATAATGTCTTGGAAATCATAACATGTTGGAAAATCATAACGTTTGGGAAATCATAACGTATAGATCATTCTCTTGATAATAGACATTGCATCATGTATACATCATTACATTTCATCCAACATATTCTCATTAGAACCTCTTAGAATTATCAAAACCATCCTTGAACTCTTTGGTTCCTTAATCAAAATTCCATCATCATCAACAATGCACTCTTCTACAACCTCATATGAAAAACCAAGGAATGATGGATGAAATGTTTCACCACTTTCCATGTTAGCAAATGTCAGGATATGTGTAGAACTAGTTTCCTTGGAAACATGATGAAACTTGTTTGAAACCATAGCTTGTTTGAAAACCATAACTTGTTTGAATCCATATCTAGTTTGAAACCATAACTTGTTTGAAAATATAACTCTCTCTACCAACTTCTTTTGCATTCCCAAAACTCTCTCTACCTTGATTGGATCTTTTAGATTTTCCTTTTGAAGTAGATATTCCTCTACGAGGAGTCAACTTATAGTAAGTGTATCTCAAGAACAAAATGGAGTTGCTTCCATTGCTTCATGAACTCCCTCCACCCTCAACCCTTAAACCCTCTACCCTCTACCCTCTAAGCTATACATAAAACCCTCTATCCTCAATTCTCAACCCTTAACCCTTAATCCCTCAACCCTTAACCCTTAAACCCTAAACCCTCAACCCATATACCATCTACCCTATACATTGGTCCCTAAACCCTAATACTTCAACCATATACCCTCAAACCTATACCCTAAACCCTCTACCCTTAACCCTAAAACATCTACCCTAAACCATTAAACCCTAAAACCTTAAACCTTCTACCCTCTACCCTATACATTGGATCCTCAACCCTCATATATTTTTGTCCCTCCATCCTCTTCTCTCCTCTCTATCTCACTTATCCCTCCATCTCTCCCTCCCTCCATCCCTCCCTCTCTACCCTAATCCCTCAATTGTATACCTTCAAACCTTAGACCCTTAAACACTCAATCCTAAACCCTAAACCCTCAATGCTCAACCCTCAACCCTTAAAACCTAAACCCTTAAACCCTCTACCCTCTACCCTCAACCCAATACCCTCTACCTCTTCAAACCGTAATCCCTCAACCCTTAAACCCCTTTAAACCCAACTCTACCTAATCCCCTCAACCCCTCAACCCTTAATCCTCAACCTGCTAAACTCTTCAACCTCTACCTCTATCCCATACCCTCTACCCCTAAACCCTAATCCTCAACCCCTATAAGTACCCTCTACCCTATAAATGAACCTCACCCTAAACCCTAAACTCCTATACTCCTAAACCTTTAAAAACCTCCCTCAACCCCTACAACTTTTAAAACCCTAAACTCCTATACATTAAACCTCAACCCTCAATTCCTCAAACTCAACCCTTAATCCCTCAACCCTCAACCCTCAATCCCTATACCCTCTACCCTCTACATTGACCCTCAACACTCAATCCTTTCAACCATATACCCTCAAACCTAATGCCCTAAACCCTAAACCTCTACCTCCTCAACCCTAATCCCTTAAACCTATACCCTCAACCCTCAACCCTCAACCCTATACCCTCAACCCAATATATAGGTCCCTCAATTCTATTCCCCTCACCTCCTCAACCCTCACCCTCCTATACACATTGGATCCTAAACCCCTCATATATCTCTTTATCCATCCCTCCCTCTCCCTCCCCCTCTATCTCACACATCCCTCCACCATCTCTCCCTCCATCCATCCCTCCCTCCCCACCCTAATCCCTCAACTCAGATACCCCTCAACCCTAAAACACTCAACCCTAAACCATAAACCCCTCAACCCTCTACCCCACCACTCTAACCCACCCTCTACCCCTCAAACCCAATCCCTCAACCCCAAAACCCTTAAAACCCAAGTAAACCTCTACCATAATCCCTCAACCCCTCAACCCTAATCCCTCTTATCCTCAACCCCTCAACCCTTAAACTATCATCCCCAACCACTCTCATACCCCTCTACACTCCTCATACATTGACCCTCAACCCCAGTAAAACCCTAAAAACCTTACTTCTATATATATCCTCTACCCTCTACCCTATACATACATTAAACCCTCAACCCTCAATTATCAACCCTCAACCCGTAATCCCTCAATCCTCAACCCTCTAACCCTAAACCCTCAACCCATATACCCTCTACCCTATACATTGGACCCTAAACCCTAATCCTTCAACCATATGTACCCTTAACCCTAATCCATCAACCCTATACCCTCAACCCAATTCCCTAAACCATCAACCCTATAGGTCCTCTACCATATAGATTGGATCCTCAACCCTCATATATCTTTTTCCCTCCCTCCTCTTCTCTCCTTCTCTCTATCTCACTTCTCCCTCCATATCTCCCTCCATTCATCCCTCCCTCTCTACCCTAATCCCTAATCCCTAAACCCTCTACCCTCTACCCTCTACCCTCTACCCTCTACCCTCTACCCTCTACCCTCAACCCTAATACCTCAACCCTTAAACCCAAGCAACTTCCTCTCTTACTCTAATCCCTCAACCCTCAAACTCATTAATCCCTCAACCCTTAAAACCCTAATCCCTCAACCTCCCTATATACTTTCTCCCTATACATTGACCTTCTCAACCCTAATCCCTCAACCCTACTCCCTCAATCCTCTAACATCACTCCTACCTGCAACCTCAAAACTCCCCAACCCTAAACCCTCTACCCTATACACATTGAACCTCAACCCTCACTCCTCAACCTCAACCATTAATCCTTCCTACAACCTTAACCTTAAAACTATCAACCTATATACCCTCTACCTTTACATTGACCCTCAGCATAATCCTGGAAAACCATATACCCAAATGCATAAATACCCTAAAACCCTCTACTCCTCAACCATAAACCCTGTAAAACCTAAAACCCTAAAAACCTAAACCCTTAACCTTAAACTCTGTGTAAACCTTGTACCCTCCTCTCAACCCAATACCAATTTCTCAACCCCAATCCTCAACCCCATACCCTAACCCACCCTAAACCATCAACCCTATAGGTCATCCACCCTAATCTCTCAACCCTATACCCTCAACCCCTATCCCTTTCTCTCTATCTATACATCCAACCTCTCTCTCCCTCCCTCTCTCCTACCCTCTCTAAATGTCTCTATCTACCCTCTCCCTCTTGCTCAATCAATCCCTACCACTCTCTCTTGCTCCCTCTATCTATCTCTTTTTATCTCCCTCCCACTACCTCTCCATCACCTCCATCTCTCACCCACTCCCTCTCTCTCCCTATCACTAAGGTATCTCCCTCCCACCCCCTCTCTCTCAGGTCTCTCCCTATGGCACCCTACCTAGGGAACTCTCTCTCTCTCTCTATCCCTCTCTCTATCTATCCCTCCCATCATACCTAGATAATTCCCTCTCAATCCACCCCCCTCTCTATCCCTATCTCTCAGGTCACTCCCTCCCACACCCTCACCCTCTCTTAGGTCTCTCACTCCCTCTCTCTCACACTCCCTCTCACTACCTATCTCTAAAGTCTCTCCCTCTCACCCCCCCACACTCTCAAGTCTCTCCCTCTGGCACCCTACCTACATAAATTTCTCTTTATCTCCCTCTCTCTCTCTCCCCACTTCTCTCTCTCTCTCCCTCTATACCTCTCACCCTACCTAGCTAATTCCCTCTCACTCCAAACCCTTCTCTCCCACTCCCTCTCTCTTAGTCTCTCCCTTCCACCCCCTCCCACTCTCTCAAAACTCTCTCTCACTACCTCTTTACCTCTCTCTCTCAAGTCTCTCCCTCCCACCCTACCTAGACAACTCTCTCTCTCTTAAAATTCTCCCTCCCTCTAAATACATACATAAATACATACATACTTACATACATACAAGCATACATGTACATATGTAGATACAATCTTACATACATACATACAAGCATACATGTACATACAAACATACAAATATATAAACATACATTCAATAGAGTAGCATTTAATATAAAGCAAGCACAAATGCAAAAACCATGTCAAAACTAGGATATAATGCAAGTGTGTTATAACGCGCTCATGTTATATCTTGCTTTGGGAATCCCCAAGCCTTGGGCTTGGTATTTTCCTTGGAATACCAACCCAATGACCAAAGATGTGTTTTTGCAAATTCTACAATATTTCACATAATTGGGTTCTTGCTCACCATTGGGATTGTATGTGTTTCAATGTCAAACAAATAGAACACCTGGGTAATGTTAGTCTCTCTCTTAGCTATCCAATGATATAATTTTTTTCACTTTTTGAAAATTTTAACCCTTTGATCTATAATTTCTTTTGTTTGTGTGTCTCTTTTTTGGAAAAAAACAATTTGGTGTTTTTTCATTATAAATTAACTGTTCATTGAAATTTCAAATAAATTACATTTTTAGAAACTAGTCTCCATTATACAAATATTAAAAAAAATTAAAAAAACTCCAATTATTTTCCAAAATTTGTAGGCATAGCACGGAAAAAATTCTATTTTTCAGGAAGTTTCCACTTTGAAAATTAGTAAAAAATCAAATATTCATTAAAAAATTATCAGAAAAATCATGCATCAACTACATACTGTTAGCTAATTTCTCACTGAAGTGATTTTAAAAATACTAAAAAAATGTTCACCGTGCTACGTTCCCACAAAAGTTGCTATGTTATGTTTTTCTAAAAAAACAACACCAATTTCTATGGGTCCCTTTTTTGAACCCCTTAATCTCAACCATTTTAAAAATAAATTAGTAGTTTAGAAAGTAGAATTGAAGCACTATGATCCTTGTTTTTGTTGCATCTCAAAATTTTGAATGTAGCTATCCTCAATTTCACATCCAAGGTCAATATTTCTTGATTTCAGAAAAAAAGTGGCAACTTAAGCCCCCTTTTTGGCCCCCCATCTTTTTGCACTTACCCTTAAATAATGTATTATTATTCAATTAATATAGGAGATTAGGGTTTTTGATGCACTTAATGTGAAATGCAATGATATTAAGTGATAATGATGTTGATGATGCGAAAATGTCTTTTAGGATGTGCGATAAGTGTTAGGTAAATTTTACATGTCTACATTTTTCCACTCTTTGAGATAAAGTATTGGTTTCTTTGTTTCAAAGATTTTTATGTTTAAGATCAATATTTTTAAAATTTTGTATGCCTCATTGTGCCCCAACGGTCAACAGAATGATGGTAGCATGTTGGGCTACCCCCTCGAGAGGTTGGCCGAAAATATCAATTTTGAGGTCGAGCTCACAACACTATTTAATTTTAGTTCAGATGTGTAGAGGATAAAAAATAAAGCCTATAGGTCTCTAGCTGATAGTTCAGATGTTCCTGAGAGGTTTTAGTTTCAACCTAGGAGTGTTTCCTAGGTAAAATATTAGGGTTTTGAGGGTTAAAATAGGTAATTAGGGTTCAAATTACCTCATTTGCACTTTGAGCCTATAGAAAATTCTTGCCTCTAGATTTCATGTTTTGTTGATTTTTTAGGAGCTATGGCAAGGATTCAGGGAGCCCCACATCATGTGGATGTGGTTTGTGAGTTTAGATGACCTGTAGGCATCAGTGCCCCGATATGTACCCTTTTGTTTCTCGTTTTCATCTTTCTGTGTTTGCATAATTAATGCCCGAAGTCAAAGTACTTGAATGTGTTAGCTTAGGAATTTTTCACTCTTTGCATTGGTTGTATCATTTTCACTCGCACCTGCTCAAAAAGTGTGCATTTGACATACATTTTCACTTTTGATTTTCACCCTTGCCTGAATTTTATGCTTTTTATTTTATGTCTTTGTTTTGTTCACTTTCGTGATAAAATTTTTCTTTTGATATACATTTGCGCTTTTGAAATTTTCACTATTTCCTTTATTTTTCACTTTTGACAACAAATTTATTGCTTTCCACTATCTTTAACACTTTGGTTTTTGATTTTGACTATTTTGAATTTTTAAGTCCGTTTATTTTCCATTTAAGATGCATTTTTCATTTTCATAGAAAATATTTAACAATGTGGGTTGAATGGTTGTAGGTAGTTCTTAATCCACTCTAGTCGAGGGAGCAATGACCACATGATCTATTCAATTTGATCACTGGTTTTCAGGAGTTAGAGGGAGATTTTTTAGCTGTTGTCAGCTTGTGACACATTTGTTATATGCCTACCATCATATCCCATAGAGGGATGATGACTGCTCCTATGGATAGGTGGCACTCAGAGACCTCGTCCTAGAGGATGTGTGGAGTATCTTCCGTATACCTATTCATGGAGAGCTTGTGACATATTATGCTTGATGGGGTACCTGTGCCATGCGCCTAGTACTCGATGTGAGACATCTTCAGGTTCACGAGGCAGAGATAGACTTATCTAATTTCAGTGGTCAATGTCGATCCTATTTCACTTGTTCTTTACGGTTTGTTCATGGGGCTCATCATTCTTGATAGGTGGGGCCAACAGTTTCCTGTTGGTTGGGGTATTTGCATCGAGCAAATTTTCAAGCATGAAACTAGATATGCATGGGGCCTGTGTCTCATTGCCCACTAGTATAGAGATATGTACGAGGTTGCATATTGTGGAGGGAGATATGTTTCTGCTGCTATCTCTCTACTACATGTATGGGCCTAGAAAGCACATCCCAGTTGCTTGGCTTAATGGTATCTTGGATCAAAATCTAGTTGATCAATATTCTTATCGTTATGGATATTTTTTTCACTATACCTAGCCTAGATAGCTTCCCTAATGGCGTCGTGTTTTCGATGATATGTCAAGTTTTGTATGCAGACCATATTTGGATTGTGAGGCATGGCCTGACGACTAGGAGTAGTTAGTATTTTGTAGATAGACTAGATGGCTCATTGGTCATGTTCACTCTTTACTTAAGAGATATCTACCCGATAAGGTTTTTCAGCAATTTGGAGAGAGATGGGGTCATTTCCCAAATTCCTATGAGGCTCTTTTTGGTTAGACTACTAGAGAGGTTTGAGTATGTGGTGCAGGGGCACCTAAGTCTTCATGATGTAAAAGGGGTCAAATGTTAGTTTTTGTGTGTTTTAGTAAATTTTATTTGTAAAAAGGTTTATTAAGACCATGTTTGATGTTGTGTGTTAGTTTTGGTCATGTGGGGTCAGGTTTGTAGGAAGATGTCACTTTTGCAAAAAGTTGCAAAAAGTTATTCAAGCACCTTTTGCATTTTTGTGTGTAAGGGAAGTTGAATCGATTGGGTTTTTGAAAAAAAAGTTTGGAACCATTGGGATATGTTTGGTAGTGTTTAAATATTCCTTGTTATGATTGAGGCAAACTTCTGGTGATGTTTTTGGAGATTAAACAATAAAATATAACTATTCTCTATGTTTTCCATTGTTTTCTTGCTACTACACAAGGTAGTACAATTCTGTACGGCCTGGAGATGAACTAAATTTCATTGGAACTGATGTGGGATTGAATATACTATCATTACTTTTGGTTTCATCCATTTTCATAAAGATTAGAGTTAGAGACTTTTTGCTACAAATAGCTAAGAAACCCTAGTTTGTGAGGGTTTGATTGAAGAAAAATGAATTTTTGGCCCATTCCACTGGTGAAAAGGCTTGAGAATCGGTGGAATGGATGTAAGTAGGATGATTTTAATGTTATTAGTATTTTCAAGATCAACGGATGGAGTTGGGTGCAAGTTTGATGCAACCCTAGCCTAGTATCATCATGTATTAGGCTTAGGAGATAGGTAGACTTAGGGTTTTGTAAAAGAATTGTTGGGAGAATGTTCCAGCTATTGAAAGTTGGGTTTGTAGACCCCATGTGACATGTTGAATTACTTGGAGTGAATAATTCAAGTTTAGAGGTTGAATATCATATTGTTGCCTTGTTGAACAACCCTAATTAGGCCTAATTGGAATGGTAGCAATCAAATTTTGAAGGTTTTGTTCCAAAGTAACCCTATCTACAAAATTGATATTTTTTCAAATTGTGTAAAGGGTATTAGGAATGGTGTTCAAATTTTGGGTTTTAGGTCTACTCAGAAAATTATATGGAAAAACCCTGTTTGAAGTGCTACAAGGGGAATTGAAGAGTTGTAAACGAAACCCACCAAGTTAGGGTTCTAGGTTTGAAAAGTTTGATTTGTTGAGTTATTTTGTGATCATCCACCCTTATCTTCATCATTATGGGGTCTATAGGCCGATCGTGATGCAGTTATGGTAGATGTCAGAGCTCTTGCCCCATTTGGGTGGGGTTGGCCAATCGACTTAGCAGATCCTGAGACTACCCTAGATTTTGATCAGTGGTGGGAATGACACATTCCATTGATATTTATAGATCCCATTGAAATTCCTATGGTAGGTAGGGCAAGCATTACTGGTTTCCAAGGAGAGAGACAGTACATTGAGATTGTTGTTGAGTAGCTTGCTAGGGCGAGGCAAGACAGTGGACAAGGTGATCTAATGCAACAAGATCCAAGATAAGTTTTGGGTCTTCCACCACCACCTAGGGATGGAGCAGTACAGTTAGCACAAATGAAATCCATGAGGGATGTTGAGGTAGTGTGGTGATAGGCCATGGAGGTGCAAGTTGCTACTATGATTGTGGAGAGGAATAACATGAGGGCTAAGTGAGCAACATTCAATCTTGATCATTGATCCTAGGGTTTTTGTCATCTTCTCATCCTGGCCACACATTCAAAATTGCAGTTTTTATAAAATGGCAATTTTGTTCTCATTTGGCTCTCTCTTGGTCTCTCTCTCTCTCTCTTAGCTCTCTATCTCTCTCATGCTCAGATTTTAACTTAGGTTATTGTTATCTTTGCAGTCATTGTCATTTGCAGCCATTTTTGTCATTGTAGTCTATTGTCAAGTCATTTTCTTTTAATAAAATCCTTCAAAACTTGCTTTAGTCTTGTCATTTGTCATAGTTGCTCATACAAATCTGAGGGCATCTCTATTTATCTGCAAGCTAGGAGGTGTAAACAAATGTAATCAATGGAAAATCTCAGATTTGTTAAAGGGTTAGCACAATAACATTAAAATTCCAATGAAATAACATTTAGATATTTAAAACATAAATTGATGGCATTATCTAAATCCACCAATCCACCTACAAAGGATGTGACCCAAGGGCTACAAGAAAGGAATCAATTGCCACCATGTCATTCAACTCATATACTTGAACATACAAAAGAGTCCTCAAACATCATGCCAAGTCCTTCAAGTCAACCATGTCATCCTCAACCCCTTGGGCCAAGTCAAGAGTCTCCCCTCATAAGTCCAAGTCAACCTCCATCATGCTCCTATGTTGTTGACCATCAAGAAAATGTCAAGTCTCTCCAAGAGTCATCCCCTTGCAATTCCATTCAAGCAACTCAAGAGGTATATCAAGAGTCTACTCCCAAGCATGTGGAAACATCAAGCCCTAGTCCTAATCAAGATCAAATCATTTTCATCCAACCTGTCCATAATCTATATCTTTTCTATGATCAAGATGATATCCATAATGATGAAGATCCTATCAATGAGCAACTTGATCCTATACCCATCCATGAGCAAGATATTCCAATTTCACCACCACCTAGTCCTATCCATGATCCATTGACATCCACTCCCCTTGATGAGATACTTGCCTCCCAAGCTAGTATAGAAGATCAAACAAATACCTTGGATCTAAGTGAACACAATGCTAATCAAGATCCTACTGATCCCCCATCACCCATTATCGACCCCATTGCAAGTCCTCCATCATATCTACTTGGTCTTTCCAATAAGGAACTCGTGTCTAGTGTTCCACCTACACCTAGTCCCATTTTCCATTGCATACCCCAAGGAAACCAATCTCAAGATGTTGGTATTTCCTCCATGCATTCTAAGTCCACTTTCCATCATAAAACCTATCATATGCCTAAAGTATATGTTTCCATTCCACCACCGTCATCCTACAAGTGTCAAAATCATGTGACCATACACCTTCCTCCATCCAATTTACCACCATTACTTCCAACTCCTAATCTCCCTCCATCTGCTTTGCCACCATTACTTCCAACACCTAATATTCCAATCATTCATAAATACCCTAAATATCCTAGTCATGACCAACAAATACACACATTGTGTAAACATAAAGCTTCCACTCAATCCATCCATCCCATTGGATTCAAAAATAAAAATTTAGATGCCTCTATTTATAAAGTCAAAAATCCTAAGGACCCTCATGCCTTAGGACATCAATACAAAAAGTCAAAGCCAAGTGCATCCAAAAAGTTATATAAGCCCATGCCTCCAAAAGAAAAGTCTAAAAACAAAATGGTTTGGGTACCTAAGCAAAAAGAAATCAAGTCAAATGAGGCATCTACGTCACAAAAATCCCAACCATCCACTTCCATCCAAAATACACATTCCATTCAAAAATCTCAATTTTCTAAAGTCCACAAGAAAAATAAAAATCATAAAAACACTAAGTCTATGTGGATACCTAAAGCACTTCATCACCCATATCCTAAGCAAACATCTCCATTGCTTCCTACACCTCGTCCACATCAAAAGCTTCAACGTTTATCACAATGTGTGCAACCATTGGTCATGGTTCCCTTCCATTTCACAACAATTCCACATACCTCCATCTCCTCATCCATCACTCATTATCCTATACATCTCCCCCATCATATCCCTATGGTCCATGCTTTTGGCTAAGCCTCCCCATTCATCTTTTTCATATTTCCCAACATAATCTGCATCATAATCCACTATCTTCCTTACATAATCCACATCATAATCGATCATCTACCTAATCCATCTCCCTTTCATGTCATCCCTTACCAACATCGATGAGCATAATGACATTTGACATAGTCCATGCAATGATATCCATTTCTAGTGGGACTATCACCTTTCATGCAACTAGACACTTGAGTCCCTCCTATCCAAAAGTCAAAAAGTCAAAAAGTCAAAAAAAAAAAGTAAAGAGAAATCCCTTCATCCAATGGTGAAAACCTGGTAAACAGGCGCCTTGGATAAGTACCATGATGAAAACCTGGCAAACAGGCATCATGTGTAGTTTGATCTTCTATGTCACTTACACTTGGGGGCACAATGTATTATCTATCCAACCTATCATTTTTATGTCATATCATTTCCATCCTACCTATCATCTTTAGCCATCATACCTACCTATCATATTGGGTCCACTTATCCACTCTTCTCCTTTTGATCTTGATGAAGATATAGGGGCAAAGTGTTGAAACTTGTTTTTTGGGTATCTCTTGACATACCTCATCCTATCTAAACCAATCATATCATTATCCTATTGTCATCAGCTTTGTCACGAAAAATCCTAAGTCTTGTACCTAGAATGGGGCATGTCATTCCTATGCGACATAGTCTTTGGAGATCACATCCTTGCTCTCTTATGCATACATCCATTTCATCCATTAATCCCATTTATCTCCTTGCACCTAGACTTGGTTTTCCCCTTGTCATTGGTATCTAGCACAAAGGCTACCCAAATTTTCATCCATTGACACCTCAAAAATGTCAAAATCCAAAAAAAATCATAAAATGACAAAAAGACAAAAAACATCATAAAATGTCCTGAAAAAAGACCTAAAAATCATAAAATGTCCAGAGAAAAACACAAAAAACATCCAGATCAATGTCAAAGTCAATCACATGGAGTCAAAGTCAGTGATGTCAGTCAGTCCATGTCATTGTCGAACTACGTTGTCTCTGCGCATTTGCTACGTAGGCAAGGCCATCAGTCGATGAGTCCTCGAGACATTAGGCTGAATTAGGTTGGTCAAAAATAAAATCATGGATGACACACCATCACATCTACAAATAATTCAGAGAATAAACTAACACAAGACAGCCATTTGACACACAAGCCAAAATTGGTCAAAATCAGACAGCACGGTCCAATCAATCATACAGTCAACATCAATCAACTTGCCAAAACACATTAGTCAAAACAATGTCAATCTCATCACTCTTTGGTCCTCTTCAAGATGTGTCCTTCTTGGAGTTAGACCTCATCAAAATGTCCTTTTCCTTTTCAGGATGTGTCCTTCCTAACAATAGGCCCCGTCAAACCGGCAACACTGTCAAATTGGCAAAACTCTTAAACTGTCAAAACTGTCAAATCAACAAGAAATCAATCTTTGGCAAACAAACATTGGCAATAAAAATTACATGGTTGTTAATCTTTCTGGTCTTTCTTGTCTTATCTTTTGACTATCTTGGCTATATTTTGTCTTTATATTTTTACCATCTGCTCTTTTGGTCATGTTACTGAAGCTACCTCAAGGATGTCCTGGAAACCAGATTTAGAGAAGCAGCGACGTTTCATGATTTGTCCTTGTCTTTTTTTTTCTGCATGTGGTTGATTATGGCAAAAAGACTGGGGCAAGCACGCTCCTAGTATGAGGCATGATCATCCTTGTCTGTGACTGCTTGTCTTATGTGATGGTACAAACTTGCACACCTTGATCTATGTCATATCATGGTGTTTACTGACCATTACAACAGTTCGCCCAATGATGATTAAGAGCAATAAATATTAAAGTCCTATGGTAATGTTTTGAAGGATTTGGTCTAGGAACTAACATGCATCTCCTTTAGTCATGTCATCTTCTCTCGCCCATCTTATATAGGTATTGCATCCATATCATCATCCATATCATTTTCATTAACATTTTTTGTCTCTTCATCTTCTAGTCTTCATCCATTTCGAGCACACCCATGTTCTGAACCTATCCTGCCCTCCCGAGGGTATACCACAACCTCCTCGGGTCATTCTTCCTCATCTTATTTTGCACTCGGGCATTTTTTGACTTATTTTCTTTGTCACAATACTCCACATGCTACATTATGACAAAGAGGCAAAATGTAGACACATAAAATTGTCCTAGGCTTGCAACTCTTAGATTATTCAACATTGCCCCTTTCATTCTTAATAATTAAATAATTTTAATTATTTAATTATTTTCTAAAGTCATAATTCTTCTATTAATTAAATAATTTTAATTATTTAATTAATTCATTTTTATCATTTATTTCTCCTTGATTATTAAATAAATAAATTTTATTTATTTATCTAATACATCATTAATTACCTAAAGTCTTCCTTTAATTAAATAAATTTCTTAATTTATTTAATTCCCCTTTTGTCATTTATTCCTCTTGATTATTAAATAAATAAATTTTATTTATTTAATTACGTCACTAAGCAAGTCCCCTTCTTTTAAAAATTAAATAGATTCTAATTTATTTGATTTTTGTCCATTTTCTACTATAATTAAATAATTATTTTAATTATTTAATTATTCATTAACCTCTTCTCTCATTAAATTAAATAAAGTTAATTTATTTAATTTGGTCCACTCTCTTGAATTTTGAATTAAATTATTATTTAATTCGAAATGATTCCTTTGTCACATTCTTCTATAATTTAATAATATCTTTATTATTTAATTATTCACTGGTCACCTGGAGTAAATAAATTTTATTATTTAATTTCTCCAGCAACCTCTTTGTCTGTGCCAGTCTTATCTTCCAAATTTATTCTTATCTTTTGACATCTCATTTAATTTCGACCCTTGATTGAATTATCTTATAATTCAATCTTGGCCCTTCATCCTTATCATTGCCCTAATTTTGACCTAACCCTAATGCACACAACAACATTCAATCTTGATCTTTGATTCTAGGGTTTTTTGTCATCTTCTCATCCTGGCCACACATTCAAAATTGTAGTTTTTATAAAATGGCAATTTTGTTCTCATTTGGCTCTCTCTTGGTCTCTCTCTCTCTCTCTCTCTCTCTTAGCTCTCTATCTCTCTCATGCTCAGATTTTAACTTAGGTTATTGTTATCTTTGCAGTCATTGTCATTTGCAGCCATTTTTGTCATTGTAGTCTATTGTCAAGTCATTTTCTTTTAATAAAATCCTTCAAAACTTGCTTTAGTCTTGTCATTTGTCATAGTTGCTCATACAAATCTGAGGGCATCTCTATTTACTGCAAGCTAGGAGGTGTAACAAAGGTGAAGCATGGAAGATGAAGACCTAGGGTAACATTGTTCCTTTTGTTTTCATATTATTTCCTTTGTACTTTGTTATTTCATAGGAATTTTATGTTATTGTGCTAACCCCTTTAACAAATCTGAGATTTTCCATTGATTACAATGTATGTTGCTAAGGATCAGTTATAGGTGATTATACTGGAGAGAGATACTCTTAGAGAAGAGTGTGATGCCCTCTATGTAGAGCAAGATTAGTTGTGACAAAGGGCGATATACTATCATACTCTCTATGATGCCTTTGTTCCTAGAGCTTAATGATGGTCATAGTTTGGAGAGATGAGTACTGCTACAAGTGTCGTGTCAGGTGGGAAATTTATTAGACAACCTAATCCAAAGGATTTTCCTCACCCTAGCCAAGTTCCCTAGAGTTCTTTCCTTTGGTCGGGCAGTGGCATATTTGTACTTGATCTTTATGATGTTTATGTTTAAAGACTTATATTGCAAACATGATTTGTATATATTCATCAGCCCAGCTGAGGCCTCATGTATATGTTTCTTTTTATTATCCTATCACACATGTTTCATTGATGATGTACCATGACATTCTAATTTTTTATGATGATATATATGAGATATACATGCTTCAATTTTTCTTTATTCATGTGTTATGTGATGATTATGTATGATGATGTATGATTTATACATGCTTTTGTACTTTTTAGATGTATGCATATGATGTATGGATGAATGATCAATATATCATTATGATATATAACGTTTTATGATGTATATGATGGATTTTGAAATATCATGGATGTATGCCCTATACACATGATATATGATGTTTTATTTCTTTATTATCATCATGATATGTATTGAAAACATTGTGGATGGAGGATGGATATGGAACTAATGATATTGTTTATGCATGATGAATGTTTGTTAGTTAGAATAAATGTTGGATGATGGATAGAAACTGATGTTAGTTTGATGAATTTTCCTTTTGCTTCGCATAGAGACTTTGCATTTTTAACAATCCTTTTTGATGTAGCAAAAAAATACAATGCACCAGGGTATTAATAATTTCAAGGTGACTTTGTATACATTAAGTGGACTTTGACTCGACATACAAAGAATATTCTTGCTCATACCAAACATACAAAAACTTTGTTTAAAATATATGGTTGGGTTGTGTTTAAAACTTTTCATACCAGTGACACACAGAGGTATGAAATACCTAGCATGCAACTACTACGCGAATTATCTTAAAAGAACTTTCATACACACAATAAAGAAAGTATTCACCATGGTAGTATAAAAAAAAAATATTACAAACAACAAACCAAAATGACACGTAATTTCTCATATTCCTTCTTCTCTAGATCCTTATGGACATCCTTGAGATATCCTAGGAATGAGTCAATAAAATAAATCATAAAGATAAGACTATAAAAATATAAAACAAAGTTGCAATATCACCTGCCATATTTATTTTGAGGTTTTAGGCTATTATCCATTGTTGATCATGTCTATTGTAGCAATGGATCCATTAAGGCATATCTCAAGATGTTGTTGGCGAATTGTCAATAGATGGGTAGTTAATGCTTTGGCATTGTTTTAGTTTGTTTGTAATAAAATATTTTTGATTGTTTGCTTGAAATTTCTAGCGTTTAATGTTTTCTTTTTTTGTTTTTCTATTTTTTCAAAGTGCGAGGATGATGATTTGTTTATTATGGATGGAAATTTTATTGTGGATTGTGATGATGGAGATAAGACTTTATTATCTTTTTTCTAAGTTTATATGATGTTTTTGTTATTTTTAGGGGACTAACCTAGGGCCTCGGGGGCTCATCAAAGATAAGACTTGCCTATGTTGTACATGCAGAGGCTTGTAGTTCACTTGGTTTGATAAAAACATGTTTGTGATCTTTTCTATTTTGCAAATATTTTTGGATTTTGAATTTTGTGAATGCTTTTGGATTTTGAATTTTGTGAATGTTTTTGGATTTTTAATTTTTTGACTAAGTTGAAATAAAGCATGATAGACACCTAAGGGGATTGATCTATGGCCTTGGGGGCTGATAAGCCTTTCCTACTTTATACATGCAGAGACCACGTAGTTTGACCAGCATTGACTCAAATCATAACATGTTTTTGGGATTTAAACAACATTGATAACTTGGATTGATATTAAACTTCTATTTATAGAGGATATTTTGTGGAAAATTTACTTGAACTAGCTATGAGGTTCAGGAAACTGTTGATATCTTAGAATTTTGAGTGAAGGAATAATCCGAATTTATTTTGATTTTGTTGTTTTTTGGATGCTTTTGATTTTGTTGTTTTCTAGATGTTTTCTTTTATTTTTGATATTTTTTGGATTTTTTTGACTTTCAATAGTTTTGACCATGATATGACACAAAAATATCTAATCCATGACCAACTTTAGGAAGTTTCCCCTAGTTTGAGACAAGACTACTTTCCTAAATCAATAACGAGCCATGGCTGGACAAATTCTTTATTATGGTATGAATGGGTGGATGCTTTGGATAATGTTGATAGATAATGATGCAATTTTAATTCAAACATAGCACCCATTTGCCAAGTTTTCACTAAAAGAACATTTTATTTCTCTTTATTATTTTTCTTTCTTTCTTTCTTTCTTTTTTATCTTTTTTATTTTTTTGGATTTTTACTCTCTTGCCTAGGGTATTCTGATGTGCTTCAAGTATAAAACTTCTTGAGATGGTTGCTATTCAACTGTTTGGCTAAGGGTTCTCCTTTAGGAGTAGCCAATTGATAAGGTCATGAACTATATCTTGTTGTGCTAATGAATGGGCCTAACTAGTTGGTTTCAAACTTTCCTTTTCCATCTTGATTCAGTTGTACCTTTTGATTCTCTTTAAGTACCAAGTCACCAACATAAAAGTTTTGGTCTTTGATCTTTTTATCATAGCTTCATTTGAGCTGATTTTGATAAACCTAAAGATAGTTTAGTGCACTCAAACTCCTTTCGTCTAGGATTTCTAACTCATTTAGTCTATATACTCAATATTCTTCATTGCTAACCATGCCTTTTAGTGATATTCACAATGAGGGGATTTTGACTTCAATAGGTAAGACAAATTTTGATCCATAGACCAATGAGAAAGGTGTGGTACTTCTAAGTGTTCAGATACTGGTTCAATAAGCCCATATATTTGGGTTCAGTTGCAAATTTCAATCACTATCACTATCATTAATAGTCTTCTTTAGTATCTTTAGGATGGTTTTGTTAGATTCTTCAGCCTAATCATTTCCTTTAGGGTAATAGGGCGTGGAGAATCTGTGTTGGATAGAGAACTTGGAACAAATCTCTTGGATGTCTTGATTCTTGAATGGGGTTCCATTTTCTATTATGATTGTTTGGGGAATTCCATACCTACAAATCAGATAATTCATAATGAACTTTGATATCTGTTTTCTAGTGATGTAGTTCAGTGGAGTTACTTCTATCCATTTGGTGAGATATTCAGTTGTAGTGATAATAAACTTATACTCGTTAGAGGAAGTAGGATATATCTTACCTACCTAGTCTAATCCCCATTGCGAGAAAGGCCATGGTGTTGTGATGGGTCTCAACTCTTGTGTGGGTGTGTGAACAAGGTCACTATGTTGCTGGCATTGATGGAATTTTCTAGAATATTGAATACACTCTTGTTCCATGGAGGGCCAATAGTATCTTATTCTTAGCAACTTTTGTATTAGGTTAGGTCCACTAGAGTGGGACCCACAAGAACCTTTGTGTACCTCTTGTAAGGCATTTTGTGCTTCTTCTGCATTAATACATTGGAGTAACATACCATCCAAACTTCGATGATATAAGGTATCTCCTAGGATCATGAATTGGGAAGTCCTACACATGAAGGTCTTCTTTTGGGTTGACGTTAGTTCAAGTGTTATGATACCATGCTGGATGTTATCAAATGTGTCTTGGTACCATGGTGAATTAGGACCAACAACAATGCACACTAGTTCTCATTCTGGGATATCAAACATTGGTATGAGTAATTGCTCCACTAGGAATTCATACTTAGGAATGTTTTATAGAATATCGAGGAGCGAACCTATTGTTTTCATTGCATTGGCTACTCTATTATTGATTTGAGGAATTTTTTCAAATGTTATGGTGATAAAATATTCTTTGAAACTATCCACCATCCTTTTATATGGTATTAGCTTGTCATCTTTTGTTTCATACTCATCATTCACTTGTTTGATTACTATTTGAGAGTCTCTAAAGACCTACAATTCTTTTATCCTCCATTCAATAGATTCCTTGAGTCTTGTGATTAGGGTGTCATACTCTGAGATATTATTTGTACATGGGAAATAAATTATGTATGCCTTAGGTATAATATCTCCCTATGGTGTGAGAAATAGGATACCTTCTCTAGAGCCATGTTGAGTGTGGGTATAGGGTTCAATGGCTTTTATTTTTTGTCAACAATATACTTTCATTTGGGAAGTCTACTATGAGAGGCTAGTGATCTTCTATTGTTGCCTCTACTAGCTAATCTTCTATTATCTATCCTTTGATGACTTTTCTATCTACATATTCTATGTTGATCTCACTTAGAATCATTACCCATTTAACAATTCTACCAATTATAGCTGCTTTTTCTAATAGGTACTTTAGTGGATTTACCTTTGAAATCATATTTACTTGTTTGTTTAAGATATAGTGTCTTAGCTTTTGTGTCATAAATATGACCAAGAGAAACACTATTTCTATGGGCGAGTAGTTCAACTCATAGCCCACCAGTGTTCGGCTGATGTAGATGTGCTAGGAGAGCTCCCAATGCTACTTGTGTTATAGACACAGAGTATCATTTCTTTGTTAGGAATAGGTGGCATCAAGACTAGAGGAGTGAGTAGGTACTCTTTGAATTGTTGGAATTCTTGATCGCATCTCCCATCCCACTTGAATGTGACATGTTTGTGTAACAGATGGCTGAATGGGTGACACTTGTCTGCCAATTACACGATGAATCGCCTAATACATTGTAGATTCCCTTGTAAAATTCTCAGTTGCTTCAATTTCTTTGGTGGAGGAATCTCTTGTATGGATTTTAATTTTGTAGGATCTACTTCAATACCCCTTATTGATACAATATACCCTAGTAGCTTTCTAGATGTTACTCTGAATACATACTTTTTTGGGTTGAGTCTCAAGTTATACTATTCTAGCCTATCAAACACTTTTGCAAGGTTGATCAAGTGGTCTTCTCTTTTGATGGACTTAGCTAGTATGTCATCCACATAGTCTTCCATTTTTGTATGCAGCATATCATGGAAGATCATATTCATTGTTCACAAATAGGTTGCCCCTACATTTTTTAGACTGAAGTGCATGAAATTCTAGCAGAAGGTCCCCCAGGCACAAGTAAATGTCATTTTATGCTGATCATCAGGGGATATTTTGATCTAATTATACCTAGAGAAACCATCCATTAAAGATAGCATCTCATGTCCTGCTATTAAATCTACAATCATGTCTATACTTGGAAGAGGAAAGTCATCCTTTGGACAAGCTTTTTTCAAGTCTCAGAAGTCTGTGTAGATCCTTATGCTCCAATGGGCTTTGACACTAGTACTAGATTCAATATCCATTCTGGATAATCGATGGGTTTGATGAAACCCACATCTAGTAATTTCTTTAGTTCTACCTTTACCAATACTGCTATTTGAGGATGCATTTTCCTTAGTTTCTACTTGATAGGTTTAGCTCTTGGAAATACGGCTAAATGATGTACAACTAATGTTGGATCTAGTCCTAGCATGTTTCCATAATTCCATGCAAAGTTTATCTTTTTGTTGTTGATGAACGCTATAAAGTTCACTTTCTCTGTAAGATCTAGTGACACTGCATGGTATGTGATTTTAAGGTTCTCTGTTGTACCAAAATTGATGGATTTTGCTTCTTCTACTAGGAGTATTGAATTCTCTTAATATTTGGATATAGGGAGATTGAATCCTCCATCTTTAGGTGCCTTGGAGAGATTTTCACCTTCAAATTTTTCCTTTATTTTCTTCTTTTTAGGATCCAATAGAGCCACATTGTTGTTTTCTCTAGGGGGTCTCATTTTTATGTTTTCCTTTTTGATTTTGTGACTAGAGGACACAATATCCCCACCAAAATATGCTTCATGTTTGAGTTCCATGAAAAACCCTGCTTTATGATCTACTAGTATATCGGTTTGAAGTCCCATAAACTCTATGATTGCTTCATCATTCTGGAAGTGATCCAAAATAGGTCTATTTTTTTGTTTGTCCTAATCTATCAATTGTGAGTAGTAGAGAGGTAGGCTATCATCATTGTCTGCAAAAATTATAGAATTTTTTGAGATGGTTAATATGTCTCTAGTATCATTCTCCCATTGGGTGTCTAGGTCATCATTGCTAGAGGTGACAAAAGAAGGAGAGTCCCATTCATAATCATTAGAGTCTATTTTGGAATAATAATAGTCATTAGGAAGGGTTTTGATAAGTTGGATAGGGACTACCGATGCTAATTTTTTTAAATAAGTTCTCAATGGGTAATTCATTGTCTATAGGGTAGTAGATATGCAATGTCAATGCTAGTAGAAGGTGCTCATTTCTTAAAATAGGTTCGTCTAGTATTTGGAATAACCATGTATTTTGAATCATAACCTAATCCCATGTTTTTCTTTCTTTGTTCCACTATGATAGGTTCCCATCTACCTTATTTACATAGCCTAAGGCCACCTATTCCAGTATATCCCATTTTTTTAGCTAGTTATAGCCTTTACTGCTAGGATTGATTAGAAGGGGTTCTTATTTTTCTAGATCCTTTTGGTCCTCTTTGTAGATCATTGATGACAAGTATTCTTTGAATATCTCTTCATCCTTCATATCTCCCCACTTGGTGAAAATTGTGGGTTTGGCTATTATTTTTACTATTCGAACATATTTGATCTCCTTCGATCCTCCATAAACCTTGGGTGTCGGTGGAAGAATTCCAATGCAAAATGCTTGGTTGAAGTGATCATTTCCATTACCCTTGTCAAGTACTTGAACCTTGGTTTCAGTTTTTGGTTGCTCCTTTTATGTTGGTTTAATTGAGGCTGATGGTAGTGTGGAGGTTCAACATATGAGAATGAAATGATATGTCATTGATGGGTATACGCTATATTTTGTTGTACTTCTCAAATTTTGCACAAAAGTAGAAAAGTTCAGGATCAACATACAGTGTAACCTCTTATCCTTCATTAGGAAACTTTAGATACTAGTGAAAGGTTGAAGGAACCGCTTGCAATACGTGAATCCAAGGGCATCCTAGAATGAGGTTATATGGTAACTCAGGGTCAAGTACTTGACATGTGGTTTTTGTGATGGTTGGTCCTATCTACATTGGTAGCCTTATTGTACCTTTAGAATTTCTTTTGAGATCATCATAAGCCCTCATAGTAATGCTCTTTCTTTTGTCTATCACATCATCAGAATACCCTAGCTATTTCGTGAATTTCAAGGTATAGATGTTTAGACCTGCACCATTATCTATCAACACTCTCTTGACCATGTTTTTGTGGACACTAACCTTTATGTAGAGAGCTTGGTTTTGGAATGACTTATGTGGAAAGTCTTTCTCAAAAAATACTAAATGGTGATTGTCTGTGATTTTTCCAACCATGGCTTGAAATTGATCTAGATTGAGTTCATTAGGAACCGATGCTTCTAATGCTTTTTTGAGTATCTCCCTATGTGTGGGTGATAATTTTAGCAATTCTAGGATTGAGATCAAGGTGGGAGTCTTCTTTAGCTATTCCACAATATTGTTGTCATTTGATGACTTAGCTATGGGTTTAGGTGGGGCTCCTTGTATTGTAACTTTCCCTCGACGAATAGTTACATTACATTCAGTGTCCCTACCTTGTATAGTCAATACATTTACCCTAGTGTCATTTGCTTGAGAGAGGGTACCTAGAACTATGTCACCATAAGTGTAATTAGCATTATGATAGTCTTGGTCCTTTCCTTTGTCATTATTATTAGCATGGTTTGGAATTGTATTTGTGTATATATAGAGGTCTTTGTTTCTAATACGATGTTCGACATCCACTTATCCCTTGCCAATCAAGTCTTGTATTATGTGCTTGAGTCTTATGTAGTTGTTTTTTGTATGTCCTTTGATTTTGTGGAGATCACATAAGTCCTTCTCATTGTACCATGGTGTTTTGAAGCTTTGCTCCTCATAGTTGGGGTGATCATTGACCTTGATGAGGTTTTTTTGCACTAATTTACACATGATTGTCTCAAGTGGCTCTCCTAATGCAGTGAACTTCCTTCTTGGTTGATCGTATTTCCTCTATTGCCCTACCTAAGATGTCTGTTGGTTGACCGCTTGATTGTTTTAGGGATAGGTAAGTTGATTATTTTGTTCATTATTAGGAGCATCGCTTTTTTTTGCAACTTAATGTTTGTTTTGTGGTGTGTTAGGATTTTGTATATTCCATACAGTTCTAGCATCAACTACCCCATCGTTGGTGATATTTTTTTTCTTGGCCCAAATCTTAGGTTTCTCATTTGAATTAGAAGAATTGTCTCTTGGGTTGTTTAGCTTAATCACTCCCCTTAATATAAGACCCCTTTCTATGTGTAGTCCCTTCTGAATGGTCTCTTTTAAGTTTGTAGGACATGGCATGGTGAGTTGGTAGTTGACTTATGCTTGGACATTGGAAACAAATATGTCTACTAGTTCCTTGTCGGTAATAGGCCACTTGCATCGAATAGCCTTATGTCTCCATCTTTGTAGGTAGGAGGTAAAGGATTATCCTTGACTCTATTTAATCTTGCATAGATTTGTGATGGTGACATCCTATTCTATATTGAATGAGAAGTGGTTTATGAATTTTATAGTCAGTTCATCAAAACTTCTAATTCCTAGGGGTAGATGGGAGAACCAATCCATAGCATGACTAGTAAGGCTATGTGGAAAGAGCCTCATTAGATAAAAATCATTATTTTTGACTTCCATGCATGATACCGAGAAATCTCATATGTGTTCTACTGGATCTCCTTTTCCTTTATACTTTTAAAACTTTGGTATTTTGAAGTTTTTCAAAAAAGGAAGCATAGTAATGAAACAATCAAAAGGAAATGGACATATATCCTGAAGGGTATAATTCTTCTTTGGTTTTCCTATATACATATCTAATATTCTATGATCAATGGCATGTATTTGTATATCTACCTCTATTTTTGGTACATTTTTTTGTGGATCCTGTGTGTAGTAACCTTGTTGTCCTACCATGTTTTAATCATATGTTGGGTATTGTGGAGGTACCAAACCTTGGTAAAAATGGTGGAAGGAGAGTTAAATCCTTGTTGAATGTAAGGAGGGTTAGCTCCTTGTTGAACATAAGGAGGATTAGCTCCTTGTTGGATGTAAGGAGGGTTAACGCCTTACTGAACATAAGGAGGGTTAGCTCCTTGTTGGATGGAAGGAGGGTTAGCTCCTTGTTGAATGTAAGGAGGGTTATCTCTTTGTTGGACATAAGGAGGGTTGGCTCCTTGTTGTTGTTGTTAAGGAAGGGTACCTTGATAGTGCATCGGTGGTACACCTTGTGGTTTGGATGAACTATATTGAAGTTTACCCCGATAATGTGCTAGCAGGATACCTTGTTGGTGGGACAAATTAGGAAGGGTACCCTGTGGCACACTCTGTTGTTGGGGTGCACTATTTTGAAGGTTACCCTGGTGTTTCATTGGTGGGATACCTTGTTGATGGGATGAATTGGGAAGGGAACTGTGTGGTCCACCTTGTTGATTCGAAAGGATACATTATGACACACCTTATTATTGGTACTGTTGATTGGAAAGGGGGCCATGTGGCCCACCTTGTTGATTGGAAAGGGTACCCTATGGCACACCTTGTTGTTGGTATTGTTGATTGGAAAGGGGACCATGTGGCTCACCTTGTTGATTGGAAAGGGTACCATGTGGCACACCTTGTTGTTAGTATTGTTGATTGGAAAGGGCACCATATGACCCACCTTGTTAATTAGAAAGGGTACCCTATGGCACACTTTGTTGTTGGTATTTCTGATTGGGAAGGGGGCCATATGACCCACATTGTTGATGGCATTGTTGTGGAAATTTCCCTTGTTGATTTTGTACATTTTGGGAAGGGTCAATATATGAAGTGTTTTTGGACATGTATTGAGATGAACCTCACTGATATTGTTGGGCCACTTCCACTTGTTTGATAAATGGGATGGTTTTCTATACAAAGGGTTTTCTATTCATTGATCATTGCCTTTCAAGAAGACTAGTGGCATGTTTGGAATCTCCAATGGTTTGGGTATTTCTCTCACAACTGAGTTATCTCCTAAGGGAATGAGGTAAGGATCTTTGAGAACTTCCACATTAAAGTCTATAGGAAACTTAGCACCACTTTTTGCTAACTTGAAGAAGTAAGTGTTTGGATCCTTTCGTAGGAGTTTTTCCATTAGTTTGAGCACCTTGGGATTGTTAGGATGTTTAAATAATTATTCATCATTTATTTCTTCCTCACTATCCACCTCCTCTATGACCATATCCTTGGGATTTTTCTTTGATCTATCCATTGCTTCTTGTTGTCTATAGATCGCTTCTTCCCCACTAGGTGATTGGTTTTTTGTTGCTTTGAATGTGGGTCTCTTTTGAGGTGTTTCAAGGTCACTTAGCCTATAGCCCCATGGGCCACTTTCATCGTTTGTGGTGTTTGTTTGGGGCATACTAGCGTTTCTTTTGTTTGCTTCCATGTTTTTTCTATATTGTGATCTCATAATTTTCATAAACAAGTGCTAAGATTTTGTGAATGTTTGGTGACTTCTAACTATGGAATGAAAGAATGCTTTGTTTTTGGGATTTTCTATTTTTGAGGAAATGAAATTGCATTTGTTTTTTTGAGATTTTTTATTTTTGAAAAGAGGATACCTATTGCCACATAGGAGGTCGTAATACAGGCCTTCCAGCTGTAAGGTCAATTTTTCACTCTTGTTTGTCTAGGATGTTTGCTACGTTTCTCCACTGGTTTGGTGTTTCCTTTGTCTTGAATATGAAGCTTCTCAAACTA
>VDFB02000017.1:375192202-375252492 GCA_007258455.2 Sequoia sempervirens | reverse complement strand
AAAAACTTAGGTGAACAAATATGTATATATATATATTTTAAATTTAAATAAATTCAAACTTTTGATTTAATGTAATTTATACATACCCGATATCTCCCAAAACACTCTATGTGGAATGTGTCAGTTTGTCCTTGAAGATGTGTTGACCACATTTGATGCCAAGTGTTTCTTGCACCATTCAACAACATCATGTGCATTGTCTAGACGATCTTCTGATACTCATTTGATGCTTCTTAAAGCTCATTTGATGCAAGCTCCTCCTTCATCATGCTCACCCTTTCCATGCCCACTCTCAAAAAAACTCCAAACATGTGGTATTTTGTAGATTTTATGATATCTACAAAGTGCATAGAATGGCCGTGAAGATTTGAATTGTGTCACATCCATCTAACCATACAAAAATGATTTTCAAATTTTACACCCCCTTTCTGAAATTCTCAAAAAATATTGTAAAGCAATGTTGGACAAAAGTGTGTCATGCTCTCTTTATCATCACTAATGTAAAAGTGGATATTATTTTTAATGACTTGATTCATCTATACTTCCTCAACACCATCCACTGACAGTATGTCGAGCAACACACATGAACCATAATAGTGATGTGCTTTGAAAAGTAATACTCTGATTGGATCTCCTTTTGATGTAGAAAGGAGTAATTTTCTGCAAAGTCAACTACTGATAGAACTGTTCCATGTGGGAAAGTATCTCTCAATGTTTGGAATTGTTGTGCTTGCCACTTAGCAAAAAATGAATGATGTATGTATGGTCGTATCAATTTTTGAAAATATTCCATAAATTTTCCAATGGGAATCTCCTTTTCTACATAGATCAACCTTGTGGATTCTTTCCCAAATTTTTTTTGCAACTTTACATACTTGTACCTATGTCAGTAAAATATGTGAATAACTAATAAACTACACTTGATCAATGAAACATTACATCAAAGAGAATCCAAATAACTTGATCTATGAGAAATTGAAACAAATAAACTCTCTAAAAATAGTACTTACCTCTTGCAATTTACTGTCTTTGTTCGGTCAGTATCCTTAATTCTTGAAGGAAATTTAGCCAAATTTCCACATGTCTCACAAATTCCTTTTATGCAGTTTATTTGAGGGCCATTTTCATGATCACATAATATAGACTTTATGAACAAAATTGCCTATTTAGGAGGTGTATTTTGAAACCCGCATCTTTCTTCTCTCATCTTTCAAAACACCTAATAGTAGAGATCAAATTCAATATGATAATGACAACAACAAGTTTCAAAAAACTTGTTTATCTTGACATAATATAGCTTTAACCTTTGAAACATTGTTTTCCCAATCTTTATATGAGGTTATGCATTACAAAAGTTCATATACATCTCAAATTGTGTTATGTCTAGCCAATGTTTTATATGATTTTCATAAATACTAGGTCCAATCCTGTATCTCATAACATCTCTAGTGTTTGATGATGGATGAGTCTGATCATGCCAAAAACCTGAGACCAAGTTCCTAACATCTTCAATCTTGTCAGAATGGGGAGCTCTACACATAATTGCCCAATTGCCTTCTAAACTCTCATCCGAAAACTTTCTCTTTTTCTCATATTTTATCAATGTGGTTCTACTATAACCAATTTTAGTTGAAAGTGTTGACATTTTTCTTTTTCTTGCTATATCTTGATGTACAATAGATGTCAACATCACTCGTCTTGTAGTGGCCTTATCCACAGTTCGAGATCCTTTCCCAATGGAATCTAAACCCTTTTTAACATTTTGAACAATATCCTTTTGTAATCCCATGTGTTTCTTCTTATTTGATGATGAATGGACACCCAACAATTGTAATGACTCTTTGAGCTCCTCATGAAGAAGTAAACGTGATAACAATTGGGTTTTTTCAAGTGTATCAAGATGATTGAAATGATGATTGATCATTCCATTTACAGTCATTGACCTCTTTCTCTTATTATAAGGCTGGTTGGAATAATATTTGAGTTTCTCCATATCCATTTCAAGTAAATGATCTAAATTTCTATGAGAAATTTGTTTCCCCACCTTCTCAGCTAGTTTTATATGCTCATCCATACCAGTAGGAGGAAGTGATTCTGACCCCTATCTAACATGCATTGTTTGAACTTGTGCCTCCTCCCTATCTTCAAGGACCATTCATTCTTGAGCATATTCATTTGATCCAATGTCTAGATTTTGCTTGAATTGAGCATGAAAACTTCCTATTTGTTGAGCCCTTCCTACACGTGTCACAAAATATTTTGCAAACAAAAGTGAGAGATGATGTTAAATATATAAGTGAAGTTTATGTATGCCAGCAAACAAATTGATAAAACATGATGAGCTATAAGTGAGAGAAGTTTGTGTTATTTTTATATTCTCATCGATACCAATAGAAGGAAGTGATCTTGACCCCTCTCCAACAAGCATTGTTTGAAGTTGGGTCTCCTCCCTTACTTCAAGGTCCATGTGTTCTTCAATGGATTCGTTTGATCCAATATCTAGATTTGGCTCGACTCCAACTTGAGGAATCCCTAGAGCATAAAACATAAAAATAATTTGAGAACATTGAAGTGATGAAAATAAAATATGAAAGACACAAAACACAAATATTGAAACAAAAAGAATTGGCTTAAGGAATTGGAGTCAAGGATCATATAAACATTGCAACTCGCATGACCAAGATGACTTGAGGATATTTAAAAGTATTTATATTCATTCAAGTGCAATGATGGTTAGAAACCTTCAAAGTAAAATTCCTAAACACACACTTGAGAGTGAGAGAGAGAAGAAACAAGAATGTACCTTGTTTCTTTCTATGATAATTTTCCAAGTTTTGATCATGCCTCTTTTGTTCTTCTTTTGACAATTTTTGTTGAGATGCATTTTTTCTTTTTCTTTGTTGTCCCATTTTCTTCTTCAACTTAAAGATGACTCTAAACAAGTCCTCTACCAACTTAGTTAAATTATCCTCCAAATTTTTCCTTGATTGATAAAAATGAAAAGTTGTCGAGCTCCAATATTTGCCTCCTTGATAAATGTGCAAAAACTTCTCCAAAATCTGCACTCCAAGTGAATCAAAATTATTCAAGTGTACATGGAATAACTAGATCCTAGTTTAAATGAATCAAGTAGTAAACAAACAAGTTATTTCATTGTGGATTTTGTTGTTATTTAATTCATAGGTATGCACAACATATCTAGTAATTTTAGAATTTTGTTAAAGTGTCAAAAATGTATATTAGAGGTATAATTTGAATTGAATTTCAAGTTACTTGTCAAAAATGTATAATAGAGGTATAATTTGAATTAAATTTTCTTAATTAAATATTTGAATTGAATTTCAAGTTACTTGTCAAAAAGATTATATCTTGTTCTCAACTCAATGGTTCATGTTGCTTAAGTCATTTTTTAAAAAAATATTTATTGTGATCAACATGAATGAACTTAATTATAAAATGGCATTGATTTCCTAAAATTCTACTAGAGATCAAATGTATATTGAATATAAGGAAATGTAAGTTGTAAGAGATCATAAAATAAGAAAACATGTATGTATATTGAATATTTAAAGCAAATGCATACATATATTATGTGTAAACATGTTTAAACCATAAGCAAACACATGTACATATATGTAAAAGGATTCAATACATATAAACATAACACATATTATAAGCTTAAGAGGCAAATGTATGTATATATCATATAAGAAAATATATGTACATATATCATAAAAGAAAAATGTAAATTAAAGATCATCAAATGTCAAATACTAAAGATCAAAAAATAAGCAAATGTATGTATATCATATAAGCAAGTGTAAGTTAGAGATCATCAAATATCAAATACTATTTTAAAGATCATCATATAATCAAATACACATGCGGTAAAGATCATAATTCTAGAATGCATGGCCTAATATGAATGTCTACTCCTAGAAGAATGGCCATCTAAATGAGAACGGTCTTGCTCTGATGGATGTACTGAGCCCTGCAAATAAAATTGTGTACAAGATGTGTTAAATACATATAATTTATATTAAATAAATTTTATGAAAGTTATTTTTAAATGAACTTGTATTTTTAAATATCAATCTAGAACTTGTATTTATCTATGCACACATAAATATATATTTTATAAAAACTCACATTTCCACTGATAGCAGATTCATTCACAGAGTCACATTGATAATGCACATGATTTGGACCAAGGCTAGGAGTGATATGCGGTATGTCCACCTGTAACAATATATATACATATATATATCAACTTACATTAATATATAGTTAAAAATAAATTTTAAAAATAATGAAAAAAGAATTGAAACATGCACATGTACACATACATGCACATCATAATATATCAGATGACCTAAGTCCTCTGAAACATTCACCTCCACCATATCCACCAAATGATCAAGTGACGAATCAACATCTGCATCCATCCGATCTATCCCATGTCATGCCATAAATGATGAATGTAGAGGACTATGAAAGTGAGATGGCATCGGTGATGAAGAACTAGAACCAATCAACATATTAGTAAAACCCATAGTCTGTACAGCTACCGTATGAACTATAGGTGGATCCTAATGTGCACTAGTGCTCAACTGAGAGTGATGGGATCCTAGAACTAATCGAATTCTATGTCTCAAATGATCTCTAACATGCTCTATACCAATCCCATTGTCTAATGCAATGTGGGCATATGCCTCCAATAGGTCCTTAGCCAAACAATGCAGAGTCATGTGTGATATATCTCCTATAAGTGCACCAAGCTATGTAGGAGTAGGGATGCCAACCACTGTAAAAGGATCCATGGGGGTCCACTGTGCTAAAAATGGTGTGGATTGGGAATGTCTAGATATCAAATACTGACCTACATGATCATCAGATATCCTAGTGGTGGTAGCCTCAATGTCACCTATAGTGTCAATTTCTTCCTTTTGGGAAGCAACGACAACCTCATCTACTATGGGGGCTAGAGCTAGGGTGAGAGCAAGAGACCTATAACCAACCAATACCCCAAACACTAGGGGTGGTCTATCTGCTCGATGATAGGCGGGCCTATCAGCAATCCTACCATGCCCTTGACCAGCATATGGTGGAATGTCCAGGTAGTTAACTTTGAGGCCCAAATGGACCTCAAGCATATAACTGCTGAACAAAATACAATGGAATCTAGTCATTGTTTGGGTATAGACCATGTGCTGTGAGAAATCATGGGTAGGTCAATGAGGCCATAACATGATTGACACATCTAGTGACTTGGTATCCCCTAACCTTATGCACATTTTGATAAAATGGAAAAAAAGTGGCTTTTATCATTTCTTTGGTGACACTATCTTGTATTTTTTTAAGGGGAACGTCACCATGTACTTCCCGCATGCAAGAAAGAATAGCAGTCACTCTGTCTAGGGAATATGCACTAGTCCTCTCAAGTTCATCTTTTAGTTTTTCTAGACTATGCAATATTAACATGCATGGTTCACTATATATCCCCGGGTTTGCACCCTGTGCTAATGAATCTCTCAATTTTTTAATCTCATTACTAGTATTTTCAAACAAAGAATCTGGCATAGGTGGAACATGATTTCATTTTCCATGTTATATATATATATATATATAGTACAGTTCACCTAAAAAAGCAATGATACTTTGGTAAATAATATATCTAGATAAAGAGAATACAAATCTAAAATAGAACTTGTAATAATTCATCTACTCATCAATAATATTTTCATACTATTAACAATTTAAAAAGAATTGGAAGACAACTATAATCTATAACATAGCATCCTTAAATGGTTCAAATTTTAAATGAAACGATGAAAGAAAGAATAAGAATAAAAAGATTAAAGTATAAAATCATTTGAAAATAATTGGGGATAAAAATATTTAATCTAATAATTGTTAACATAAATGAACTTCAATTATATAGCTAAGAACATCAAAAAATTATAGATTGGAAAGAAAAATAAATATCTCATATTACTTGAATCAAATCTAATAAAGTTTGACTTTATTGTATACTTGTTATAAATATCTCACATGAACCAATGAAACTCAATGTGTCTCCAAATTACATAAGAAGAGAGAACCTAAAAGTGAAGAAGAAAAAGAAATTCAAAATCCATCTTTTTGTAATGAGTTTGTTAAAATTTAAAAACATTCAAGAACCCCAAAATGGTTTGAAATTGATGAGCATAATAGAAATTCTTGAAGGCAAGAGGTCATCACAAACCATTCGGTTGTGGGCTTCAAAAAATTTCAATGAATGGTTTTCCAATAATATGTATTAACCAAAATGTTCCAAATTTTTATACAATTACTAAAGATGTACAAAATGAGACCTTTACTAAATAAATTTCAAAGATTCATGTAAACAAAGAGTTTGATCGAAATAATATTGTTAAATTTTTTTTTAATGCATTAAATTCTATTGTAAATAATAGTAAGGAAAAAGATAAAAGAGTTTCTCATAGACTAATAACATCATTAGTAACAAATTAAATAATTAAAAAGGCTCAATTATTAAGGTAAACTTGTCTTGAATTAAGCCTAAATCGTAAAACATTATCAAAAGTACTATCAATAAGATCATGATTAGAAAGTCCTATTGAAAATCATACTTGGGCTTTTAGCAATATGCTTCCATGAGTCGATAAGAAGCTAATTAATAGCACATAGGATGAAATTCAACAATTTTGACACTCTAACTCTAGATTTACTTATGAGGTTGGAAACAATATTTTTTATACTCTACCTAGGCCATGATTTTTTTATCAGTATGAAGAGTTTACGATAGAAATACATCCATTATTATTGAGTTAAAAGTAGGTTAAATATTATTTTTCTTAAAAAATCATTTTTATATAAATGTAGGTGTTTTGGAGAACAAAGCTATAGTATGAATAAGTGATTGACATCGATGGCTATAAATTTCAAGGTGGGGAGATTCAATATAATTCATAAGGTGTTATAATATTAAATGCTTTCATTGTTTAGTTAGTTTTAATCAATGTTGTATGATTTATTAATTTTTTTTTTAATATTTAAATGTAGGTTTTTTGGGGAGTAGCAATGATAGATCGAGCTCATTGAGAAAGGATATAGGTAGAGAGGAGGAGTGACCTTGACAAGGATTGAGACATGGATCACCTTAGGGTGGTAGATATGAATGGAACATATCCATAGAGAAGGATAGGCGAAGAGGATAGATATAGGCAAATGTGTTCAACATAGATTAAATAACAAATAAAGCATAAATCAAATAATTTAATAGTATAAAATATAAAATGTAACCGAGCATTTGTGGGTTTACATCCCACCAAACATGTCAATTTGTAAGCATTGAATTTAAATAAATGAGACATTGAGGAAAATAAATGTAGACTTCAAATTGAATTAAAAAATCACCTCTAATAGAGTGAAAAGATGAATTACACAAAAAATGAACTAAAATTATAATGAAATACATATTGACAAATGGATATATCTTGCAAATGATAAAACATTTATTGCCCAACTAGATAAAATATACTTGCTCAAAATTGAGACGATAAAATGATGGATTTGATCTCAATTTATAGATTTTTTATATGATGGATAAATTGCTAGGATTTGATCATGTATCATGAGTTTAAAACCCAATTAAAATGTGGCTACTATTATTACCTAATTAACTAATTTATTTATTTAATGAAATTTCTTAATTATTTTGATCAATGAATTGATTGAATTATTTTCAATTTTTATCTAATTTAATTAAATATGTTAAATAATTTGATTGATATATAAACTAATTTATCATAATTTTCATTGAATTATCTAGGAGTAATAGATTAAATACTTGGATTTATTTTAATTTATTTCAATATTTGTGAGAAAATGTTTCATTTAAATATTTGGTTAATTTATTCTACTCGATTGCATACAACCATGTGTAAAATTTACAACCATGTAAAATTAATTCATATGTTGTTTATTAAGAAAAAATGTCATAAATTATATTTCTAGAAATAAAAAGGACTACAAATATGGAGGGAAATAATTAAATAATCTCAACATAGCAAGGATTTTACAAAGTGATAGATAATTTTCTCAAAAGAAAAAGGATGTGTTGTGCACAAGACAACAAACCACTTTTTCATGTTTTTTGATGTCTAAATATTTACTTTTCATACATGTTTGTGAATACCACATAAATTGAGATACACGATTATTTTAAAATCTTCACATGTATCTTAAAGTGGAAAAAAATTTAATGATAAAATTTGCATATCCATATTATTCCTATATATATGGTGCAATATTGTGCAAAGTGGTAATAATTCCCCTAGAGTTTATGACCTATTATATAGACATAAATCAAACACTTGAACTCCATTTTTTCCTTACACACATCTTATCAAAGCATTTTTTTGACACATATCCACATATCCACACATATCCACTTTTCCTAATGAATCTTATGTGTATGTCTAATGGTGGCATGTGGAAGGATAAATATGGCTATTGAAAACTTTACCATTATCTTGACAACTAATTATGGCTATATAATTATCTTATTGTAATGAACCTAAGTTCATTCGATAGATATTAGTGAAATTGAATTAGGAAGCATGGATTGTGCTTTATTATACACATTTTACGTTTAAAAATATGGGTCTAATTTTTGCAATATTGAAAGTCAATTAAATTTCTTCAATAGTATATCCAAGGTATAGGGATATATTAGTGGTAAGAGTAGTGTAGGATAAAAAGGAGAATTTATAAAGAGGGGAAGGTCTAGAAAGGTAATGACATGGTAATGGAAGGAGAAGTTACACTATAAGGTTAGATTTTCATAGGATAAGGAGGAATGGTATGAAGAACATATCTGTATAGGATAGTGCTAGTAATAACAATGGTGTGAACATATATAAAAGGATGGGAGATAAGAAAAATACTAGTGGAGAGAAAGGCAGTAGGACATGGGTGGTGGATCCCATGGAAGTGGTAACTATAGTATGATAGGAGGAATCATTATAAGAGGATGAAGGGTAGATGGATGCATAGAGGGTACAACATTATTAAAATCCATTAGAGTGGTAATATTATGAATCTAGTATTAATTCCCTAAGGATAGCCACCTAATACATTATATAAATTACTAGCCAATGAGTGAGGATATTTAGGGTGGAGAGGTGCATCAATACGTAATTATCAATTTAGGAAAATATCTTGTTTACCAACATATGTATCTAAATCATAGTCTCAAGTGATCATTATTTTTCATCTTCTTTAATGTGGCTCTTTATATGGTTGTCATTAGCTATTTATATGGAAAAATGATTCAATCGTCATTTTATTTGCTAGTCATATTAGAGTTAAGATGAAAACTCCATAAAACAAGATTTTAAAGGATATTAATTTAACTAGATAAAAGATCAAGGAAAACACTCTCAAACATGCAATATACCCCCATTGCTTAGACAATGCATATTTCCTAATAATGTGTGCAACTAAAAACTAATAACATGTAATGAATGGATGTAGGTGATAATAATTAAATAATCCTAATTGAACTAGGGTTGTCCTTTTTATATATTTAAAAAGTTGAAAGAGCATTGTATGAAATTGTAAGATGGGAATTACTTATGAAATGTTATATGACACATAAGAGAATAAAAAATGGGGATTACACTAGAATATTGATTAGAATTATGAAAATCATCAAGATAATCTTAAATAATGGGTTTGAATATGTCAAAAATGGAGTGTCGGTTATGAGGAGGAGGATTTGAATTTTTTTGACAACATGTAAAGCATTTGCTAAATACATCCTATAAACCAAGTCAAGGAATATAATGTTGAAATTTGTGCCAAATTTGGTGCAATTTTTAGGTCATTATTTTGGCCCATGGCTTTGGTTAAACCACACTTTCTTTATGGTTTAAATTTTTTCTATTTATGGGTGCTTGAGATGGAGAAAGCACAATGATTTTGTAGGTATCATCATGCTACTAGAAATTACTCCATATTCACATGTTTAAATGATACTACTATAAGGGTATGCACATGAATATTTTATTTTAAATGATATTATTATCAAATAATATAATTGGTTCATGTTTTTGGTTGTGAGATTTTTCTTCCAAGAGGATTTTCCCATGTACATAATTATGTTATAAATTTATAATTTATATATTTTTCTTGTAACTAAAATTAAATCTATTTATCCATAGCTTTGATTGTTGAAATGGGAAGGCATATTTCATTTACACAAGACAAAAATGCATGCAAAAGGGGAAGCAAAATACTGTATGTTGAAAATGCTTTAAAATTTTTTGAACAAATGCAATTTGAATTCAACAAATTTTTAAAAAATTGCATTTAGGGTTTCAAAATTAAACAAATAATTGCATTTTTAACTCTAAAAAAATTGAATTTTAAATACCTAGTGCTCAATAGTGCTTGATATGCAAACTTAAATGATGAAATTTGAAGAGATGAACTTAAATTTGCTTTCACCAGAAAGAAAAACCTCTATTTGGATGCCGTCACGCTCTCGGTTAGCCGCACACACCAGGGACAGTGACTAGTAAAATTAGAAAGTAAAAGTGATAGTTGAAAATGAAAGAATTTTTAGTTTTTGTCATATTTAAGGGGTTCGGTCAAACCCATGTTCAACTGAACCTATTTAAATATGTTTTTTTATTTAGGTTTTCTTTGGTTTAGTGGAACCATAGGTTCGGCCGAACACATTGAATATGGTGAAAAGAAAAAATGCAAAATTTCCTTCCTCTTATAAAGTGTAAACCACTATTCTAAAGACACCCTTATGTGTGATTCTTAAGTGTTATTCTAATACCTCTTACAACTATTACATAGACTGCTTGTCTTGTACTAATATGTTTTGGGATATTCTTTTTTCCTCATCTATTTGAAGCTCCTTATAAGAAACTTTTAATTGATGTGGTTATTTTTTTTAGATGGAACATGTTATATTTCTTATATCAATATGTTTCATGATATTATTTTTTTCTCATATGTTTGAAGTTCTCGATAACAAACTATTCTTCATGATATTCTCTTTTTCAATTCCCCATAACAAATTGTTCATTGTCGTAGTTTACCTCTTCTATACTATGTATTTCAAAGTTCTATTTAATGTGGTATTTTTCTATAATATTTTGTAGAAAATAAGTGTTATTCTAATACCTCTTATACAATTTATCTATTTTTCTTCAATATTTACTACCAAAGGATGTAGCTCAAATCTTGTATCAATATGTTTCAAATTTTGCTATATGTCTGTAAGTTTAAAAATGGGGAAATTTTTTCTTTACATAAACACATTTAGGATCACATCATATAATTGTTGACATAACCTAAAGAAAATAGGCATTGTCATAAATAATTGGGTTTAAATAATTTATTTGGAAAGCTAAATAGATAGTTGTATATGCATTGAGAAATGTAATTGACATAATACAATATGGTGTGTATTTGTAGTAGTCAATATACGATGGTGCAAGGAAAAACCTCAAAACCCATGCTCATTCTCCTCCCTACCATATTGGCATCATGAAGCCTCATGGGCTCTAACCAAACCCCTGAGAAAGAAAAGTATGGAAGACCCATTAGAAACTTAATGGAGTCATATCACATATCATACAATGGCAAAGTAGGGAAAATTTGGGTGTTTTCATATATGATTTCTTATATTGTAGTATTTTTATGGTGTAACAACTTTAAAAAGATGGGTATGTTATTAAAGAGCTTCCTATAGTTAGTTTTTTCTATAAGTTGAAAAGGTAATTGTTGAAACATGGACAAATGTAATGTGTACAATTAACTATATTTATTGTAGTCACTAACTCATTTGAATTTCAAGTACGATGAAATTTTTTGACAAAATATTTATAATTTGATGTATTGTCGAGTGCTTGTGAAATTTGAAGTGTAATTTTTATTTTTTTTAATTTATCCCTGATGTTTGTCAAAATTTTGATGAACCTGTGTTTCATCAAAATTTCAACAAACATGTTTGTTGAAATTTTGACAAAAATAGAAAATCGAAAAAAAAAAGAAATTCTGGCCAACATGAATAAAAGTGAGTTTGTCTATTTATTGCGATAGTGTTTTGCTATACTTATGAATTATCTATACTTGCAAATTTTCTTTACTTGTGACAATTTGTGGATAGCTAACAACAATTTTCTTAACAAAAATTTAAAAAATTCAAGAGAATATGGCCAGGTTGAGGGTAGTCATTGTCTTTTTCTAGAATTCAATTGTGAAGTCACATTTGTATTTATAGGTTTTAAAATCATATTTTAAAGCAACATCTAATTAGATTTCTTTTTTAGACTTGTGCATTTTGAGAATTTGATTTCCAATTTTTTTTTTTTGCAAGTTCAATATAATGATTTTAGGAGTCTAATGGTTGAAAATCATAGTAAAATTAGAATTTAATAAGTTTTGGAATTAGCATTTTAAAGTGTTTTTTGGGTTGATCATTAACTTCAAACTATTATCTCTTTTGCAGGGGTGGTTGAATGCCAAATTTTTTTGGTGCAAAATATCAAAATTATTAGATTTTGTTACCTATCTATGATTAAAAATTATTAGAGTTTGAGTTTGATATCTTTTGAAGATCTAAATATTCAAACTTGGTAAAGAAAAATCACGTCAGATAATATTAGTTGAGAACAAAATGAATAGACAATTTCTAGAATGTGGGATAGATTGAAAAGAAAGGGTGATGGGAAATGTTATTGTCCTTGCAATAATTGCAATGGCTTAAAGATGACAATACTTTTAATCACTACAGCTAAGAAACATTGTAGGCAACATGGTCACATTGAAGGGGGGCATGATTATCATCCATTGGTAAGTTGTTCATTATATGTCTTTATATTGATTGAATTTGTAAATGTTTATATCATTTTAACATTTTATATATATATAAATCACTTGATCATGGTTTATTTGTGTTGATCATTATTATAAAGGTTAGGTGCCCTAGGGCACAAGATATGGATTATCACACCCTAGAGAATTTGTTTTTTCAAGTGGAGGAACATGGAGCTATGAATATTGAAGATGAAGTAATTGATCCTATAGAAGAAGATGATCAAGATGATCATGCACCAAAAAACATCGTTGAAGATGATGGTACAAATACATTGATCCATGACACATTTAGTGGCACAGCTGATGATGATGATCGACTAGTAGATGAATTTGATGATGTTCATGATTTACCTATACTTGAGAAGGTATACGAGCCCCTTTATGAAGTTTCTCAAAAACTCTTTTCTCTGTTGTATTGTTGCTAGTGAACTTGAAGGTTATGAATGGTTTATCCAACATAGAAATCTCACAGATGTTAAGGTATGTCATATATGTCATATTTTTTTTATCTATTTTAATTATTGTTAGTTGATCACTACTAAATAAAGGATAAAATATGTATCATTAATATTCTTTATATTAACAAATTAATTTTTGTTACCACCATCAAATATTTTACCTCGCTCATATTGAGATTTATCAAACATTATGAAAGATATTGGAATGGAGTATCAAGCAATAGATGCATGTCCCAATGATCATATTATATATCATAAAAAACATTAATTTGAAATAGAATTCCCAACATGCCATATCAGTAGATATCAAGCAGATCAACAAACAAAAAAGGTGTCTCACAAGTTTCTTCATTATATTCCCATTATTCTACATATACAATGATTATTTAGGTGTGAAAGCTTAATGCAATTTATGGATTACCATGCATGTAATAGAATTGGATATGGCATTCTTTGAATGCATGTGGATGGTTCTGCATTTAGGGACATGGAGGAAAAATAGCCACACATTAAAGAAGAACCTCATAATCTTAGGCTTTCATTGGTAACGGATGGTGTCAATCCATTTGGAGAGTTGAGATCTATTTACTTGGTGTAGCCTATTTTTTTATCAACAATAACATTCCTCCATGGATATCAATAAAGAGGGAGCACATAATGTTGTCAATGATTGTTTTAGGTATTTGTTTACATCAATTTTCTTTAATGTAGTAGCATCTCATTTGTCTTATTTGTTGCATAATGACTTATATTTTTTCATTTAATAGTCATGTACGTTAATTTATATGCATTACAGTAAAATGGTTATAATAATTATGTATTAATGTTTATGTTGATTCAACTACGTAAGCACCAAGTTAAAGATATGAATTTATATATCGAGCCTCCTATCGATGCGTTACTAAAGTTATGGAATGGCATCACTATGTATGATGTCTCTAGACCAATAGGACAAAGACAATTTCAATTCCGTGCAATGCTTGTATGAACAGTTCATGATGCCCTAGGGCTAAAACATTTTTGTGGTACGTTATAACGTTCAACTGCACTTTAACAATATTTAATTTTATGAAGTAGATATCATGCATATTTTCTAAATAATATATTCATTATAATTATAAAAATTGACATATTTAATCCAATTATATATGATCTTGCAAGTCTTCAAACAAAGGGTAAATTTGCATGTCCAATTTGTGGTCCAAAGATGAAATCTCGTCATTCAACAAGTTTAGGAAAGTGAGTATTTGATGAGTGTAGACAATTCCTCCATAGAAATCATAAGTATCGAGCAACTGAAAAACATCTTTTCAATGGGAAAGAAGAGACTACATCAAAACCACAAAGAATGACACCTCACCTATGTAAGTTGGAATATAATAGAATTAATTGTCAAGGTTATACATCAGATCAATTTTTTTATCTATCATATATGATATCTTTTGAATTTACATTGTTAGATTGTGTTTTGTTTGCCCATGCTGTAATTGAAAATGATTTTAATTATTAATTTGTTTAACTTATATGCTTCATGAAGGTCATCAAGGCATTAATGGTCATCTTCCATAGGGAATGGAAAGTTATCCCAGATAATTTAATAGGTTACCCTACTATGAGTAGCTACAAATTGTGCATTTGTTTGATACAATGCATATCAGAAAGAATATAACATAAATGTTATGGAAAATATTCGATGGAAGGCATGACAAAGAAAAAATTGTCAAAATTTGTAGTGACATTCAAGAAGCCAATTATGCAGTGAAAAATGTTATTCAATTAAATAGTGATGGAGTCCAAATTAATATAAGCACTCTTCCTTGGTTATTAACAAAGCAACAAAGCAATGCTATAAAAAAAGTCATATGAAAATTTTATTTCCCACAGGATTTACTAGGAACATAAACAATAACATAACAAAGAAAGGTGAATTTGGGTCAGGGATGAAAATGCATGATTGACATACCTTCATTAAGGTAATTATTTTGGTATATTATATATGTATATATATATATATATATATATTTGTATACTGCATGTACTTTTCAGTGTATTATGTTTACTACTTTTGGAAAAATAATGAAAAGATCATTTTATAATTTTTGTAGTACATTCTACCTCTATCTCTCCTAGACAACTTTGACAACAATGTCAAGAAAGTTATATATGATATTGGAAAATAAATGAGGTAAGTAGCGATATTTGTTCAATTTGTTGTATAGATCTTATAATTGCCATTTGTTTTACTTGTTATGTGATATATTGTATACTTTTGTTAAATCTCGTTAATATATTTGCACCTTGAATCACTTGTAGATGGCCGCCATCTAAAGAAATCCATAAAGAAGATATAAATTATTGGAAGAGAAAAATTCCTCGTCTAATGTGTGAAATGAAAAAGTACACTTTTGACATTTTTCAATGCACAAGAACACTACCTCATACACCAAGTTGAAGAGATTGAATTGTGTGGACTTGTACACACAAGGTCAATGTGAATGGTTGAGAGGCACTTAAAAATTTTGAAGGCTTTGGTTAGAAAAAGAGCACATCCTGAGGGTTCTATGGTGAAGGGATATATGATATACCAGACCATGGTGTACATTTGTGAATATCTTCCTAATTTTGTAGCAAAGATCCATGTATATCGCATTTGGGATCCCAACTCCATTAACAAATTTGAAATGGAGTATCTGATGGGGAAAGGTAGATTGAGGAAAGTGAGAGGTAATTATAACACATTTTTAATTTTTTTTTATGCATATATTGTGTCTTTTTAATTATAATACAACTCTCAAAGCCTGACAAACAACATAAGTTAGATTTCACACTTTAACTCCTTGAATGCTTGTAACAATGCAAACCTACTAGCTTTTCCCAATAACTCAAAACTTTCCCAAAACACTAGACAAAAAATTGATGGTTTTAGACACTCATTTTGGTGTTATTAAACATACTTCAAGTATATTACAAGTCCTTTAGAAGTAATCACCAAAATCACCTTTTCCAAGTTGTGTTGATTAATTTAATTAGGCCTATTTTACAAAGCAACTAGTCTTTAAACTTATCGTATTCCCATGAAATCTTGAGGCAGAAATTTTTATGCCTCCAAACCTTCAAATCCATAAAAATATTCCACTTGTATGACAAGATTCTTGCCAAACCCAAAAACCCTTGTTTTAGGCCAAAATCATGAGGTTTTATTCAATCTCTTACTTCCACGACCTCCCAAACCTCAAAACAAACTCAGACACAACCCATTAGGTCTACACATGGGTAAAAAATCATAAAATTAGATCTAGCATACATATTTTGTTGAAACCTAGGCTTGAACCTCTCATTTCACATGCTTTTCTTCACAAAAATCTTGAGGACAACAACTATACCTTCTTTATTTCTCATCCTATGAGTGTTTTCAATGATGATTTTATTCCTTTTTAAGGCTCTTACACCTCAACTACTAAACAACCACCTCTATAATTGACTTTTTAATCTTGTACAATCCCATGAAACATAAAACACACAAATTTCAAGGTTGTTAACATCACTATTGAAAGGTTTTAATTTTTTGAACTTTCAAATATATTGAAACTCCTAGGACACCTATATAGCCATGCTAGTGGCTTGATATTAGACTTATTATTGACTTAGCAAATTCTCCAATTTTCCTTAAAAAGGCTACAAAAATCTTTAGTGCAAGACTCAAACTCATAACTCATAATTTCATTTTTTTTTATATAGTTGGTTGAGAGTGGGATGCCCTACATTTGTGTATTGCAAACAATTTTGATTGGATGACAGTACGGATTGAATGATTTCAACAATCTGGTTGTGCATTAACATGGGAAGGTGTTGTTTCCTTGGTTAAAGAAGCTCATCATAATGGAGATTCCAATGTTACACCAAGGGAAATTGATTTAGCATATGGTTTAAGAGATCAACAAGTACATATAAATATATTAATCACCCATATTATTTAATTGTTTTCAATTATATTGATGTATGTATATGTTGAGATTTTTTTCTTTGCATACATTCGGCCAAGAATAAATATGTTTATCAACTAACAATATTGCAATATTTTTTTCATGTTTAACATATTGCAAGTGAAACACCACAAGGCCATGTGGTGCAATGGTCGTAAATTTAAAATAAAAAAGTTAAATGGCATGAAGAAAACTTGTGATTCTGGGATAATTGTAGTCTTTCAGATGACTAATGTTTCATCTAGAAGCGACATACATCCAAAAGTCTCATAAAATTGATACTATGGTATTTTCGATGATATACTCGAGTGTGACTTTAAGTCCATTAAATTAGTTCTATTCATCATCCTATGGTATAGGCTATGATTGAATGAAAATTATCCTGAGAGAACTGTTATTGAACATGCTAGTGGATTTACCATGGTTAATAGAAGGTCGATCAAGCGAGCTAGAAATGAGCCCTATGTTCTTCCAAGCCTATGTGAGTAGGTATTTTACTCAAAGGTTCCAAGTAAACTGAGTTGGTCATTTGTTGTTAGACATGATCCAAGAGGAAGGCTGGTAAAGTATAATGTGGTAGAATAAGAAGATATCGACGAACTAGAAGATGACATAGATGATGATCAGGATCAACTGTTAGTTGATGATGTGCCTAACAAAGATGTCAAAGAGGAGGAACTAGATCATGGTGTTGTAGGAGTTAATGTTCATGAAGATGATGTCTATGTGGATGATGACATTATCAAAACTGATATCAATGATGATGATGATGATATGACCAATCCTTACAATCTTGAATCTGTAATAGATGATAAAAACAAAGAGTTGGATGAAGAAGAAGATCAATGACATTGAAATGTTTGAGTTATGCGAGTGTACTATCTATTTGATATTCATTTCTTGATAGAATTATATTTGACTTATGTGGTTACATAATTAATTCATGATTTTTTAAATTTTTATGCCATTACATAATTAATCCATGTGAGCACCCATTAAAATTTGTAAACACTAAACTTCAAGCATGGGTTAGTACCTACAAATTCCTCAAAATGCTCCTATGAAATAATGCAAAATGCTTCCTAAACATGATAACAAAATAAACTAAACTGAAAGCATGAAGGATACATAATGCACACCTATTCCATAGTGGATTGGTGTCACTTTGTTGTGAAAAGTGACCCTTTCCCAAACCTTGACAAGCTCAAATGTTGCAAATGCAATGGTGATGGAGTAAGATGGGAAAAATTAGTTCTTAACCAAGAGAGTAACTTTGCATCAAGATGTAGATGAGTTGATGAGGAATGAGGCCCTTCATTTATAGAATATTTTGATGAGAGAATGGCCAAATGGATGAATGTGGGACTAAGAATAAACCAATGAAAAGAGGCCACTTGTCAACTTGCCATAGGTTGAGGGATGTGCAAGAGGGAGATTTCAAATTTGAATTTGAGAGTAAATGTTGAGTTTGACTTGTACAAGGGACATGTAAAGACATGTAATACCTATTAAATTCCTTGTTGGATGTACATTTCAACTTGCTTTTGAATTCAAATTTGAGGGAATATTCCTCATAGATGCCATGTTGAAAGAAAATAAGGATTTTAATAAATCAATAAATTGATTTATTTGTGCAAGTGGGAATATCTAGAGGATGTGATGGGTGGTTAGGTTAGGATAATTAGGATTAGATTAGCTTAATGATGATTAGGTGAGTTTGACCCCTTTGACTTGAATATTTGGATTTATTTAAATCAAAAGGGGAGAAATCTGAATTTGGGATTTAATTAAATAAATGTTTGATTTATTTAATTAAAGGGATGATGCAAGATAAAGGTGGATTAATTTGCATGAGATGAAATTAGAAGATGGTTGATGAAAGATGAAATGTTATGGTTTGATTGATTTATTTAAATGAGGTAATGGTAGGCTTAAATCAAATAAAGTTAATTTATTTAATTTAAATGGATGATGAACCTAATTTACCTAATGAGTGGACCTAATTGAATGCATAATGCTAATTTTGCATTTCTACATTTTGCTCCTCTTTGAAGCAATGTACTTGTTGTGTTGATTCAAAGAATAAACTTGCTGCAATCAAAATTCAAAAAATTTCTAATTTTTTTAGATGCCCTAGTGGGAAGAATTACACTAGTGCATTGCCCCCTCGAGAGATTGAGCGAAAAGATTCTATTTGAAGGTCGATCTCATGATAAAGAGGTTAAAAAATGGATGGTTATGGATGATGATGCAAATGAGATGGTTTTAAGATGGTTAGAATAACAAATCTATATTATCCTAAACACTTAAATGATGATATGATGTGATATGTTGTGATTATGCAATGGATGATTTTTGAGATGCTTAGACTAATAGATCTATATTGTGATGATGATTTGCATATGAGATGATATGCAAAATGTTGATGATTTGTGGATGTACGATGGATGCACTAGTGATGATGATTAACTATTCATGACATGATGTTAGTGTGGAAAGGAAAACATTAGATGATGACAAGAGGATCCAACAAGCCAACTCTATCAGAGATGATGATGAGAAATGATGATGATAGATGGATGATTTGTTTATCAAGGATTGGGATTTTAAAAGATTCACTTACCTTATGTTTGATAGCACACATAAGTATGATGCATCAAGGTATAAAGGACTAGGATGGTGTGGTACTTAGTGTGATGGACTTTGACTTGACAAATAGATGGTAGTATTCTTATTCACACTTGACATACGAAAAACCTTGCTAGGATGCACTTTAGAAGTTTCAAACACCTCGGACCAAAACATGGAAAGGTATAACCAATCAATGTAATAGTCAACAAGTTGTTCAAAACGTCCTCTACACATATCTAACAAAGCAAGTATTCACCAAGGTTATTTTACAAGAACATCCAACAAGCATAACGACAAAAGGATAATTATCATTGCCCCATACCTATCTCTCTAAATCCTTTGTTCAGATATCATCGAGAGGTCCTTGGAATGAGCACAATAAGATAAGCAAAAGACAAAGATAAAGCATACAAACAAGTTGATGTTCTTCAATACCACTAACCAAAAGGGAATTTTTTTTTAAGGATAAGACTCGAAACTATTGCCAAAAGATAATGCCCATTGTAGGAAGGATACATCCTAGGACATGTTAGTGGATGGAGACACGTCATTTCATTTATCCAAAGTGTTCTTTATGATAAATAATGCCCCTTGTAGGAAGGATTCATCCTAGGACATGATGTTATCAGATGATTGATATGGGACTATTTGGATGATGGACTATTGACACAAAGAATTGGCCAACTTGTTTACATACTAACTTAAATCTGAGACTTGAATTTTTTTGAGTTTTACTCTTGAGCTGCTAGACTTGTTTCTAACTGTTTCACCAAAGGTTTAGGATGACGATCAGTTTATTATGGATGATGTTATTTTGGGTACAAGTGAGATAAGGTAAATGGATTTTTTTCAAATATTTCGATGTTTTTGGAGTTTTGCAATGTTCTGAGGCTATTTTTAGTATTTTTCAAGATTTTGAAATGTTTTGATTTTCGATTTTCCAATGTTTTGGGTTTTCTGAGATTTTGACCAAGAGACTAACCTAGAGATCTATCCTAGGGGCCTCGGGGGCTGATCACTAGATTATCCTTGCCTATGTTATACACACAGAGACCACGTAGTTCGACTTACGACTTGATTGATTTACATATGAAGATATACATGATGAATTGTCAACTTATTATGAAAAAATCCTAAAGGACTGACCTAAGTGTCTTAGGGGATGATCAAAGATCAACCTTTCCTACGTTCAAGGCTGAGAGACCCGTAGTTTGACAAGATGACTCTATTTTTGACTTTTTTTGACTTTTTGACCTATTTTTGGGATTTTGATGATTTTCTGATGCTTTTGGATTTTCTAATTTTTTGATGTTTTTGGATTTTCTGGTGTTTTTATTTTTTTGGATTTTCTGATGTTTAGGACTTTAATAATATACACAAATTTGATACAATGAGAGCATGCCCCCAATGTGATGCGATAGACTACTCCGATAAATGTAGGAAAAACTGACCTTGAGGGTGGGCTGAGTAGTACTAGGAGGGATCATGATATGAAAACAGGACCAAGCTATGGTGTAGATGCGAGTGGATGAGTGATGGAGATCCAAATGCAATGGATGATGGAAGTGAAATGAAAGGATGATGCAGAACAAGTAGTAAAGATTAGGTGGTGGATGGAAAGTGTTTATTTACACAAGGCACAGGTTGTTTGCTAGGTTTTCACCAAGGTACTTGTCTGAAGTGCCACTGAAGTGGTTTTCACTAGAGGACAATTATTTCTCTTTACTATTTTTTTGATGCATTTTTTGGATTTTTTTGGATTTTTTACTTTTTTCATTTTTTTGTTGTCACCAAGATGCCTATTTGCCAGGTTTTTGCTGAAGTGACCATTTTTTTTAGAACATTTTCTTATTTTTTGGATTTTTTGGTTCTATACCTTGAAAGATTTAGGCATAAAACTTTTTGAGATGAGAGATATTCATGGGCTCTTGTAGAGGTTCCCCATCGGGTGTTGATAACTGATATGCCCCTGATTTGTAACTTGCTATGATGATGAATGTTCCCAGCCAATTAGGTTCAAATTTTTCTTTGCTACTTGGATTTGGGACATTCTTTTGATTTTCTTTTAAGACCAATTCTCTGACTTGGAACGTCCTGCTTCTGATTTTCTTATTGTAGCTCCTTTTGAATCTATTCTAATAGACTTGCAAATGATTTAAGGCATCTATGTGTTGCTCATCCAATAGCTCCAACACATTTAATCTTGATACTCGATACTCTTCATCTATGATGAGGTTTTGTAGTGATATCCTAAGGGATGGGAGCTCGATCTCAATGGGGAGTACAACTTATGATCCATAGACCAAGGAGAAGGGGTTGGTGTTGGTAGGTGTGCAAATGCTAGTTTGATAGGCCTAGAGGGCAAGATTAAGCTGTAGGTTCTAGTCATGACCTGTATAATTGACTTTTTCTTGAGGATTTTCAAAATGGTCTTGTTTGTAGCTTTTGCTTGGCCATTGCCTTGGGGATAATACAAGGTGGAGAAGCAATGTTGGATTTTGAATTTCTCACATAAGTCACGAACCTCCTGATTCTTGAATGGTGTCCCATTATCTAAGATAATGGCTTGTGGGACACTGTAACGACAGATGAGATAGTTCAGGATGAATTTTGAGATCTACTTCCCAGTTATGTATGTCATGGGTATGGCTTCCACCCACTTAGTAAAGTACTATGTTGCAGTTATGATGAATTTATAGCCGTTAGATGAAGCGGGTGTGATTTTCCAATGAGATTGAGGCCACATTGTGAAAAGGGCCATGGTGTAATGATAGGATAAAGCTATTGAGCTGGAGTGTGGATGAGGTCCCCATCCTACTAACATTGTAAACACTTTCTAGCATAATCATGTGCTTCCCTTTCCATAGTGGGCCAATAATACCCCATCCTCAGCAGTTTCTTAGCTATGGTCATTTCGCTCAAGTGGGAACCACAAATACCATTATGTGCTTCGGTTAGAGTGGTTAATGCCTCCTCAACATTTAGGCAGTGTAGTAGGGTTCCTTCTATGCTCGTACGGTATTGAGTATCTGCTAGGATGAAAAATCTAGATGCCTTTTTTACAAAGGTTTGCTTTAAGATTGAGGGTAGATCAACGGGTATGATTCCTATGTGAAGATATGTATAGATGTCGTGATACCAAGGATCGTTGGGACCAACTATTTCACACATGAATTATGATTCTGGTACCTCAAATGCAAGCACGAGAAGCTTCTCTATCAGGAATTCATATTTTGGAACATTGTTGGGGATGTCTAGTATGGACCCAATTGTTGCCATGGCATCTGCTACTCTATTTTTGGCTCTAGGAATCTGCTCAAATGTGATTTCAATGAAGGATTCTTTTAGAGTCTCCACCAATTTCTTGTATGGAGTGAGCTTGTCATCCTTGGTATGGTATTCATTGTTTACTTGATTTATAATCAATTGAGAATCCCCATATACCTTGAGAGCTATGATATTCCACTGCACTACTATTTTGAGACCTATGGTTAAGGCCTCGTATTCTACAATATTATGAGTGCAAGGAAATTCCAGTTTATAAGACCTTGATATGCAATCCCCCTATGGAGTGATAAAGAATATGCTGGCTCTTGATCCATTCTATGTGTATGAATCATCAAAGTATAGTTTCCAATGGTCAGCTATATTGAGATAAAAAATGGATTCATCAAGAAATTATGAGATGAGAGGGTTCTCTGAATAGATTGGTTCCTCTGCTAGTTGATCTGCAATAACTTGACCCTTGATTGCTTTTCGCTCGAATACTCAATGTTGTACTCTGACAATATCATCACCCATTTGGTCATTCTTCCCATGAGCATAGCCTTTGATAGTAAGTATTTAAGGGGGTTGACTTTGGCAATGAGCTTTATCTTGTGTGCCAACATGTAATGTCTAAATTTTTGTGATGCAAACACTACTACTAGGCATGCCTTCTTGATGAATGAATAGTTTAGTTAATGTACAACCATTTTTCTTCTAATATAGTAGATAGCTCTTTCTATTCCATTTCCATCATGTTGAGCTAGGAGAGCTCCAAGGGCTACTGCTATTATTGATATGTATAAGATCAATGATTTCTTTGGGATAGGTTGCATTAAGGCCAGTGGTGTTAGTAGGTATTCCTTGATTTTGTTAAATGCCTCTTCACACTTGGCATCCCATTTGTACGCTACTCCCTTGTGGATTAGGTGAGAATATGGGTTTTGTTTATCTGTCAATTGCACTATAAATCTTTGAATGGATTGAAGTTTTCCTTGGAGACCCCTCAATTTTTTTAATGTCTTTGGTGCTTCCATTTTGAGGATTGCTTTCACTTTTGTTGGATCCACCTCAATACCCCTCATTGATAATATATATCCTAGCAGTTTACCTGATTATACACTGAAGATGCACTTCTTTGGGTTTATTCTGACTTTGTATTCCTCCAGTCTATCAAAGATGGCACTCAGGGTCGCTATGTGATCTTGTCTCTTTCTGGACTTAGCTAGAATGTTGTCAACAAAGTCCTCAACTATTTTATGGATCATATCATGGAAAATCAATGTCATAGCCCTTTGATATGTTGCTCCTAGATTCTTTAGGCCAAATGGCATCATGTTCTAGTAGTAAGTCCCCCATGGACAAGTGAAGGTTGTCTTATGTTGATCCTCTTTTGCTATCATGATTTGATTGTATCCTAAAAATCCATCCATTAGTGACAAAATCTCATGTCCCATTTTCATGCCCACTATCATGTTGATCTTGGGAAGCGGGAAGTCACCTTTTGGACATGTCTTGTTCAAATCTCTGAAGTCTGTACAGATTCTAATGGCTCCGTCAAACTTTGAAACATGTACCAAGTTTGATGCCCACTCTGGATAATCTATTGGTTGTATGAATCTTGCATCTAATATATTTTTGAGCTCCATTTTGACTAATAAGGTGATCTGAGGGTGCATTTTTTGAAGCTTTTGTCTGACAGGATTTGCTTCTGGATACACTGCTAAGTGGTGAACCACGATCTTTGGATCAAGTCCTGGCATATCAGCATAACTCCATGCAAATTTATCTATCTTTCCTTTAAGAAAGTTGCTAGGAGCTATTGCTCTTCTGATAGTAGTGATTCTGCACAGAATGTGCTATGTGGGGTCTCCTCTATTCCTAGGTTAACCGAGTTGCATTTTTCTACCAAGACTGCTAAATTTTCCTAATGAATAGCTCTTAAAGGAAGATTGAATCCCCCATCCTCAGGAACCTCAGAGAGGTTTTTCACCATTGGATACGTCCTTTCTTTTTACATTTTTCTTGTCAGATAGTGCCACAGTGTGGTTTTCACTCAAGGACTTGGATATTAATCTTAATTTCTCACTTTTGTGATTGAAGGATTCAATTGTTTCCCTCTAATAGGCATGTGTGTCCAACTCTATTATAAACTCTACTTTATGGTCTCCTTGTGGAATCTTATCCTGTAGTCCTATGAACTTTGAGAGTGCCTCATCATTTTCGAACATATCAAGAAATGGTGGTCCTCGTTGGTCATAGTCAAATAGTTGGGGGTATACTAAGTGGATTTCATGATCTTTATGGTCTGTTTCAAAGGAGAGGGTGCTAATCATGCAAAGGGAAGTATCCTCAAATAACCTAGGTAGACTAGTCATGGCATCCTCATCATCACTACTATTATAAATGTCAATTATGAAGTTATGTATGTCTCTACCTGTGGATATCGGTAAGTGTACTACTATGGTTGGCTGAGGAGGAATATTAACTGTTCTAACTGGAGGACTTTGGCCACGTATGGTTATACTCGAAGGGGTACATCTAAGGCCATGGTTTGTTATTGGTCGCATCTCTGGCATGATAGGTATTATGAGCCCATTGTTATTTTCTCCTAGTCTTTGAATTCTATCGTAGCCCATTGCTAGCATCATTTGTAGACCCTTGCTTCTTTCATCCATTGGTAAATTAGTTGTTGGTCTCTCATCTTGATATAGAATATGGGATGGATCTTCCTCAGTAACCTCTTGTCCAAGGTCTCCCCAGCTTGTGAATTCAGGATAGTCTTTGGAAGACATTTGTGATGTGGAAGCTTGATTTTACTATGGACGTCCTCATGATCTAGGAGATTGTGGTAATTCTCCAACCACAAAAGAATTTTTAGGGAGCTTGTAGCTTCCACAACCATCATCCAAGATGATGAGCTTGATGTCAGAGATGGTGGGAATGGTGGGAGTGGCAGGTGTCTTTGTCACAAAAGTGGATGCGAGGGTGGTAGGATCCATGTATGGTGTGGATGGGCCTTCATCATTTTTTTGTACTTGGGGGATTTTGTAATAGTTTGCTTCAAGATTTTTGCAATACGAGAAGGGTTCAGGATCTCCATGGATGGTAACTTCTTTTCTGTTATGCGTAAATTTCACACATTGATGGAAAGTAGATGCTACTACCTTCATTGTATGAATCCATGGATGTCCCAAAAGGATGTTATACTTGGACCTAAAAAGTGGTTTCCATGAGAGCCGGCCCTACTTGAATAGGGAGTTTGATCATGCCTTGGGACACTATTTCTTGATCACCATATGCTCTTATTGTAATACCCTTTCCTTTGTCAATAGAATCCTCTAGGATTTTCAATTGTTTGATGAGGTTGAGAGAAAAAATGTTCAAACCCACTCCTCCATATAACAAGACCCTTTTGACTTTACTCTTGTTTACTATGATGTCTAGGTGAAGCACACAGTTGTGAGATGGTTGAGCGGGGAAATCCTGGTCAAAGAATGTGAGAAGATTAGGTGTAGTGATGTTTCCGACCATAGCTTAGAATTGCTCTGCATCAAGATCTGTGGGGACAGTGGATGAGGCCAATGCTTCTTCAAGGATTTTCCTATGGGCAGATGAGATTTTTAGCAACTCCATGATTGAGATTTGCATTGGCATTCTTTTAAGTTGATCTAGGACATTATAGCCATTAGGAATGGATCTAGGTGCAGGAACTCTTTTTGGCTAGGATGACCCTACGATTGTTACTTTGCCACCTCTTGTGGTGACTCCACAATCGGCATGGGCGCCTGTGATGGTGATGACTATGTAGTACTCTTCTAAGCAGGAAATGATAGTTTTGTACACATGGTTCACATTTGTGTGGGTGCCTTTCCCTTTATCATTGTTATTCCCTTTGTTACCATGATTCGGCATCAGATTCGTATATATCTTAAGATCTTGATTTCTTGTAGGTTGTTCCACATTTATAATTCTTTTATTGATGAGATCTTGAACAATTTTTTTCAATCTGATGCAAGTATTTGTAGTATGGCCTTTGATTTTATGGAATTCACAAAGTTGATTCTCTTTGTACCAAGGAGGTTTCACATTCGGTTCTTGGTAATTTTCAAAGGTAGGAGCCTGGATGAGTTTTTCATCTATCAAATTTTTCATTATATCTTCAAGTGGTTCCCCCAAAGTGGTGTACTTTCACTTGGGATAATTCTTGCGTTGGGGTGGTCCTCTTTGATCATTGAGATTATTGATTGTTGGATTGTCGTTTGGCTGTTGTGTTGTGTGATGATTGTTGTAGTGTTGGTTTTAGATTTGTGGTGTGGGTGTATTTTGGCGAGGGGCACTAATGACCACCTTGGCATCAAAAACACCATCATTAGTGACACTTTTGTTTCTTGCCCATGTGCGCAGTTTGTCATTATAATTGGAGTGTGGGTGGTTGTTTTGTTTGTTGAGGTATGAAGTTGATCCTGCTAGTTGAGTCATGAGGGCTCTTTCGATGTTGAGCACTTTGGGGACCAATTGGTCATATGTGGTGATGCCTTGAACCTTGAGATGAAATGCCAAGAGGTCATCAAGGTTGGTGATGATGGTGCAAAATTGTTGTTCCTTAGGCATGGTCCACTTGCTCCAATTAGCCTTGGATCACCATCATTGTAGGAATGAAGTGAAATTTTCACCCTTTCCTTGTTTCAGAGCTGAGAGTTCTTCTATACTAACATCCATTGCAATGTTGCATGCATAGTTCTTTATGAATGCATCTATAATTTCTTGCAATGTTCTAATGCCTAAAGGAAAATGAGAAAACCATTCCATAGCGTGGCCTACCAAACTCCTAGGAAATAGTCGCATCAGATAAGTATCATCATATGTGACTTCCATGCTATGAACCTGGAATTCCCTGATGTGATCTTCAAGGTTTCCCATCCCTCGATATTTATCAAATTTGGGGATCTCAAATCCCTTTGGGAATGGTTTCATTACTAGGTTCCTATCAAATGGATATAGACACAAGTTGCTTAGTGGCTTTGTTGTTCACCCTGGTTGAAGATCAAGCACTTGTTGCAAGAGCAACATGATTTGTGTCGTCACATCGTTTTGCAGATTAGGGGGTGGGATGAATGTGTTTTGGGGTGTTTTAATTATGGGTTGGATGGGTGTATTGGTTGGTGTGTTGTTTGATGGTATCTGTATATTATGCCGAGCTAGGTAGGCTTCCACCTTTTTTTGTATGAACAATGCCTGTTGTTGATCTTCTTGTTGTTGCGCTAAGATTTGTGATTGTTGTTGCACTTGTTTTTGTTCCAAAAATGCTTGTTTTTGTTCTTGTTGTTGTTCCAACAATGCTTGTTGTTGGGCTACTAATTCAGTTGCTTCTTATTGTTCTTGATATTGCTTAATTGCTTGTTGATATACTTGCAATTGCACTACTTGTCTTTGTGCAAGAAGTTGTGCTTGCTATGCTTGTTCTGCTTATGCTTGTGCTCTTGTTGTTGCAAAAGAAGTTGTGCTTGAGCGGCTTCTTGTTGTTTTTGTTGCAATAAATCTTGGGCTTGTGCAACTTGTTGCATTTGTAGTGCGGCTTGGGCTACTTGGGAAGCTTGCATAGCTTGAGCAGCTTGTTGAGCAACTAGGTATACAACTTTTTGTTTATGCAATGCCACATTGTATTGGCTTGATGTGGTGGAAGTTGGTGGTGGTGGGGGTGGTGGTGGATTCAGAATGGCGTTTGCGGTAGTGGTGAGTAGTGATGTCATGTTGGTTATTTGAGTGGTAAGTGGTGTTGTTGATGTGATTGGTCCTTGAGAGACCATGCTTTGTGATGTTAGGGGGGTGTTTGATGATGTTGCAATTTCTTGTGTATTTGTCACCTGTTGTTGTGATATCAACAACAAGTTTTGGGCATTGGGCATAATGCTTTGGTTGATGCTTGGGATGTTTGTTTGATTTATACTTGATAGAGGGGAAAGCCATAAACCAAGGAGTGATGTGGATGGTGATGGTAATGGTGGGAGAGGTGGAAATGCAAGGGGGCGAGTTCTTATAAAAATTTTGTGGTGGGTGTCAAAGATGCCTCTTGCTCCGAACATGTCTCCTTCCTCTTGTGAATTAGTGAGGAGAGAAGTTTGAGGTGTTGCGCAAAAATGTTGATGATGGATCATGATGGAAAGTGAGAGGAACATTATTATGTAATGGGTTTTCGAGTATGGCTTGTTCCAAGGTGGTATTTGCATCCAAGTTTTGATTATTAACAAGGGGATGTGCTTGAATATCATTGAGAAATGTATTTCCCTTATTAATGTTGGGTTGGGTTGGAGCAAGAGATGTCGTGATTTGTGGAATGTTTTGGGTGATATTTTGGGATGGGGGTGTGGATGAAATGGGAATGGTGGATGAGATTTGAGGAAATGATGTCTCCACTATGGTACTCATGTAAAAATCTGAAGGTAACTTGGCCCCTTGTTTTTCTAGCTCAAGCATGTATAACAAAGGGTTAAGTCTCATCATGATGTTGATGATTTTATGGTTCTCCAGATTTTGGAGCATTTCAATTATTTCTTCATGAGACATTCCAAAGGTAAGATCCTCTCCTTGGTTTTTCTCTTGCGGATTTTGAAATGATGTTGGAAGGTTAACTATGAGATTTCCAGACCCAATGGGATTCATTTCAAGAGTGGTTTGACTAAGATCACTTGAAGTGGGTGTTTCTTTGTTGGCTTCCATGCTTTTCTTGTATTGAGATCTAGTTTGAACCATAAAACAAGGATCAATTTTTAAGAATGGGAGATGAATCTCTTGAATTTTTGGATTGATCTTTACTTTATGCCCAAAGTAGAAAATTTTAGGATATCTTGACCATTGAAAGGTGATATGATGATGATGTAAGGGATGGATGATGTGGATGTTATGATCTTTTGGTAAATCTTGAAGGGGATACTAGGCTTTTGGGACTTTCAGATTTTGATTTCAATTTGATTTTGGATTTGGGATTTGTCCTTGATTTTGATTTTGATTGCTTTTGATTTTGAAAAAAAAGATCCTAAGATGTTGGATGATTTATCTAAGGGATAAATTTGATCAAAGGATGATAATTTGAATATGTGTGGGGAGAAGGATGTATCTACACACACCTATTCAAACAAGATGATAGTTTTACTAAGCATATGAAGAAGGATTCATCTACATATACTAAGCTAAACAAGATGATTTTGATAAATTTGACTAAGTATATGAAAAAGGATGCATCTAAACATACCTAGCCAAAGGTGATTTTGATAAAGTTTTCAAGGATTTAGTCTCAATGATTTTTATTTTTCCAAAAATCCTAGTAGTAAGGATGATTTCAAGATTTTCCAAGAGCTGATTGTGAGATGATTTTTGTTTTGATGTTTGAAGGATGGATGAAAAATATTTTGATTTTGGTTTGATCCTAAGATGAACCTAAAAAAGACACTTTGTTTTCCTAGACCTAGGTATTGAAGAACATGCAAATGCTTCCTAGAGACCTTTATAACCAAAGAATTTTGGACATAAAATTTTGGATTTCCAATCAATGACCTTAGCTTTGGGATTTTTCAAGAATCATGAGGCTTCAACACACCTGAAAGTTCATTTTTCTTAGCTTTACTAAATGGATTCATTTTACCAAAAACACTTTCTTTGATTAAGTTTTCCAACTAAGATGTCCAATGTCTTAATTTCTTCAAACCCCACAGAGTATGTTGTGTGGAAATTTGATGAACTCAAGGAAAGGGTTTACCTATTGTTTACTTAATTAGACAAATCGAGATGTAATCCTATGTTTAGAAACATCTAAGGATATAAATCCCAAGGGAAAGCAATAACATATGGATTGAGTCAATTGTATTTGTCTCCAAAAGGGTTTGAAATTTGGATGAAGATGTTAAGTGTTTGTTTTCAAGATGTTTTCGCACAAGCAAAGTGTTTTGAAATCATGAATAAGTACAACCCTATCGATGTGAAAGGAAATATTTGTTGGATTCCCACTTGGACAAGTCTAGCTACCCTTATCTTTAGTGAATTGTTAGATACTTGACCCAACTAGCTCCCCTCTACAACACTCACTTATACGGGGCATCTAAGCATCAACACCCATGAAACTCCCATGGCATGTTTTCCATTACTACTAAAAGACTGTAAAAGTGTGGGGTGGCTTGAGAACAACTGTTCTTGCACCAACAAATAGATTAAAGTATTTTGGCCAATTCTAGCGCATGGGTTCTAGTAAGGACTTTCCATTTGTGGAGATTGACCCATACGGCAAGAGTCCCCTTTTGGATCCATCTTGTCAGAATCAATCGCGTGATATTGGCATTTACTCCAATACCCACATTTATATACCAATTGGAAATACTCTTTGCTTTAGAGTGTTACTGGTTGAGTCGTTCCCTTGGCTGAGTACTTTTTCCCCAAGGCAGGCCCTCTAGGATAAACAAAATCAAATAAAGACAAAATCCGTAACTCAATCAATCTTTGATGGCAACAAAGAGAGATAATATACACAATAATGCCCCCACTCACACTCGCACAAGATCTTATTCAATTTTAAACCCAAATCAAAGTGTGGAGGTGATTGCTTTATCTCACCCTAAAGTCATGAAAAATGCCTTTTGATTCTCAAGATCACTATAAAGCACGAGAGAAGCGCATACGTCCTTTTTCAATGCCTTTAGTTTAAGTAAGCTTTCACAACAAACAAAATAGTACTTGTTCTTTTTAAATCCACAAAGAAAAATGTGAGTTCTTTTTAAGCACCAAAAGACATTTTGTTCAATTGTTAATCCAAGAAACAAAATCTAGTAAGTTGTGATCCTAAAGTTTGTTTTAGCCTTTGCAAGAAGAAATCGAAAGATTCTTTTTAAAACCAAATAAAAATTAGTGTCCTAAGAATCAAAAGGGTAATGATTTCTTGGAGAAGTGTTTAAACAAAACACTTAAAGTGTTTAAAAACCCTTAAAGTGTTTAAAAACACTTTGATCTTTCAAATTGTCATCTTCATGCTTTGTTGTTCTTCGTTATCCTCCTTTGTTTTTATTTTTTTCCTTGTACCTTCATTATCCTTTGTTTGCTTTTTTTTTCGTCACTTTCCTCATTTTCGTTGTACCTATTAGACAAGAAACACAATTATATAAGAGTCAATTTTTTTTTATCAAGATGGATTTTAAACATTAGCCTTTTTAAAAAAAAAAAAAAAATTCTTTGAAAAGAACCAATGATTTTACACTCAGAAATAAAAAATCACAGTTGCCATTAACCTTTTAAGACAAGCCTTGTTTAGAAAAAAAAGAATTCCCCAAAAGGAAACTAACTCAAAAGTCATAAATGGGCTTATAAAAGGATGTTTGCACTTTTTAATATTTGGCCTAAAATATTCAAAGTCTCCTAGAATATGCCACATTACCTCATTCTCTAAACTATGTCCACTTTGAGCAAGTTGCTAGGCCTATTATGAATTCTACCTAACTCCTTTAAGCTTTCTTTGTTGCTAGGCCTAAAATATTATGAATTCAGCCAAAACAAAACACTCTACCAAATTAATGGAACTTGCGGCTAGGCAGACATATGTGATATCGATGTGATTGCACCAATCTAATAAAATCTGAACTGTAGGTTACTCCCATTATTTCACCATCATTAATTTCAATGAGGCATCCATTCTTGAATGAACACTTGCATCACTTTTTTCTTTGTATAGACATCTATATTTTTCTCTTTCGAAAGAACTATTGTGAGGGGAAAAAATAGCAATGATCAAGATTAGTAAATAACCAAAATAAAGCAAGGAGCAATATAGCATATGAATAGATGAAAGTATGAGGCATTTATGAGGCAGCATTTTTTTTTTTTTTTGAAACTTGTGGTGATCGTGTGATGCAGCGTAGCTGAGCACTATTGTTTATTGCTTTTTCATTGATCTTTGCCATACGCACAGGTTGTAGCTGGAATTTTTAATAGTTCATTAAATTCTCATCTTAAATATTTCAAAGGAAACATATTACTAATAAAAGTTGCCAAAGCTCAGAAGATTGTCACCTCATTACTACCCACTTAGAAGACTTATGTGCTAACATGGTATACACCATTCTAAAGCTCCTATTTGCTCGCAGACCTGGCTCGACCAATGACAAAATTCCAATGCATAATAGTAAGAATAAAGACAAAGCATGACAAAATTAAAGCATTGTGATATTTTTCAAGACGTTATAAGTTGGAAAGACTTTGGTAGATACGTAAGAATAAAGAAAAAGCAAGTAGGCTATGAGGAAAAATTAGCAGGCATAAAGAAGGCATAGTAAATTGGATTAAAGATTCTGCAATAAATGTGGTTCATTTGGCATAAAAGACAGATTCCTCAACCTTTGATAGCATTTTTCATACACTAAAAGAGGTGCTTTATAAGGTTGGATGCATTAGATTGAAGATTCAAAGAGGGTATGCTGATATAAAAGACAGATTCCATGACCTTTAATAGTATTTTCCATACACTAAAAGAGGTGCTTTACAAGGTTGCACGCATTAGATTGAATATTTCATAGAAGGCACACTAGCTATTGGACCAAATTCCCAAAAGAGATGTCATTTCATGGAACATATTGACTCATGGAGATGTGTAAAGCTCACCCAAATAGTAAATAGTGCATATTCATGCAAAAAAAACATTGATCATAGTAAAACATTGTGACCAAAAGGAAACACTAAAATAAAGTGTTCTGGTATACAATTGCATTCTTGATGAAATCAACATGTTTGGGAACTTTATTAGTGTTTTAACTGCTCAAGAGTAATTTATTAAATCTTATAGCAGAGAAGCACCAAATCTACAGATGCAAGTAGGAATTGGTGAGTGCCAAATATAACATAAGAAATGTAAAGACATCAACAAAGCATTGAATACTAAGATGAATTAACAAGTCAATGTGTATTTAACAAAACCAAGATAGTAGCTCATGAGAAACCAAAATGTAAGTATGGAATATAGCCTCCCTTTTAGCATCACATGTGAGCACCCATTAAAATATGAAAATAATAAACTTCAAGCATGGGTTAGTACCTACAAATTCCTTAAAATGCTCCTATGAAATAATGGAAAATTCTTCCTAAACATGATAACAAAATAAACTAAACTAAAAGCATGAAAGATACATAATGCACACCTATTCCATAGTGGATTGGTGTCACTTTGTTGTGAAAGGTGATGCTTCCCAACCCTTGACAAGCTCAAATGCTGCAAATGCAATGGTGATGGAGTAAGATGGGAAAAATTAGTTCTCAAACCAAGAGAGTAACTTTGCATCAAGATGTATATGAGTTGATGAGGAATGAGGCCCTTCATTTATAGAATATTTTGATGAGAGAATGGCCAAATGGATTAATGTGGTACTAAGTATAAACCAATGAAAAGAGGCCACTTGTCAACTTGCCATAGGTTGAGGGATGTGCAAGAGGGAGATTTCAAATTTGAATTTGAGAGTAAATGTTGAGTTTGACTTGTACAAGGGACATGTAAGAGACATGTAAGACCTATTAAATTCCTTGTTGGATGTACATTTCAACTTTCTTTTAAATTCAAATTTGAGGGAATATTCCTCATAGATGCCATGTTGAAAGAAAATAAGGATTTTAATAAATCAATAAATTGATTTGTTTGTGCAAGTGGGAATATCTAGAGAATGTGATGGGTGGTTAGGTTAGACTAATTAGGATTAGATCAGATTAATGATGATTAGGTTAGTTTGACCCCTTTGACTTGAATATTTGGATTTATTTAAATCAAAAGGGGAGAAATATGAATTTGGGATTTAATTAAATAAATGTTTGATTTATTTAATTAAAGGGATGATGCAAGATAAAGGTGGATTAATTTGCATGAGATGAAATTAGAAGATGGTTGATGAAAGATGAAATGTTATGGTTTGATTGATTTATTTACATGAGGTAATGGTAGGCTTAAATCAAATAAAATTAGTTTATTTAATTTAAATGGATGATGAACCCGATTTACCTAATGAGTAGACCTAATTGAATGCATAATGCTAATTTTGTATGTCTACAATTCATGATGTACTTTTTAATGTTTAATTTTAATTCATAATGTTACAGGTATTGTAGTTCTCCTAGAAATATCCATATGATCATAATGAATAGTATTTTGGGAAAATTCATGAAATATGAGACATTGATTGTAGTAGTGAAATAATTGCAAAGACGTTTAGATTTTTTAGACCAATCACCCTTTGCTATGTCATTTTTAGGATCATCTCCAATTTGATTACTAGGACTCATAAGGTTAGATTTGATTTGATTATCTTGGAGGAACATTGTGGCTTTGTGTAATTCTAGCAAATTTTGGATGGGGTAGTTGCTATTGCTAAGGTGGATCACTCCTTTATGCGAAGGCCATACACTTATGATTGGGTCAAGTGTTATTTTCTTTAGAAAATTCCTATTTCCTTTTTGATAGGTTATGATTTGATTAGATGGGTTATGAAGCACTTATTTCAAGTAATTTATGTCTATTTTAATTTGTAATTTATTAAATTCAAACATATCCAAAATTATGTCCCTTACTTTAATTGATTATTATGATGACACCTCCAATTTAACTATATATATATATAGTTGAATATATCTAAAGTGTTGCACATTTTTAGATCAAATTTAGTAATTAACTCAAACAACTTTTCCAATTTAACTAACATCTAATTTTAAGATATTAAACAAATATGATTTATGAAAGAAGTATATTAGCATGAAATTAAATATGATTTGTATTCCAATGTAAAAACTACAACGAATGGAAAACATTCTTTCAACACAAAATATTATGTAGTAGTCAATTAAAATGAAAAAGCTTACTCTATATTAGTTAGGATACACAACTAAGAAAATTATCTAAATAGTCTAATAATTTGACCAAATGTTAGCATATAACAATTTCTATAGAGTTGTAGATCTCTTCCATTTCAAAAACACAAAACAATATTAGGTAGATAATCAAACATCTTTCATTTCTATAGTGACTTATTTATCCTATAGAAAATAAGTATATAGTATACAAAGAAAATGAACAAACCCACAACTATCCCTATTTTGAAGGATTTTAGTTTTCTCCCCTTCCTGATCTCCCTAATATTGTCTAATTATTTTAAAGAGACCATAAAACACTAATTTTAGAAGGCTTGACATTAGAGAGATAGAGAATAGGGGGAGAGAGGGAGAGATAGGCTGAAGTGGAAGAGAGAGAAGAGATGGAGATAGATAGGTAGAAAAGGGAGAGAAAGGAGAGGGGGAGAGGGAGAGTGATATGCAGAAAGGGAGAGAGAAGAAGATAGGGGAGAGAGGGGGAGATAGATCAATATATATAGAGGGAGAGGGAGAGAGACATAAAGGGGGTGAGTATAGTTCTCTCTTTTTCTTTCCATATATCTCTATCTATCTTCTCATCTATCTCCCCCTCTCTATCTCTCACCATCTCTCCCTCCCTATATATCCCCCTTATCCATCGACTCTCTATCTGCACCTGTCTTCCTTTCTCTTCCCATATATCTCCATCTCTCTTTCTCTTCGACCCATATATCTCTATCTCTTTCTCTCACCATCCCCCTCTATAATCTCTCTATATCACCCCCTTTCTATGTCTCTCCCTCTCCCTCTATATATTATCTCTCCCTCTCCCCTATCTTCTTCTCTATCCCTCTCTACATATCGCTCAAGACCATAAAACACTATTTTTAGAAGGCTTGAAATTAGAGAGATAAAGAGAGGGAGAGAGGGAGAGATAGGTTGAAGAGAAAGAGAGAGAAGATATGGAGATAGATAGGTAGAAAATGGAGAAAAAGGAGAGGGTGAGAGGGAGAGCAATATGTAGAAAGGGAGAGAAAAGAAGATAGGGGAGAGAGGGAGAGATAGCTCAATATAAATAGAGGGAGAGGGAGAGACATAGAAAGGGGGTGAGTTTAGTTCTCTCTTTCTCTTCCCATATATATCCATCTATCTTCTTAGCTATCTCCCCCTCTCTATCTCTCACCATCTCTCCCTCCCTATATATCCCCCCTATCCATTGACTCTCTATCTCCACCTCTCTTCCCATATATCTCCATCTCTCTTTCTCTTCAACCCATATATCTCTATCTCTCTCTCACCATCCCCGACTAAAATATCTCTATATCACCCCCTTTATATGTCTCCCTATTCCTCTATATATGGGTATGTGCAAGATCATCATGGAAAAAACAAGCCCTTAAGTGGGAAAAATTTCAGAAAAATCAGAGTTAGGCAACTTGACGTAAAAAAATGAATAAGTTATCTATATTATTTAAAAAATATGTAAGAACAGAATTTGTAGAAATTTAAGTGTAGTTTCTAAACTATTAGGTTTGTTTAAAAAAATAAAAAATTCCATTTGGTGAAAATTTCAAATTTCAATGTAGTAGTACTTAAATTTCAGGGAAAAAATAAGAAGTAGGTATCTATTTGACCACCCTAACCACAATAAAATGATAATATTTTTTTATAAGATTTTATACATAAGTAGAGGAATCATGTCCAGATGTGATGCATATTTTTTTATAATTTTTTTCCAAGTAAAAAATTAATTATTAATTTTTTATTAAAACTTTTAAAAAATATAAAAGCTTGTATGTTTGACAACCTTAACTTGGTCAAAACTTTATGAAATTCAATTTTTCTTTTTTTAATCCTCTAGTATGTGATGCATATTTTTTATTCAAAAAATGTGATACTGTTTGAAAGCTATATATGTTTTTCAATCATCCTATCAATCAACACTTTAGTCATAATTCAAATAGAAAATGAATAATTATTATTTATTAAATTCAAAGTAAAGCATAATTTATATTGGTGGAAAACTAAGAATCTCCTCTAAAAACCCTTTTCATTTCATCAATTTTGGGTAAAAAAAATGTCGCCAGCCACATACCCTACAAATACCCATCATATTGCAACTTTTTGGCCCATCACGATCCTGCACATACCCATATATTGAGCTGTCTCTCGCTCTCTCCCCTATCTTCTTCTTTGTCCTTTTCTACATATCGCTTGAGACTATAACACTTTTTTTAGAAGGCTTGACATTAGAGAGATATAGAAGAGGGGGAGAGAGGGAGAGATAGGTTGAAGAAGAGAGAGAAGAGATGTATATGGATAGGTAAAAAAGGGAGAGAAAGGAGAGGGAGAGGGAGAGACATAGAAAGGGGGTCAGTTTAGTTCTCTCTTTCTCTTCTCATATATCTCCATATCTCTTCTTAGCTATCTACCTCTCTCTATCTCTCACCATCTCTACCTCCCTATATATCCCCCCTATCCATCGAATCCCTATCTCTACCTCTCTTCCTTTTTCAAGTCCATTATATCTCCATCTCTCTTTCTCTTCGACCCATATATCTCTATCTCTCTCTCTCTCACCATCCTCCTCTATAATATCTCTATATCACCCCCTTTCTATGTCTCTCCTTCTCCCTCTATATATATTGAACTATCTCTCCTCTATCTTCTTCTTTGTCCCTTTCTACATATCACTCAAGATCATAAAACACTATTTTTAGAAGGCTTCACATTAGAGATATAGATAGATTATAGAGGGGGATGGTGAGAGAGAGAGAGATATATATATGGGTTAAAGAGAAAGAGAGATGGAGATATATGGGAAGAGAAAGAAAGAGAGGTGGAGATAGAGATTCGATGGATAGGGGAGATATATAGGGAGGGAGAGATGGTGAGAGATAGAGGATGAGATAGCTGAGAACAGAGAGAAAGGAGAGGGGAAGAGGGAGAGTGATATGTAGAAAGGGAGAGAGAAGAAGATAGGGGAGATAGGGATAGATAGCTCAATATATATAGAGGGAGAGGGAGAGACATAGAAAGGGGGGTGTTTAGTTTTCTCCCCTTCCTGATCTCCCTAATATTGTCTAATAATTTTAAAGAGACCATAAAACACTATTTTTAGAAGGCTTGACATTAGAGTGATAGAGAAGAGGGGGGTAGAGGGAGAGATAGGTTTAAGAGGAAGAGAGAGAAGAGATGGAGATAGGTAGACAAGGGAGAGTGATATGTAGAAAGAGAGAGAGAAGAAGATAGGTGAGAGAGGGAGACATAGCTCAATATATAGAGGGAGAGGGAGAGACATGGAAAGGGGGTGATATAGAGATATTATAGAGGGGGATGGTGTGAGAGAGAGATATATATGGGTCAAAGAGAAAGAGAGATGGAGATATATGGGAAGAGAAAGGAAGAGAGATGGAGATAGAGAGTTAATGGATAGGGGGGATATATAGGGAGGGAGAGATGGTGAGAGATAGAGAGGGGGAGATAGCTGAGAGGGGGAGGGAGAGAAATGGATATTGATAGGTAGAGGAGGAGAGAAGGGGAGAGGCAAAGATAGGTTGAAGATGCGGAGAGAAAAAGGGGGAGAGGTAGAGATAGCTCAATAGATAGAGGGGGGGAAAGGGAGTGACATAGATAGTGGGAGATATATAGAGATAATTATATTAATTATATTATAATAATTATGATATTATATTAATATTATTTTTATATTATAATATATTAATATATAATATTAATATTATATATTGTATTAATATATATTATAATAATTATAATATTATATTAATGTTATAAATTTAGCTAATATTATATTAATTAAATATAATTTATTATGTAAAATTTAACATGGCACCACAATTTTCATTTTAATTGACATAATCTAAAAACCTAGCTTGTCAAGAGAAGTGAGTCACATACTAGTAGAGGAAAGATTGCAGGAAGCCCACAGATCGAGCTTCATTGGCTACAAAAATTGAAATTTTTGTGATTTGTTTTGCCATGAAATCCTCTGCATCTCATCCATCGCCAAAATGGTCAGTATATTTCATCTGAAATTTATGAATCAGAGTGCTATAGGGTTTTCGATTTGATTTGGTTTGTGAATATTACTCTTTGTGATTGTATTTTGTATATTTGTCTTGAATGTCGGTGGGACAAACCATAACTTAGTGCTTTTAATCACTTTTCAACTCCATTATTGGTGACTCTGTTGTTTACTTGTGATAATTACAAGTTGGAATGCATGTCTATTGTTTGCAAGTGATAATAATAATTCACCACCTTGTCTATGCTATGATATTTGGGTCCCAAACTAGACATCTTCCTTTTTCACAATCACACAAGCTACCCTATTGCAAGAACACATACATGTATATTCTATGACATTTTCCATACATGTCTACCAAAGTATTTTATCAAATAGTTCACTACCTTGCTGCTATGGGCTAAAACCCTAAAACAAGTGCTTTTGAACAAGCTATGGGAAAAAAATTCTATCAAAGAATAATAACAATAACATAGACCACGTAGTGAACTATTTGGAAAAATTCCTCAAAGAATTGTGGTCTCATTGTGATGGAATGCCACGACAAATTCCTATAGCTATGGATTGTCATGAAATTCCATCTTCATGAGACTACATTTCTTTGAGGCATTTTTTCAAACAGTTCATTTCCTTGCTATGCTATGACATTTTTCATACATGACAGTGAAAGCATTTTAACAAACAACTTAAACTCTTTCAATCTTTCTAAGGAAAGCTCATGGGCATATTTTTATTACTTAGAATTATCCTTGAAACAAAACAAGAAGAGGAAGCTCATTTTTGACAAAAGGAATATATGCAAGGATACCAACATATGCCTCACTAGAATGAGAGTCCTCCAATTTGTCAAGAATCTCATCTAAAGTATCAAATTCATTCTCATAAATTTTTCTATTGTCTATTTTATTATTTCCTACATAATCAAGGATGAAATTCTATTAGCTACAAGTCTATTAATATTCTTAAGAATTTTTGGGCCATGCCTTCTTTGATGACCATCCATTTTACATAGAAAACAAGCATTCAAACCTCTCAAAACTTCAATATCATGTTTAGTTTCATTATCACTCAATTGAAAGCACAAAATATATAGAATACACTCATCAAATTTGAGAGATATAAAAACCCTAGAGTTAAGATGGGGAAGAGTAGACCTTGTTTCTTCCACTTGCAACACATTACCCAAAGATTCAAGGACTTGAGGGATAAAAATTCACATCTAGGTCAAGATATTTTAGAATTCAACCACCTTAACATATAATTGGCTAAAGCATTACATAGGGTAGAATCAAGGGTTCAAAGATGGACCTAAAAACAAAATTGCCCATATTCTAAAACTCTTTATTTTAAAAATCTTGATTGCATTCCATGATTTTTGAAGAAGAAAGTGAATAAATATTTATGTATCATTCTATAGAAAGAAACATAGATGCCCATAAAACTTGGGAAACCATAAACACAAAAATCTAGAAATAAACATGACACACAAAAATATAAGTTCAAAGAATCAAACCAATGACTCTTTGTGATTATATTTTGTATAATTTTCTTCAATGTTGGTGGGACAAACCATAACTTAGTGCTTTCAATCACTTTTCCACTCCATTATTGGTGACTCTTTTGTTTGTGTGTGAGAATCACAAGTTGCAATGCATGTCTATTATTTGCAAGTGAGAATCATAGTTCAACGCCTTGTCTATTCTACGACATTTTTCATACATGTATACCAAAGCATTTTATCAAATAGTTCATTGCCTTGCTGCTATGGGCTAAAAGCCTAAAACAAGTGCTTTTGAACAAGCTATGGGAAAAAATCTATCAAAGCATAATAGCAATGGCATAGACAAGGCAATGAAATATTTGGAAAAATGCCTCAAAGAATTGTGGTCTCATGGTGATGGATGGAATGCCATGACGAATGCCTATGGGTATGGATTGACATGGAATTCCATCTTCATGATACTAAATTTCTTTGAGGCATTTTTTCAAATAGTTCATTGCCTTTCTATGCTACAACATTTTTCATACATGACTACCAACACATTTTAACAAATCTTTTTAAAGAAAGCTCTTTGGCATATTATTATTACCTAGAATTATCCTTGAAACAAAACAAGAAGAGCAAGCTCATTGTTGAAAAAAGGCATATATGCAAGGATAACAACATATGCCTCACTAGAATGAGAGTCCTCCAATTATTCAAGAATCTCATCTAAAGTATCAAATTCATTCTCGTAAATTTTTCTATTGTCTATTTTATTATTGCCTATGAAATCAATGATTAAATCCTATTAGCTACAAGTCTATTAATATTCTTAAGAATTTTTGGGCCATGCCTTCTTTGATGACAATCCATTTTACATAGAAAAACAAGCATTCAAACCTCTTAAAACTTCAATATCATGTTTAGTTTCATTATCACTCAATTGAAAGCACAAAATATGTAGAATACACTAATCAAATTTGAGAGATATAAAAACCCTAGAGTTAAGATGGGGAAGAGTAGACCTTGTGTCTCCCACTTTCAACACATTACCCAAAGATTTGAGGACTTGAGGGATAAAATTTCACATCTAAGTAGAGATATTTTTAAAATTCTAACCACCTTAACATATAATTGTATAATAGCATAATAGTAATAGTATAGACAAGGCAATGAGCTATTTGGAAAAATGCCTCAAAGAATTGTGGTCTCATGGTGATAGAATGCCATGACGAATGCCTATGGCTATGGATTGTCATGGAGTTCCATCTTCATGAGACTAAATTTATTTGAGGCATTTTTTTCAAATAGTTCATTTCATTGCTATGCTATGAAATTTTTCATACATGACTACCAAACCATTTTATCAAACAATTCAGTACCTTAAAGTTATGGCTAAAAGCCTAAAATAGGTGCTTTTGAACAAGCTATGGATTCTTCGAAAAAAATTGTCTAAGCATAATAATAAGCAATATCATAGACAAGGCAATGAACTACTTGAAAAAATCCCTCAATGGTGATGGAATGCCATGACAAGCCATATACAAGGTAGTGAACTATTTGAAAAAATGCCTCAAAGAAATCTAGTCTCAAGGTGATGGCATAGAGAACTAGAACATTGATGCAACCACTCATCCTACCTTAAAACATACCAAAAGTCTCCTAGCAATTAGACATATGAATATTTAAGATGACTTAAACAATTTTTATTGCCAAATCATAAACTTATGATGATTTAACCAGTCCTAGTACACACTCCCTCCCCATTAACCACTTAGACATATGGAGTTTATCAGTGGATAGTTGAACCACCTCACACGTGCACCTGAATTATGTCTATTAGTGTTTCTAGTGATGAAATGATAGTAATGTCACCTTGCGATCACATCACCATGAAAGAACTTCATCCAACATCCTTCTGAGTGTAGGTACCACCAAATAGGTATTTTTCAGATTTTTCTTCCTCAAGTGAGGGAAATTTAGGAGGAGAAGAAGAAAGTGAGACATGTAGTAGGTGTAAAAGAGGGAGATCAACTAGAGGTCAAAAGATTAGAAGAAAATTTTGTAAACACATTTAATTTTTTCTTGCTGAAAGGGGGGTCATGTTCTTATGATGATGAGAGAATAGGTGACATCGAGGTGCCCTTGAGGTACAAATAGCTATAGAAACAATGGGTACCCAGGGAACTTCCTCCAATAAACACTAATTTTTGTGTCAACAAGAGGATATATCACATAGCACCATCATCATTACATGGTTTGGGACTATTTTTCATGGATGGCATAAAGGTCTCTTACAACAAATTTATTGAATTGATGGAGTATGTCAGACCTTGTTACAATTACAAAAATTGGATGCTTGACTGGTTTGATATACACAAAGTATGCATAGGTATGCACTGCCAGTAAATTATATACAACTAAAAGATAAGGATCAAAATAAAGGAGTGGCTATGTACATTAACGAAAGGCCAAAAGATTCAAAGAATATTGCATGGTTTATAAATAGTACATGACCTAGTTCAAAAAATAAGCAACCCAATTGCATATTCGAGGCGTGTGAGGGAAACCATGTATTGGTATGTGCAATAACATCAATAACTATAGGGAAAGAGTTGTTAATCAATTACAATTTGAATCACTTAGATAAAAACACAATTACTATGGGGGTGGTATGTACTATATACCATTTTACCCAACCTCTAATTAATGACTCCAATATACCATTTTATCATTATTATTTTTTTCCGTAAGTCTATTGGGTTCATTTTGGTAATTCTTTTTTATATTTAATTTTTGTCACAATGGGACATTGATCGTACAGAGAAGGCTCCAACCCAGACCATAGATCATGATGCATCTTCAGGCATTTCTACCTGACATGTTTACCTAATTGTCATTGTACAAATTAGATACAAGCAAAATGTTTAATTATTATTTTTTTTCATAAGTTTATTGAGTTAATTTCAATAATGGTTTTAATATTCTTGTTGTAGTCAACTGATCAGGAAAAGGTACCAACAGTAGAGGAGAGCATCCATAGGGTCAAGGTAGAGTCACTATTATTGGATGATGATATTGCATATTCAACAAACCCTCTCAATATGATAAGGAAGACACAAAAAAATACAATGAAGAAATCCTTCAATTGTTATTCATAGTGCCTCGAATAGATGAGATAAGAGAAGGTTAAAATGTTAACTAAGAGAGTACAAAACTTGCAAGTAAGTTGTCATGACGTCTTTAATTATAATTTCATTCATGGTTTTATAATTTGTACTCTTTTATGTCATCAACTAAATATGTGTTGTTTCACTAACTCATTTGACTGCAAAATCTGATGAAATTGTCCAACGAAATATGTATAATTTGATGTATCATCAGGTGCCCATAAAATTTGATGTGTAATTTTCAATTTTTTGAAAGTTTATCCCCGACATTCATTGAAATTTCAACAAACCTCGGGTTCTTCAAAATGTTGGCTGGCATTTTCGTCAAATTTTTGACAAACATGGAAAATAGAAAAAAATCAAATTGTGGCCAACATAAAGAAAAGTGAGTTCATGCCTAATTTATTATGATAGTGTTTTTCTCTACTTGAGACAGTTTGTGGAGAACTAAGGACAATTTTCTTGGGAAAAATCATAAAAAATTCAAGAAGATATCGCCAAGTTGAGGGTAGTCATTGTCTTTTTGCAAAATTTAGTTGTGAAGTCAGATTTGTAGTTCTAGGTTTGAAAATAATATTTTAAAGCAACATCTCATTAGATTTCATTTTTAAAGGTTTAGGGTTTTGAGAATTTCATGTCCAGATTTTGTTGTGTGGAATCACCATAAGATCACAACCAAGGAACAAATTCTTGTGACTGTAATTATGTGATCCATAACTCTATTGGTCATGTGGCATAGTTGTGCTATAACAAATATATGATGCATTCATGTGTGACCCAAGTTTAATGTGGCTATGTTTTGATAGAAATGGAGGCACTCATATAATGTAGTTAATTCAGGTTGTATAATGTAGGTGTCAATCATCATTGGGTGCATTTAGGTTGTCTCAAGTTTAATAGGTTAGGATGTAATTATAGCATGATCAAAGAGTGATTACCTCTTGCTGCAATAAAGATCCTATAACTATGGTTGATATGCAAAGTGGTTGTGTTTTATCAATTATGTAGTGCATTCAAGCACAACCCATATTTAATGGGATATTCTAGAGAGTGATCAAGATTTTCTAAACCTTATGAATGCTACTTGACATATATTTGCATAATCTCAAATTCCTTCAGAGGCTTTTGAAGTATCAATGTATCCTATATAGGGTTTAGAATGATTTCTTTTAATTAAAAAAATAAATAAATGATGTATTTCCCTATAATTAGATAATGTGGAGATCTCATTAAATCTACCCCAACACACTATCCTCTTTAGCACTGTATTCATTACTCCAACTACTAGGGTTTTGCATGTGACATATTTAATATCTTCATGATCGTGGCTTTTAAATAGATCTCATTCTTTGCTTTAATCCTTTTCATGGTAACCCTTGAGCTCCATAATCCACCTTCAATCTCTTCTAAGAATGGTGTCTTAAGCTAAACGACATAGCATGCATATAAAGCAAGTCCTTCATACCTGCGATTGTCCAAATCACCACTCACTTCCTTACTTAAAATGCTACCTCCATAAGCACAATAGAATGTTTTAAAATCATGGTTGCTAGTGATTGACCATTAAGGTCACCGCTTTCATCATGAAGATACAATAACATTTTTGTCTTCAAACTCAAGGCATTATGCAAGTTAACATTGTAAATTTTTTGTTGTGTACAATTTTATTTTCTTGTACATTTAATGCTTTGCCAACTTCCTTTAAGACTAGGTATTGCACCCTCAAGTGCAATCTCAAATAGCTCACTCACTATCACTTGAAGATTCCTTTCATGAGTATCCTTCTATAAAATCAAACTATGCCCTATAGACTGCCTACTTACTACAAGGAACTCATTGCCTTCATGGTATTGTAGTTCTTAAGATCCTTCAATCTTATTGAAACTACTTCATAGTCCACAAGGTATTATTCACTATTCTCCCATCTTTGATCAGTCTCAAAACACTGCTCAAACATGCAATCCACTACCTCCATTATACATTAATGGCTAAGAAAAAACATTGAAGCTATGATTACCACTATTACTTCATTTGGACAGTCATTCCCTGATTGCATTTTCCCTGTCTAACACTACCAAAAGCAATTGAAAAACCCTTAAGGTCAGTAAGGGGGTAAGGAAACTCACTATTAAAATCTCCACTTTAATTACTATGTAAGGCTTGAGCTTTATTATCTTGTCACTGTTCAACCTCTTTTTGACTATCACATCTCAACTGACTATCATTCATCTTACTATAGATTGAATTTACAAATGACACTAAGCTACATAGTGTGCTTGTTATTGGCTACAATCTTTAGATTGCAAGATTTTTTTATTACCTACAACGTCTCAATCTTTCTAGTATTGCAACCTCACTAATATGCTATAGTTATTGTTTATGTTTCTATGGAGGCCTAGGGTTTGTACTCTAATCACGCTCTTACCAATGATTTTATTGTTTTTTATTAGGGCTCTCTCAATGTTGAGGGCCCTAGGGATAAGCTCATCATAACAAGTGACACATTTCATCTTTAACTAAAAGGATAAATCCATATTGACATTAGTAATGATGATTCTGAATTGTTTCTCATTAGGAATGGGTCATTTGCTCTTACTAGCTCGCTACCTCCATAATTGTAGGAAGTTTGTGATCAAGTTCAATATTCTAATTTTAGGAGTCTTAATGGTTGGAAATCATAGTAAAATTAGAATTTAATAAGTTTTGGAATTATCATTTTAAATTGTTTCTTGGGGTCATTAACTTCTGACTATCTTCTCTTTTGCAGGGGTGGTTGCATGCCAATTTTTTTTGGTGTAAAATATCAGAATTATTAGATTATGTTACCTGTCTATGAATAAAAATTATTGGAGTGTGAGTTTGATATTTTTTGAAGATCTAAATAGTCAAGCTTGGTAAAAAAAAATGATGTTAGATAATATTAGTCTAGAACAAAATGAAGAGACACTTGATAGATTGTGGGATAGATTTAAAAGAAAGGGTGATGGGAAATGTTATTGTCCTTGCAATAATTGTAAGGGCTTAAAGATGAGACGACTTTTAATTAGAACAGCTGAGAAACATTGTAGGCAGCATGGTCACGTTGAAGGGGGGCATGATTATTGTCCATTGCTAAGTTTTTCATTATATGTGTCTATATTAATTGAATTTGTAAATGTTTATATCATTTTAACATTATATATATATATATAATCACTTGATCATGACCATGGTTTATTTGTGTCTATAATTATTATAAAGGTGGGGTGCCCTAGGGTAGATGATATGGATTATGACAGCTCGAAGAAAGTGGTTTTCCAAGCAGACGAACATGGAGCTGTGAATATTGAAGATGAAGTTAATGATCCTATGGAAGAAGATGATCATGCGCCAAAAAACACAGTTGAAGATGATGGTACTAATACATTGATCCATGACACATTTAGTGGCAAAGATAATCATGATGATCAAGATGACTTTGATGATGTTCATGATTTACCTATACTTGAGAAGGCATATGAGCCCCTTTATGAAGGCTCCCAAACAACTCTTCTCTCTACTATATTGTTGTTGTTGAACTTGAAGGTTATGAATGGTTTATCAAACATAGCAATCTCATGGGTGTTAAGGTATGTCATATATGTCATCTTTTTTCATCCATTTTAATTGTTGTTAGTTCATCACTAGTAAATAAAGGATGAATCATGTACCATTAATATTCTTTATATGAAGAAATTATTTTTTGTTGTAGATTGATTGGTGAATTTTTGCTACCACCATCAAATATTTTACCTCACTCATACCAAGATTTATGTGCCATTATGAAAGATATTATAATGGAGTATCAAGTAATAGATGCATGTCCCAATGATCTTATTATTTATCATAAACAACAAGAATTTGCGATAGAATGCCCAGAATGTCATATTAGTAGATATCAATAGGTCAACTAACAAAAAAGGTTCCTTGCAAGGTTCTTTGTTATATCCCCATTATTCCACGTATGCAACAATTATTTAGGTGCAAAATATTAGCTCAATTTATGGATTAACATGCATGGAATAGAAGTGGAGATGACATTCTTTGAATGCTTATAGATGGTTATGCATTTAGGGACATGGAGTAAAAATGGCCACACTTTAAAGAAGAACCTCGTAATCTCAAGCTTTCATTGGGAGCGGATGGTGTCAATCCATTTGGAGAGCTAAGATCTATTTACTCAGTGTAGCTTGTTTTTTTATTAACAATAACATTCCTCCATGGATGTCAATAAAGAGGGAGTAGGTAATGTTGTCAAATTTTTTTCTAGGTATTTGTTTACATCAATTTTCTTTAACATGGTAGCATCTCATTTGTCTTATTTGTTGCATAATGACTTTTTTTTTTTCATTCAATACTTCATATACATTAATTTATATATATTGCAGTAAAATGGTTATAATAATTATGTAATGTTTATGTTCATTCAACTAGGTAAGTACCAAGTTAAAGATATGAATGCTATATCGAGCCTCTTATCGACAAGTTACTAAATTTATGGAATGGTGTCACTATGTATGACATCTCTAGACAATAGGACAAAGACAATTTCAATTCCATGCAATGCTTGTATGGACAATTCATGATTCCCCAAGGCTAACATATTTTTGTGGTATGTTATAACATTCGACTACACTTTAACAATAATTAATTTGATGAAGTAGATATTATGCATGTTTTTAAAATAATCTATTCATTATAGATAATTATAAAAATTGACATATTTAATCCAATTATATATGATCTTGTAAGTATTCAAACAAAGGGAAAATTTGCATGTCCAATTTGTGGTCCAAAGATGAAATCCTGTCGTTCAACAAATTTAGGAAAGTAGGTGTTTGATGAGTATAGGCACTTCGTCCATAGAAATCATAAATATCAAACTACTGAAAAAAAAATTCAATGGGAAAGAGGAGACTACATCAAAACCACGAAGAATGACACCTCGCCTATGGAAGTTGGAATATAATAGAAGTAATCGTCAAGGTTATACATTAAATCAAATTTTTTATCTATCATATATGATATGTTTTGAATTTATATTTTTATATTGTGTTGTTTTTACTCATGTTGTAATTGACAATGATTGTCGTTGTTAATTTGTTTAACTTATATGCTTTCATGAAGGTCATCAAGGAATTAATGGCCAACTTCCACAAGGGTTGAAAAGTTATCCCAGACAATTTAGTAGGTTGCCTAGGTACTATGAGCAGCTACAAATTTTGCATTTGTTTGATACAATGCATATCTGAAAGAATATAATAGAAACGCTGTGGAAAATATTGGATGGAAGGCATGACAAAGAAAAAATTATCAAAATTTGTAGTGACATTCAAGAAGCCAATCATGCAATGAAAAATGTCATTCAATTAAATAGCGATAGAGACCAAATTAATATAAGTGCCCTTCCTTGGTTATTAATAGACCAACAAAGCAATGCTATAAAATAAGTCATGTGAAAAATTTGATTTCCCATAGGATTTGCTGCGACCATAAACAATATAATAAAAAATAAAAGTGAATTTGGGTTAGGGATGAAAACACATGATTGACATACCTTCATTAAGGTAATTATTGTGGTATATTATATACATTTAAATAATGCATGTACTTTTCAGTGTATTGTGTTTACTACTTTTGAAAAAATAATGAAAAGATCATTTTATAATTGTTTCAGTACGTTCTACCTCTATCTCTCTTAGACAACTTTGACAACAATGTCAAGCAAGTTATAAATTATTGGAAGAGAAAAATTCCTCATCTAATGTGTGAAATGTAAAAGTGTCTACCTTCAATATTTTTAAATGCACAAGAACACTACCTCAAACACCAAGTTGAGGAGATTGAACTATGTGGTCCTATACACACAAGGTCAATGTGGATGGTTGATAGGCACTTGAATTTTTTTAAGGCTTTGGTTAGAAAAAGAGCACATCTTGAGGGTTCTATGGTGGAGGGATATATGGTATACCAAACCATAGTGTACATTATGAATATCTTCCTAAGTTTCCAGCAAAGATCCATGTAGATCACATTTGGGATCCCAACTCCATTAACAAATTCGAAGGGGAGTACTTGATGGGGAAAGGTAGATTGAGGAAAGTGAGAGGTAATTATAAGATGGTCAGAGATTAATTAGAATACATTTTACATATTGTTTTTATGTATATTGTACTTATTTAATTTTTAATCTTCAATATACATCAATTATAAATTAAGGTTGTATACTGTGGTATTTAACTAATTATACGTCGATTGTGAATTTTATTTTTTTTATACAATTGGTCAAGAGTGGGATGCACTAAATTTGTACGTCACCAACAATCTTGATTGGATGATAGTATGGATTGAACGATGTCAACAATCTAGTCGTGCATTAACATGGGAAGGTGTGGCTTCATTAGTTAAAGAAGCTCATCGTAATAGAAATTCCAATGTTATAGAAAGGGAAATTGATTTATCATATGGTTTAAGAGATAAATAGGTACGTATAAATATATTAATCACCTATATTATTTAATTATTTTTAAGTATATTCATGTATATATATGTTGAGATTGTTTTCTTTGCATACATTCGGCCAAGAATAAATATGTTTATCAACTAATGATATTGCAATAATTTTTACATGTTTGACATATTGCAAGTAAAACACCACAAGGCTATGTGGTGCAATGGTCGTAAATTTTGAATCAAAATGTTGGATGACATAAAGAAAACTTGTGATTTTTGTATAACTGCAATCTTTCAGGTGACTAAGGTTTCATCTAGAAGCCACATACATGTAGAAGTCTCAGAAAATTGATACTATGGGATTTTGAATGATATAGTTGAGTGTGACTTTAAGTTCTTTAGATTAATTTTGTTTGTTGTCCTATGGCATAGGTTACAATTGAATGAAAATGATCCTGAAAGAACTTTTATTGAACATGATAATGAATTTACCATGGTTAATACAAGGTTGATCGAGTGAGCTGGAAATGAGCCCTATGTTCTTCCAAAACAATGTGAGCAGGTATTTTACTCAAAGGTACCAGGTAAACCAGGCTGGTCATTTGTTGTTAGAGATGATCCAAGAGGAAGGCCAATAAAGTATAATGTGGTGGAAGAAGAAGATTCTGAAGAACTAGAAGATGATGTAGATGATGATCAGGATCAACAGTTAGTTAATGATGTCCCTAACAAAGATGTCGAAGAGGAGGAACTAGATCATGATGATGTAGGAGTTAATGTTCATGAAGATGATATCAGTGTGGATGATGACATTATTGAAACTGATATTGATGAGGATGATGATGATATTACCAATCCTTACAATGTTGAATCTGGATTGGATGATACAAACAAAGATTTGGATGAAGAAGAAGATCAATGACATTGAAATGTATAAGTTATGCGATTATATTATCTATTTGATATTAATTTCTTGATAGAATTATATTTGACTTATGTGGTTACATAATTAATTCATGATGTTTTTAATTTTTATGCCATTACATAATTAATTTAATGATGTACTTTTAATGTTTGAAAGGTCAAAAAATTAAAACATTTCAATAGTGATGTTAACAACCTTGAAATTAGTGTGTTTTATGTTTCATGTGATCATAAAAGATTAAAAATTCAGTTGTAGAGGTGGTTGTTCAGTGGTTGACGTGTATGTATTCTAACCTAGTACTACTTATCAAATCCTTATACACCACATATCCACCTATAATCCCATTCAAGCATTTTATTTAATTCCTTGAATTAAAGCTAAAATATAATCATAGACACCATAATAGTGAGATGGATAAAAAACCCTTAATTATTTCATTCAAAGTTCAAATATACATGTACAATAGAGAGACATGATCTTGAAGTTTCATTTCAACTCAAATGCTAGTACTGTTATCAAACATTAAATATCTTTGAACTCAAAACTTGTTACAGAATGACTCAAAACCTAAATTGCATTTCTCTAAAACCATCTAACTTTACAATTAGCTCTGCAACTTCACCTATACTCGAAAAGAATTATCTAACTTGCTAACTAGTACTTCTAGCCTTGAAATCCTTCTTATAGAAAATGAAGGAGCAAACAAGCACTGGGCCAGAAAGTACACCTGTCACTAGTCAATTGGAGCACCTGGTGATATTCCAAAATTTGTTACAACAGCCACCACCTTGAAAAATATTCTTGTTCATCATATCAGCTGAGGAACATTGATGCAAAAAACCACAAGAAAACCGCACCAAGAAAGTCATCAACACAAAACTGGAACCAATGCAACCACAACATCTAATCTACCACCTGTTATTAGTTCACTCCTTTTACTCCTCCTTAGTCAAATATTTAGTTACCCAATTCTAGTATTCATCATCAATCGGACAATCAAATTTAATTACCTCATCCACCTTGATATTATAAGGTGTGTATTTTACCGCTACCTAATTCATATCCCTTTCAAAAGATTCCAAAAATGAGCTGGTACTAATGATCTTGTCCATACAGCTCACTAACAAATCATAGTCTAAGTCATCACAAATTGAATTGATTTGATCATTGATGGCCTCACTTGCTTGATCCTACCATTGTTGAAATGACCTAATTTTCCCCTGCTTATCAATTATATCGGGTAACGATGTGTTACCCCAATCATTGAAATTCTTCACTAGCTCCCTAATCTTCCTACTCAAGTCATCTAGTAAGGTTTGAAAACCTTTCAATGATTTTAATAACACATGAGTAGGCTTTAGGATTGGGGCCTATTATTCATATCAAACCTTGAGGCCTTATACATGATATCCAGATCACTGGCCCTAGGGATCCAATTTTCAATTATTGGTATCACTACTTCTTGATCCCTATCAATATTATTTATTGTTGCTAATAATAAAGAATATAAAGAATGTATAGATAGCAATTTGCTATCAACCTTTTCATTTAAATACCTCAAAACAGTAGTAACAATTTCCTTTTGCTTTAAGAGAGATCCCTCATCACTTTTCTTTAATGATGTCTACAATTCATCAATTTTTTGCAAGAGCTGTTTTTTTGTAGGATCAACAGAGCACTCTATTTCTTCTTCAACTTCCTCTAAAGAAAGGGTGAGGATAGGATTCTGACTAGGAGATCCTAGTGTGGAAATAATTTGAGAAGCAAGAGGCACTGACCCTACTGTGGAAGGTAATGTATTGGTTATTGGAGCACTTGATGTCTCCCTAATCTGCTTATACCTAAACCTCTCCACTTCAATTTGCAACTCAACATTTTTCTACTACATCTTGCTAGACTCCTCAATCAAAAGGTTATATTTTTCCATTAAGCTCTTCCTTACAGTAGTCTTTTGGACCAATTTGGCCACATTCATAGTCAAATTAGTGGCCTCAGTGGTTGAGGTCTCTGAAGCTCTCTTTATTATCAATCCTCCCTTGGAATTTGGATTAATATTAGAAACATCTAGTTTTCTCCCTTGTGGGGCCAATGCACAAATTACTAGAGTTTCATATTCCTCACTGAAAGTAGAGTTTTGCAATGCTGCCTTGACCTCTTCTTCAGAGTTTTGAAAGGGATTCTTATACTTCATAATAGCATTAAAGGCTACTGCATCTGCAATGTCCCATTCAAGTAGAATTAATACACTAGCCTGACTCACCATTTTTCTTCCTTCTTTAGGAGTGACGTTCTTGAATTCTTCCATTAATTCAACTTTTACCTCCTCATCAATCTCCTGGTCTAACCTGTCAGGCCTTAGTTCTCTTCTCTGCCTGCATTTATCTTGATACTCTTCAAACTTCATCCTCCATACCAATTGCAAGAATACAGGAGTTTTTACAAATGTATTGTCATCTAGAAACTCCTTGCATACCTCCATTCTTGCATCTTGTACACTTTTACCTTTCATATCTAAATCAGATAAAACTAGTTCAGTTGGCCTAGGAGGGGAAGGCATACCAACTTTCATGTCTTGATCAATAACAATAATCTCATCCATAAGATCATCCTATGGTTGATCAATTATTTGCCTCTTAGGGCTTGGCTCAAATGGTGGTGATGATGGATTGTCTTCCGGTGATGATTCTAAATCAATAACTTTAATTACCCTGGGCACTTTGAATTTTGGACTTGGCTGTGGAGGCACTTTCATGATCTATTTTCCTTTTTTGTCCACTTCTTCATCACTGCTACTATCCTTTTTCCTCTTGTAAATGGGACACCTTTCTGTAGGCTGGTATGTTGGCCTTGTTTCAATTGGTTTGGTAGCTTGCTCTTGCACACCCAAACTCAATTCTAAATTTATCTTTTTTGTCCTCAATGTGCCCATAATTTCCTTGAAGTTTCCCATCAACAAATTTTCTAGCTTTTATTCTTTGTCTAAAAAGAGAAAGGAAACCCTCAGGATCATGCTACCACTTTGGTCCACAACTGAAATGGTAATCATGAAAGAAATTATCAAAAATGTTTCCACCCTCCCTTTGAAAATACAAAATCAAACACCACTGTATAATCTGGGAGAAATGTTCCCTTACCCCTTCTAGTGAGGTTGTCCTCATGAATACAACCTATCTACCACTTAACTTCTGCAAATCCCACTCCTGGTGGCACATTGTATGGTAGTATATGAGGGGCTCCCTAAAAACCATATACTCTCAAGACAGTGCTGACTAGGTATGGGATAATGTCACCCCAGTTATGGTAAACCTTCAATTTTGGCTTCCTCTCCTTTGGCTTGAGGAAATCATGTAATTCCTTAAGGATCCTAGGTATATTCACCATTAATCTAGCCCTTAATCTGGAAGCAAAACAATTATAAAATTGCACATAACTAGTGCTTTCATTATTACAAGATAAATCTGTAGCCCATATTTGTACTGAAAATTTTCTCCATCAACTGATTGCCTTAATTTCATCCTCTCAGAGAAAAATTCAACAGTCTTAAACAAAAGCATATGCATTAGCATAGAATACCAAAATAATTGAGTTTCGGTATCATTTTTTTGTAGCTTTGACAGCCCTTCATGCATCCTCTCAGCCAAGAAAGAAGTGAAGTCATAGGTCACAAAGAAGTTAGGGTGTTGTATTTGCACCCCCATGAACATATAAGCAATGGGAATTATCGTACCAGGACTGAAACCCAAAATCTGACATAAAGAATAGAAAGTGGCCAAGAAATGTTTTGCAAAACAATTTAATTTGAAATGTTCTTGGTCACTGGGGCTGATGGGTATGTGCACGATCATCATGGAAAAAGCAGGCCCTTAAATGGAAAAAAAATTAGGAAAAATCAATGTTAGGCAACTTGACGTTAAAATTTGAATAAGTTATCTTTATTATTTCAAAAATATGCAAGAATAGAATTTGTAGAAAATTGAATGTAGTTTCTAAACTACTAGGTTTATTTAAAAATAAATAAAATATATTTGGTGAAAATTTTAAATTTCAATGCAATAGTACTTAAATTTCAGGGAAAAATAAAAGTAGGTGTCTGTCTAACCACCCTAACCATAATAAAATGATAATATGTTTTTATAATATTTTATATATAAGTAGAGGAATAATGTCCAGATGTGATGCATATTTTTTTGTAATTTTTTTCAAAGTAAATAATTAATTATGAATGTTTTATTACAACTTTTAAAAAATATAAAAACTCATATGTCTAACCACCTTAACTTGGTCAAAACTTCATGATTTTTTTCTTTTTTTAATCCTATAGTATGTAAAGCATAGAATGTGATGCATGTTTTAGATTAAAAAAATGTGATACCATTTGAAAGTTATAGATGTTTTTCAATCAGCCTATCGATCGGGACTTTAGTCGTAATTCTAATAGAAAATGAATAATAATAATTTATTAAATTCAAATTAAAGCATAATTTATATTGGTGGAAAGTTGAGAATCTCCTCTAAAAACCTATTTTGTTTCATCAATTTTGGGTAAAAAAAAAGTCGTCAGCCACATACCCTACAAATACACATAATATTGCCACTTTTTGGCCCATCATGATCCTGCACATACCCTGATATGAAATTTTGAACCTCTTGCCTTAACCAGATGAGGTGGAAGCATCCTTGCTCTAAAAAAATATTTTAGCTTTGCATACTCCAGCTTCCTTTGCTCAAGGTTGATAGGAACCAAGTCTTCACTTGATTCAAGTCAAAAATATGTTGGACCTATTCTCTATTAATGGTCAATAGAACCTTTCCATCATTGTCCCTAATTATCTGTGTAATAGGGTCATATCTTGCAGCCACTGCCCTAAACAGGTCTACATTAGGGAATACATTTGGTACCACTAGCTTCCCCATATCATACATCCATCCATTTGAAAAAGGGTGAGGAAAATTTCTTTGTCTGTACCACAATCTGAACAATTTCAAGCTAGTGAGGGGAACCCTAGCATTGGCAATGTTGGAGCAATTATACACTAACCCTTCCCCCAGGATTTTCTCTCGCATTAGGACCAATCCCTTCCTCCTATCATTTATTGACAAGGGAAATTGATCCAAGAAATCATCATATAGGTTTCATTTCAAATATTCAGTCTAGCCAAAATGTTGCTTTGGTGGTGCCATCTCGAACAAACTAGGGCTTCTTTACAATGTTATAATTCAGATAGCTAGGAATAACTAGAGATAGAAAATTATAGGAGAAAATACAAAAAATTATCACAACTATAATTAAACTATAACCCTAACACATTCATCAACAAGCTCATAGCACATCTAGCTAATTCTTTCCCAAATTCAAATGCAAAATGATCGGGAGGCACAAAAAATAAACTCATGGCTTTGTTTGCAGAACTCCCAAATTCTAGCTATAGAAACTCACAATTCTACCTTCAGGTCTGAAACTACCCTACAAAATAGTTGAATTCTTTGTGATACAAACCAAGTAGGAAAATTCATTTTATTGTCGATCAAATCATGCCAGCAAGTGTCTCATCTTCCTTTAAAGCTCAATTTCACATTGCATGAATGGCTCCGGCCATATTTGATGTAGATTTAAATTTGAGCCATTGATTCTTTAGCTTGATCAAATCATCGATTGCCACCTTCAAAACAAGCTGACACAATTGGAAACAAGGAGATAAGGGGCCCACCTTACCATACAATATGAAGGAAGTCCATGTGGTGGTTGCCTGTGATATCACAATCCTAATAATTTTGATCATGCGATGGCGGGCAACCATTGATCCTGAGCATCAATGATCTCATTCCTTTAACACAGTCACCAGCCATGTTGTTAACCTTTGAGGAGATTTTCTAGTGAGATTATAACATATCCATCGATTTAGAACATGTGTGTATCGAGAAAACTTTAGTAATCCACCCTTTAATACATTTAAATTTGGCTAGTGTTTCCTTTACTCTTTAGGCTTCATCGGATGAGACATGTGGTTCCCGCTTGTGATTTCACAATCAACCCAAGCACCATCGCAGGATGGTGGGGAACAGTTCAGATCAAATGGTAGTTGGTCAATGATAGTGCAAATTTGATCCCCCAAATAGGACATGTCGCACCTGCCCATGATTTCACGATCCTTCAATTCCTGATCACAGGATGGCGAGCACCATTGATATCTACATGAAATAGATCAATGAAAACACTAAATCAACCCTTGCAAAATAAAACATTCATTAAAAGGATAAGTGGGCATTACTAGACAGACAAAAAACAACAACATAAGTTATTTTTAAAAAAATGAAACATGGGGCCAACTGAGACTTAGGAAATCAAACCTTGCAGAGGAAATAAAGTATTAAAATCAAAATTGGGTTTTAATTTTAATCTAGTGACTTAAGCCTAAAACATTAACCATAGTGGTCATGCCGTCGATGACTTGGCCAAAAAATTTCATTAAATATTAATTGTGAAATGTGTAGGTTTTTCAGATTCGAAGATATGGGAGAAGATCTTGATCATACCCTGCCAACTCACAGACCTAAGGTGTCACCCTGTTATTTGGCACAAGGTCAATAAAAGGAAGATGTGTGTCTTGTATGCAATGTGGGGCCCAATCTCCACTATTCAGCTCATAACCCATGGCTTTAGATCGACAACCAAGATCAAAGCTAATGTAAATCTTTGTTGTTCCCTACTAGCTCACAGGAGGAAGATGAATGTTGGTTAAAAGCTGCATGGTCAACGAGATTGTGATGTGTAGCTCTAGCCATTCAATTTTCAAAGTGCATAGGACCTACCAACATGGTAGTTGGTTTCCAAGATGGATTAATGTTATTGGTCATGAGGAAGGTGAACGATGCTTCATTGGATGTCAAACCGAGTTAGCCCAAGATAAACCGTTTGATTTTCCAACTCTTTAGGAGATTAGTGGGTAGTATTCAAAGTTGGAAAATGGCACATGGTGGTTATTTTATCATACAACTAGTGAAGCATTAATGAATTATTCCTTGCTTGTGTAGTCACATCAATCTCAATCTGTGTGAAGATTTTGTTGTTTGAAATCATGCAAGGTGATATTTGGATTCTCATGTAGCTCTACTTAAATGGTGGCAGTACATACACTACCAAATTTCCATGTTTGTACATGCATTTTTACTAAGATTTGATGAATGTTTCCATTACCTCTCACAATAAATACAAGAGGAATTAACTGCTAATAGTGTCATTCTTGTAGCAGTTAGAGCACTTTGTGGGATGAGTCTAATCAAGTTTGAGTGCTTGTCTAAGAAGAGAAAATGAGTAAGTCAGTAAGGAGGTTTTTTCATTTGAGCTCACAAAAGCTTGATCCTGCTATTCATGAATGTGCTTTGGTTGACAAGCCCAGGCTTGTGCCCACTAGATGCAGTAGAAGGTTGCAATTCCAAGATGTTGTTACTCATCTGGTAGATGAAAAAGGCAAGTAGTGGGTGTGCTCTATTACTAGTGTCAGTAGGAAAATAAGGTATGGGCATGGCTCCTTTGGATGCCAACACTCACTCATTGACCTTACTAGCAACACTTCTGATGATGTAACTAAGACCAACTCCAACTACTATCGGTATTTACCTCTCTTCAATCATAGTTTTTTCTCTAATGACAAAGTGATAGCTATGGTGTCATTGGTTGTTAAAACCCCAAGCAAACTGATTGGAACCATATTGGGCAAGGACAAGAAAGAAGAGGAGGTTGAGAGTCTACTGTATTGGGAAACAACAAGAAGGGGGCATGTATATCAAGGTCTGAGTGTTGGTAAGGGTAGGGTGGAGGGTAAATAAGTTGTGGTGCCTTCGTGGCAATTTGGTTTCCTAGTTTTTTTGCGTGGATAGCGAGAAAGGGGATTTTGATGACAATTTGTGTTCCCTTTTCTTTTAGCTTTCCCTAGTTCATGCACTATGTTTTGCAGATTCAAAGTGTGGGAAGTTTTGAAATGAAATTCAAATGAAATGGAGATTTTGTTCAAATGAAAATTTGTGGTGAAATTACATTTGAGCCTGAAGCTTGTTGCTCCCTTGTCATATAAAAGGGAATTCAAGGCTGATTTGTA
>VDFB02000017.1:375142647-375186347 GCA_007258455.2 Sequoia sempervirens | reverse complement strand
GTTTAGGCTACAACTTTCAAAGCATGGATCCAAGGTTAGCCAAGTAGTATGTTATAGGGAAGAACAAGATCAAGTACTTGGCATGTAGTGTCTACAATAAGAGGTCCCACTTGGATTGGAAGTCAAGGATTCCTTGTGATACCCTTTCTTGGTCGTCATATGCTCTAATGGTGGTACTCTTTTTCTTCTCAACAGTATCTTCTGAATAGCCTAGATGCTTGATCAATTGCAGGGTGCAAATTTTTAGACGAACACCTCCATCTGCCAAGACTCTTTTGACCTTATTTTTATGAATGACAACCTCAAGGTGTAAAGCATGGTTATGAGATGGTTGTGATGGAAAATATTGCTCAAAGAAGGTGAGAAGATGGTTGGTGATATTCCCTACCATAGCTTGAAATTGATCTGTATCAACGTTCTCAAGAACAAATTACTCAGACAAGGCCTTTTCTAGTATTTCCCTCTGTGCAGGAGATAACCTTAAGAGTTCTAAGATTGATATATGAGCAGGGTTTTGTTTAAGCTAATCTACAAGATTGTACTTGCTAGGATTAGATGTGGGAAAGGTAGGATGTGTCCTAGATTGAGCTAGGACAACTCCTTGAACGATTATTTTGCTACATCATGTGGTGACTCCACATTCTGTACTAGCTCATTTGATGGTGACAACAATGATAATGCTATCATAGGAGGCAACTACATTGGAATAAGTATGTTTAACATTGGTGTTATCCTTAGCTTTTCCATTGTTGTTAGCTTTGCTATGATTAGGAATAGGGGTCTTGTATATCTTGAGATCCTGGTTTCCAGCTGGTACTTCAACAAATATGGTATCGGTCTCTATGAGATCTTGGATGATATTCTTGAGTTTCATGTAGTTTGTTGTTTTATGTCCTTTGCTTTTATGAAAGTCACAAAGATCAAGTTCGTTGTACCAGGATGGCTTCTCTTGTGGTTCTTGGTAGTTTTCAAAGTTAGGAAGTGTTATCAAATTTGACTCTACCAGTTTCTTCATGATCGTTTTGATGGGTTTCAATAACTGTGTGTACTTGCATTTGGGACAGTTGTTCCTATTACTGGATTGCCTTTGTTACATGTTGGCATTACTAATTTTATTTTTCTAAGGTGGTACCATTTGTTGCACAGTTGGTTGGATGTTAGCAACTTGATTGTTATTGGGTCTAGGAGAACTTAGTATGACCTTAGCGTCTACCACACCATCGTTTGTTACATTTTTGTTTTTGGCCCATACACGAGGTTTTTCATTTGAATTGGTTGAAGGATAGTTGTCTTTGTAAGCTTGAGTATTTATTTATGAGATTAGGGCTCTTTCAATGTTAAGGGCTCTTGGAACAAGCTCATCATATGGTGTGATGCATTGCATTTTCAAGTGGAATGATAGATTTGGATCAAGGTTGGCTATAATGATTCTCACTTGTTGTTCGTCAGGAAGAGGCCAATTTATTTTACTAGCTCTTTGTCTCCATCATTTTAAGAAATTTGTGAAGGTTTCTCCTGGATTTTTTTTGAGAGTGTACAACTCTTCTAGACTAACATCCATGTCAAGATTGAAGGAGAAGTGATCGATGAATTTGTCAGTGATTTCTTGAAAAAAATTGATACTAGGAGGCAAATGAGAAAACCAATCCATAGCAGTACCTGTTAAACTTCGAGGAGAGAGGCACATTATAAGCCACTTCCATGCACATGACATTGAATTCTTTGATATGGTCAACAAGACTTCCTCTCCCTTTGTATTTGTCAAATTTGGGGATTTCAAAACCAAGAAGGAATGGTATCATTGCTATGTTTTGATAAAATGGGTAAGGACACAAGTTTTGTGTATGAGGTTTCTTTGTCTTTCCCATGTGAAGGTCCTACATTTCTTGTGAGAGTGCTTTCAATTGTGATGTGAGATCGTCTTATGGATTGGGTGGAGGAAGATATGGTGGGATGAGAGATGTATATGGGGTGTATGAAGGTGTGATATTTTGTGAAAGTGGTGAATATGTTCTTGATGCGTTTGGATTGACGATGTTCATATGAAGAAAATAGGATCCTTGTTGTTGTTGTTGAGCATATTTTTGAACTAGTAAGGCTTGTTGTTGAGCTTTTTGTTGTTGTTGTTGGGCTAATAAAGTTGCTTGTTCTGCGGCTTGTTGTGCAATGGCCGCTATCTATTGTTCTTGTGCTAAGGATGCTTGTTGAGATTGTTGTTATTGTGCTAGGGATGCTTGTTGAGCATGATGTTGTTGTACTAAGGATACTCGTTGTGCTTGTTGTTATTGTTTCGCTAAAGATGCTTGTTGAGCTTGATGTTTTTGTGCTAAGGCTGCTTGTTTTTCTTGTTGTTGTTGTTGTTGTTGTGCTAAAGCTACTTATTGTTGTTGCTGTTGTTGTATGACTTTTTGATAAGTTTGTTGTGCTTGTTGTAGAGCTAAGGCATGTGCTCGTAATGTGGGATCAGGTGGTTGTTGAGACATCTGTGAAGGATTAGGTATATTGATGTTTTGAGTGGTTAGAAGATTGGTAGTGAAAGGTGGGGGGTTCCCTTTGTTTAACATTCCTTGCAATATGGTAGAGTGAGGTGGAGGAATGCATGTTTGAGGTCTTGATTGATTTGGTATAGCAAAAGGGAGTTTTTGGAAAACACGATGTCATTAAATTTTGATAGAACTTGTAACCAAGGGATTATTTTGAGGTGGATTGATAGTGGATGATGTTGTAATGGTAGATGGAATGGATGATCCCATTAGAGGGTTGGATAAAGATGTCCCTATTTGCATTGAGGGTTGATTTTGTGATATGGTATTGACATGTCCTTGTGTGCTGCTTTGATATTTTTAGTTTGTATTACTCTGTGGGATGGTAGGAATACTTGTGGTACTCATAGGTGTGGATGAAGAAGGGTGTCCCCAAAATGTCAAAGTGGTGGTGGAATAGTGAATTTCAAGCAATGTGTGTAGCTGTTTTGGATCTTTGGGAATGGGAGGAGCACCAACGGTAGGTGTCCAAACGGTGGTGGGAGGTGGAGAATTAGTTTCAAGAGTACCCAAAAGTGTACTATTTTCAAATGGTAAGGTGTGACCAAAATCTTTAGCAAGGCTGGTTGCAAGACCAGGTATGTAAGTTTGACTCAACCCTTATGATGGAGTTGTGAAATCTTGTGTTAAACTCTATGCTACAAATGTTGGGGAGATCGGAGCTACACTTTCAAAATGTTGATGTTCTAAAAGTTCTTCTCTAGTGAGCTCAAATGGGTTGTTGGTGATGTCTTCGATTTCATATGGTCTTGAAGGAGATGATGGTTGTTGCAATGGTGTAACATGACTTCTAGGATCAAATTATAAAGGATTTGGGTATCTTGAGGTAAATGCAACTTTTTCTTTTTCCATGATTCTCTTGTGTTGTGATATCATCTTTACCATAAATTTAGTGTCAGCTATGGGAGAGTTGCGTTGAGTTTTGTAATGTTTAAACTCTCTAGTTGACTCAAACCTAGGTAAAAAGGAAACTTTAAGTCTTTTGGGAGCAATGATGATAATGTGGGATGAAAATATGGGTTATGTGGAAGGTGATCTTTGTAAGTGTTTTGGGACAACACTTTTGACTTAAGTTTTGATGTTTTGATGTTGGGATAAAGGATGATAATGAACTTAGAAATCTTTAGGGTAGACTTGTGACCTTCAAGATAAACTAGTTCACAGATGATAACTATCTCAACTAAGTGCATGGAAAAGGATACATTTCACATACAAATTAGCTAAGGTAGCAAGTTGGTTTGATGTTTAAGTCCCAAAGTGTTGGTGTATTTGAAATTGTGCAAAGATAGATGAGGTGAAGGATGAAATTTGATGAAGGGGGTGAGTGAAATGTTTGACCCAATGTTGATCTAAAGTGAACCTTTTGTTTTGACAAGACCACTTGGTAGTGAGAATGATGCTAGACCTCTAAAATGTTCAAATCATAAAAAATGAGAGGATGGATGGGAATGTTCAAACTTGTTTGGGCTCTCCTAGCTCAAGCATAAAAGTTTCTCAACAAAGTGTAATGGTTGTGGTAATATATTGAAGCCCACTTTTGACTATAATTTGTTTGACGATTCCTAAATCTGAAATGGAGTGTTGGAGACTTTCCCCTACAGAGTTTAACTATTTTATGAATCATTTAGAGGAGATGAGTATCATGAAAAAGACCAAGATTTTGACTCCAAAATAATGCATACAATTCTGGACTATACCTTGAAGCGTGTCTATAAAAGTTTGCTACCAATTTGTTTCTATTTTTGTGAACAAATTGAAGGTGTTTCTTAAGTGATTTTGGAGTGAGATGGCTAAGTCTAAAATGAGGACCTATAGACTTTGGATTAGGAATCTTTATTTTTTGTGAGATCATGTAGAAACAATTTAAGTTTATGGAAGAAAGGAAGATATTTATTGCCACGTGAGTAGTGGTAATAAGGGCCTTTCAACTTCAATATCAGGGTGTTCCTCTTCATCTCAAATGGTTGCTGTGTTTCTCCACTGTGAGTTTATTTCCTTGTTTTCAAAAGTGAAGCTTCTCAAACTGCTAATGAGATTTGTTTGTTCACCATCTATGAGTTCAAAGTTTGGTTAAATTATAGCACCTAGAAGATCAAGTTGTTCAATGGGAGCAATTAGTCTCCAAATAGTCATGTGGGGTTCATTTGTCAATTTATCTTTTCTTAAGTGAATTGATTTTACCACAAACACTTGTCTTTTATAAAATTTCCAAACTAGATGTTTATGTCAAAAACATCATAACTTTCACAATGTCCATTTCATGAAAATCATGAGATTAAAGCCACCATTGCCTATGTTATCTTTGGTAAATATGGGTTTGAGATTAATGTCAAGATATTTAGAAATTGCTAAGGATAAATCCTTATGACAAGCAGTAATATCAAGGCTAACTCAAGAAGTCCCTATTTAAGCCAAAGTGTTTGAAATTTGGATAGTGAATGCTTTTTTTGGGATCATTTTGAAATCAAGCAAAGTGTTAAATTGACCCACAAGCATTACAACCCTAGGATGGAAATGACTATATTTTTTGTATTCCCACTTGGATTTCTCCAGCTACACTTATTCAGAGCGAATGATTAGAAGCTTGACCACACTGGCTCCCCTCCATGACACTAACTTCTACGGGTCAGCCAAGATTCAAGTTCTCATGAATATCCCATGACAAACTTTTCATCTCTACTAAGAACTGCAAATATGTGGGACGGCTTTGGAGGTCTGACCTCCTGACATCAACAAATATTAGGGATTTTTGGCTACTACACAAAGCTTCATAATAAGGGCATCTAGTTTAGGGGGTGAAATGATAAAATCCTTGTGAGAGATCTCATAACCCTTAGAACAAGAGCTTTACACATCATAAAGATACTGGGGGAGAGCTATCATGCACCACTTCCCATTGATTATGATTTTCATCGAAACCACAAATTTATATAGCGGTTTGGAAGAGGTTGGCTCATGCTCGTTACCACTTGGGTTGTTCCCTTGGGGTGAATACTTTTTCCCACCAAGGCAGGCCCTCTAAAGGTGAACAATAGCAAGTAAGTACATCCATAGTTCGATCATCTTTGCTTGCATGCACAAAGAGAGAACACAAACTATGCCTTTTCTCACACTAGCATGGTTGTTCAATTTTAAACCTAAATTGAAAGATGGAGGTGATTTTACAAAGTGTTAGAGAATGTTTATGTTTCTCAAGATCACCAAACAACACGAGAGAATTGCATACACATTCACTAGCAATTTTAAAAATCACAAAACAAAGCAAATAGTTGTCAATTTTATCCTTCAAAGCAATAATGAGTTAATTTTATGCACCAATTTAAAGATGAGTTTTCCTTGTTCAATTTTAATCCAAATTGAAATATGTGATGTGAGGGTTCATTTTTATCCAGCTTTGAACGTTCATTTTAAACCCAATGGAAAACTAGTGTGTTTCCTAAAACTGAAAGTAAAAAAGCATCAAATTGGGTTATAATTGCCCCAAAGTGTTGAACGCTTGTTACAATTATAAAATATTAAGATAGAAGAGAAGTTCTTCAATTTCGCTCCATGCCTTAAAACCTACAAAACCCTGTTATTCTAACAATGAAAACATAGTCAAACATTCATCAGTGATCAAATAAACCAAAGAAATTAAGTCATATGTCAAAAAAATAACATAAAATTTATTACCTTGGTTGAGCGTCGCTTCACATGATAGCGTCACAATTTGAAATTTGAGCATCACTCTGGTGAAAATGGGCATCACTCTACAACAAAACCAGTGAGCATGATTGTGTCGCTATTTTGAAGAGCATCGCTTCTAATGATGGTGTCGCTATTTTGAATTTGAAAGCGTCGGTCTGGTGAGTTTGAGCGTCTCTATTTTCATTTCATGATATCTTCATATTAAATACACATTTCTATATTTAAATCGGCGTCAGTGAATTAAATACGCGTCGCTACTTCAAATACCATGGGCATCGCTATATGGCAATGCTATTGAAATAGCATTGTTGTTTGTGGTTTGAGCATCACTGTAACCTGCAAAACAACATAAACATGGATTTTGAGCTAAAAAATAGTTAAATGGTTGGTTTTCCCTCCTTCTAGCACCAAAATATTGATGTGAAGATATCGGTATGGTCTGAATTACGATTGATCCATGAAGAATCGAAGCATAACAGAGCCACCAATACTTGAATCTCAACAAGATCGATCAAACAAAATTAAAACTAAACATTTCATCAAAACCTAACATACTAAATTATGAAAGCCATTAAAGCATCTATTCTAATCCATTTGAAATTTATCTTGTTGTGGAATTGGTGTGGCGTTGATGTGGATAGATTACCCTTTCCCAATCCCATGATAGTGAGCTTCTTTCAATCGATTCTATGGAAGAGAATCGATGAAACCATGGTGTTTGATGTGTGAAAACCTAAATTATGCTAAAATGAACATGATGCAAGCTAAGTTACCATGATTTTATGCTATAAATGATCTAATTATGCAATTTCTAAGCTAATCTAAGCTAAAATTATGCTAAAAGATGAAAACCCTAATTTATTTACAAACTAAGATGGAAGCATAGAAATCATCAATGGATGGTCTAAGCTATTATGCAACTAAAAATGAACTAAAACAAGCTAAAAAGTAAGTGAAATATGAGTGTGTATGTGAGTAAATTCAACAGCATAAGTTTGCAATAAAAGATAGATCCATTTGTCTCCAAATAGTGATCCATTTATAGGAGAGAAAATGAGGAATGGATGGTTGAGATCAAAAATCTTAATCAACGGTTCAAGATGAAGGAGATGAGAGGGATGGATCATGGATTCTCATCAACGAATGAGAATGCAAGATGAAAGTTAATCAAGGGCTCACACTTTCCTAAAACAAACGCACTTTTGACCTGCTCACACAAGTCAAAGGTAACTTGCTTAAGAGGTTGAAGGTTTAGCTTGTTGAAGAAGCCAAGTGAGTTGATTGGAGGAGAGGAATATTCCATTTGGATGAGGAAAAAGGTAATTTACAAATTAAAAAAAAGTTTTAATTGTGCAAATAGGACAAAGAATATTCCATGGGAATATTCCCTTTGATTAGAGGAAAATTAGTTTAATTGATAATTAAACAAGGTTTAATTTATGCAATTAGGGAATTAGAATAATTAAAAGATATTTATTAAATTAATGATTTAATAAATAGGGGAGGGGTGGAATGATATTTAATTAAATAACTTAGGGTTTTTAAATTAAATAAGATGACTTAGAAGATTAAATTAAGTATTTTGATTTATTTAATTTAATTAGATGAAGTGTTAGTATGAAAAGAGATGAATCAACCCAATTTAATTAATTAGACCAAATAGACGAAAATGATGTAATTAATTAATTAGCTAGGCTAATTAAATCAATTAAGCGAAAAGAGGGTGAATAAGGAGGAAATGATGTTAATAAATTTGATTTGAATGTATGACATCGATTAGGACATTTTTCAATGTCTACAACCACCCAAACATCAGTCCAGAAGAAAGATAGATCCATAGACCCACCAAACTGATGCATCTACATATGCATCTAGTTCATGAAAGGAGGGGTAATAACCCCTAACTTCTCTCAGAGATACTCAAAAGTATCTTTAGGAAGAGCCTTAGTAAATATGTTAGGAACTTGATCCGTTGTAGGTAGATACTCAAGCTTTACTTCATTCTCTACAACCTTTTCTCTCAAAAAGTGATACCTTATTGATCTATCCTTTGTCCTTGAGTGCATAACTAGATTCTTTGAAATATGAATTGCACTTGTATTATCATAGAAGATAGAAATGGGATCATCATACTTTACTTTGATATCTTTGAATGTCTATCTCATCCACAAAGCTTGTGTACAACAAGATGCTGCAGCAATATACTCAGCCTTTGTAGTGGATAAGGAAATTGAATCTTTCTTTTTACTCAACCATGACACCAATCTCCAACCAAGAAAGAGTGCATTGCGACTTGTACTCTTTCTATCATCAACACAACTTGCCCAATCTGCATCTGTATAAGCACTTAGTGTAAAATTAGTATGCTTGGGATACCACAAGCCATAATTCAGAGTGTCATTCAAATATATGAATATCCTCTTAACAGTAGCAACATGTGTTTCTTTAGGGTCTTCTTGAAATCTAGCCACAAGAAAAAATGCATGTATGATATCAGGTCTAGTAGCAGTGAAGTACAACAGTCCTCCAATCATAGATTTGTATTTTCTCTGATCAGCCTTAGGTGAGTCATCATCTTTACACAATTTATAGCTAGTCACCATAGGAGTGCATACCAATTTGGAACCATCCATCCCAAACTTCTTCAACATTTCTTTTACATACTTTGATTGTGACATAAAATTCCCTTTTTCTTTTTGATTGATTTGCATCCCAAGAAAGAAATTCATCTCACCTAGCATAGACATCTCAAATTCCTTTTGCATCTCTTCATCAAACATTTTGCAAATTGTTTCATTTCCTCCAAAGATAATATCAACATATACAACCAATGTCAAGATCTTGTCATTTTCAATTTTGAAATACAAATTACTATCTTCCATACCTTTATTGAAACCTTGCTAAATCAAATACATGTCCAACCTTGCATACCAAGCTCCTGGAGCTTGCTTCAATCTATATAGAGCCTTCTTTAATATACATACAATATCTGGTTGATCTGACAATTGAAATCCTTCTAATTGTTTCATGTAGACCTCTTCTTCTAACTCACCATTCAGAAATGCAGACTTTACATCCATCTAATTTAAAATATCTATGTGCAAAAAATGCCAAAAAAATACTGATAGCTTCCATCCATGCCACCAGAGCAAAGGTCTCCTAAAAATATAGATACCTTCTACTTGTGAGTGGCCGTTGTACACAAGCCTTGCCTTATTTTTGACCACTTCTCCATTCCAATTCAACTTTTTTCTGAATACCCATTTTAATCCAATTATGTTTTTATTTGCCGGTCTAGGGACCAATTCCTAGGTTTGATTCTTCACAATTTGCATAAGTTCTTCTTCCATTGCTTTCATCCAATGCTCATCTTTACATGCCTCAGTCACTATCTTAGGTTCAATTTTAGAAAGTAAACATGGATTTATTTCAGCAACAACTTTGCTTCTTGTCAATAATCCTTTTCTCTTATTTCCAATGATTTGATTTTTTGAATGATTCTTTTGTATATATATAGGTGTCTTTGGGGACACCACCAGAGCTTCTTCTTCTTCAATCTAATTTTCTTGTTCTTCCACAACTTCTTCTACTTCTCTATAATCAAGTTCATTAGATACATATCCATCACCTTCAATTGAATTCTTCAACGCTTCATCAACCTTGACATTTATGCTTTCTACAATCTTTCTCAGTCTTTAATCGAAACATCTATAAGCTTTTCTTCTAGTAGAGTATTCAAGAAAGATACCTTCATCACATCTAACATTAAACTTCCCTAAATTTTCTTCATCCCTTCTAATATAACATTTGCTTCCAAATACCTTGAAATACTTGACAGTAGGAATTCTTCAACTTGAATTTGAACCGGCACCTCAGATTTTGTTTTGTTGATTTGTCAATTACTTCATTTATTTATTCATGCATCTGTGCTTTCAAGGCTCCATGTGGTTGTTTTACTTTTAATATTTTCTCCCTTTGCCCAAACCCTGGCCTTTCACCGGCCCTGTGCTGACTTGTTTCACCAATAACCGCTGGAATAGTGTGCCCTCAATCTCACATGCTGAAACCTAAGAAAGGCTGCAAAGCTCTGCGTACATCCTTATTGTTTGGCCTACCAGTAGCCAGTAACCTTGTGAAATGTTAAGCCCACGAGACCTTGTTGATGTCTCTGCCGACGAGCTATCACCGTGACTCGCTGTGCTCGGTGTAACCCTCTGCGAAGGGTTGGTCTGGACTGGCCATCCATCGGATGCAGTAGACTCTGGGTGACAAGCAGTTTTGAGGAGAGGCATGAAGACTCGGTAAGAACTCTTGGCGACGGATGGTGTCTCACCGATAGCTTTACACCCAGAGTCATCGGGGTAACATGAAGGCTTCTGTATGAAGTCTTAGTGATGGAGGTTTGTCTCGCCGATGGTGTAGTCTGTTGTCGGTATGACTCCTGGCGAAGGGTGGTTTTAGGGTGACTTGGAACCTTCGGTGTTACCTCTCAGCGATAGTGGTAAGTCTTGCTGACGGTTTTTTGTTTCGGTATGACTGGAAGGCTCAGTGTGAGAGTAGCGATAGTCTCACCGATGGGAATGCTAATGTCTAAGTGACCTTTGAACATCGGTATGATCTCTCATCGACTAGCGATTGTCTTGGCGATAGCACTACATGTGATGGATATCGGTATGATGTCTTGGCGACAAGGGGAAGTCTGAGCGACAGCTTGTGAACTCGGTGTAATGTCTTGCCGATGGTGAGGACTCTTGGGGATAACTACAATCGGGTCTTGTGGCATCGGGGAGACATGGTTAGTGTCTCACCGACATGCGAACACGGGTTGAATGCCTTTGACCAAGTGAAAGACTATCCTACACGGTTTTTCCTTGACCAATCAGGGAGCATAATGGGAACCGCTAGCAGTTGGATTGTTGTGGCCATTACTGAGAGGAAGATCAATAGACCATGGGCGTCATAGATATACTCAGAGATCGAAGGTTGTGATCAGTTCGATCAATAGTGGGACGATCAGTGAGATGAAGAGTTCGATGTGTGATCAATGAGAATTTGATTCTAAGAGCATTGTAACTTGAATGTTCTATACAAGGTTGATCATGGTGTATGCTGCTGTAAATTGACATCAGAAAGATAAGTCTGATCTCTATATGTAATTGCATTACTGTAATACAAAGAGGATTTTCTTGTTGTGGTGGGTTTTTCTCCCATAAGGGTTTTCCCACGTAAATCTGGTGTTCATCTGTGTATTTTCATTTCTCTGTTTCTGCTATTTCTTTCAAGTGTATCTTAATTGGACTATAATTGAAAATTTAAAAGTATCTCTGCATTCTTCCCTGAGGTTTTGACGTTAGGAGAGTTGTTTCTGCACCTTAGCTTTCCTTACAAGTGGTATTAGAGCCTGGCCAGTTGTGTTATCCTTGTGGGTACATTAGGTTTTTTTTGTCAATTTCTGTTTAGTGGGAGTCTTGTAGAAGTTTTGGTAATTCAAATTACAGGTTAAGATGGCAAGCACGTCAGGAAAGATTGAAATTGATAAATTCAATGGCAACAATTTTGAGTTGTGGAAACTTAAAATGGAAGATCTGTTGGTTGATCTTGATCTTTGGATTGCTGTGTCTGGAACGAAGCCTACAGGAATGAAGCAAGACGATTGGGACCTTGTAGATAGAAAATCAAAGGGGTTGATAAGGCTCTGTTTAGTAGAATCTGTTCTTCTAAATTTTCATGAAGAAAAGATTGCATCTTCCTTGTGGAAAAGACTGGTAGCTATTTATCAGGGCAAGTCCTTGGTGAATAGATTTTTCTTGAGGAAGAAGCTATACTCTTTGAGAATGCAGGAAGAAGGGTCTGTTGCTGATCATTTGAATTCTTTCAACATGCTGATTGCATAGTTAACATCTGTGGGTGTGAATATTGATGAAGAATATTGTTGTATGTTGTTATTATGTTCTTTGCCAGATTCTTGGGATCACCTGGTGATGGCTATTGGAAGTACGACATCCACTTTTAAGATGGAAGATGTTGTTGCTTCTTTGTTATCATAAGAGATGAGAAGAAAATCTTCTGAGATGGCGAAGGAGGCTCTTGCTGTTAAAGGAAAATCAAGAGATAAAGGCAAGAAGAAGGAAAAGAAGTCCAAATACAAATCAGAGGGGAGATCAAAGTCTCCTGGCAAGAAGTCCAAGGTGAAGTGTTGGAATTATGGGCAACCTGGCCATGTCCGAAAGGATTGTAAAGAGGAGAAAAAGAAGAAGAAGAAGTATTCTTCCAACAATGATTCTTTTCAGAGTGATGCAGACACCTTCATTGTAGCCTTGGCTACGCAGGCATCATATGATGTCTGGCTGATTGATTTTGGAGCATCTTTCCACATGACATCTCATAGAGGCTGGTTCATGAAGTATGAAAAATACAATGGTGGAAAAGTGTATTTGGCAAGTGATTCATCTTTGGAAATAGTTGGCCGTGGAAGAGTCAGAATTCAATTCCCTGATGGAAGAGTGAAGGGAATTAATGATGTAATGCATATACCAGGTCTGGCTCGAAATCTACTTTCTATTAATATGTTGAATGATATTGGAGTGCAAGTCACGTTCTCTGGAAATGGCTGGAAGATGACTAGAGGCTCTATGGTGCTAGCAAGAGGTGCTCGTATTGGTACCTTGTATAAGCTAGATGCACATGTTGTTCAATGCAATAGTGTCTCTGCCAAGTCACAAAAAGCTACTCATGGAGGAAAAGAGGAAAAATTTCTTGATGGTGTAAACTCTATGGAAGTTAAACTTCCAGCAGAAAATACTATGCTCTGGCATCATAGGCTAGGCCACATTGGAGAGAAAGGTTTAAAAACCTTGAAGAATAAAAACCAGGTTGAGGGGCTTGAAGATTGTAACCTCGAATTCGAGTTTTGTTAACATTGTATATATGGTAAACAACACCGTGTTTCATTTTATTCCAGTCCTTACAAATCTTCTATTTGCTTGATTATAGACATTCTGATGTTTTTGGACCAGTGAATGTTCCTTCTTTGTCTAAGTCAAGGTACTATGTATCATTTATTGATGATTATTCAAGAAGAGCATTTGTCTATTTTTTGAAAATTAAATCAAAAGTGTTCAGTTGGTTTAAGGAATTTAAGAACCTTGTAGAAAATCAGATTGGAAGGAAAATAAAATGTTTAAGGACTGAAAATGGCGGTGAATTTTGTTCTGATGAATTCGAGAGGTACTGTAAAGATCATGGAATTAAAAGACATAAAACTACACCTTACACTCTGTAGCAAAATGGAGTTGTAGAAAGGTTCAACAAGACAGTGATGGAAAGAGCACGAAGTATGCTGAGCAGTGCTAACTTGGAGGAGAAGTTTTGGGCTAAGGTAGTTGCTACAACATGTTACTTAATAAACTGTTCTCCTAATTCTTCTCTTATTGAGAAAACCCCTTTGGAAGCATGGTCTGGTAAGAAGCCCTCTCTGAGATACATTCGAGTTTTTGGCTGTGAGGCATATGCATATGTGCCGAATGAGAAAAGATCTAAATTGGAAAACAAGGCTGTCAAATGTATTTTTATTGGTTATAGTGCTGGCATAAAAGGATACAAGCTTTGGAATCCTAATACGGAGAAGGTTCTATACAACAGAAGTGTTATCTTTTGTGAGCTGAAGCCTTCTACCTTGGATATGCAGTTAGAGACAAAATCAAAAAAGAAAAAGGATGTAGTTGAAATTCCTCCGACACTAGATAAAGAGGAATTGAAAATTCAAAACGCATCCTAAAGAGGAGAGCTCAAGTAGTTCAGAGTTCTGATGAAGAAGAACAACCTCACCTTTAGCAAGTGAGGAGGTCAACTCATGAAAGAAAGCAACCCGATAGGTATGGGTTCTCTTTGATAGATTCTACTTGTGCCTATGCTTTAATTTCTAGCACTAATGAGCCTAGGACTATGAAAGAGGCATTTAGAATGTCGGTTCAAACTCTTGGTTGGAAGCCATGAATGAAGAAATGGCATCATTAGAAAAGAATGATACTTGAGTTTAGTGTCCTTGCTGAAGGCAGAAAAGTTGTTGGCTGCAAATGGGTATTTAAAAGGAAACTAGGTTTGGATGGCAATGTGGAAAAATATAAGACAAGGTTGATTTGCGAAGGGTTATTCCCAAGTAGAGGGAATTGATTATGGAGAAATTTTTTCTCCTGTAGCTAAGCTGCCATTAGATTTCTTTTGTCACTTGCAGCGTATGACTTAGAGATTGAACAGATGGATGTGAAGACAACATTTCTTCATGGTGATCTTGAAGAAGAAATTTATATGTCCCAGCCTGAGCACTTTGTGGAGAAAGGTAAAGAAAGATTGGTTTGCAAGTTGAAAAAATTTATGTATGGATTAAAGCAGTCTCCTAGAATGTGGTACTAGAAGTTTGACACTTTTGTTTTGTCATTGGGATTTGTAAGATCAAAATCTGATCATTGTGTGTATTACAAAGCTGAAAGTGATCAAGTTCTTATTATTGCTCTCTATGTTGATGATATGCTGTTCATAGGAATAGTAAGTTAATGATTTATGATCTTAAGTCTCAATTGTCTACAAAGTTTGAAATGAAAGATCTTGGTGCAGCAAGGTATATTCTGGGAATGGAAATAACCAGGGATAGGAAGGGTAGAAAAGTTTGGCTTAGTCAAAGTAAGTATATTAAGGCTATTCTAGAGAGATTTTGTATGAATGATTGCAAGCAGCTAGTTCCAATTTTGCAGGGAACGGAGCTATCCGTTGAAGATTGTCCAAAATCTCCTACTGAGATGGAGGACATGACCAGTGTACCTTATGCTAGTGTGGTTGGCAGTCTTCTGTATGCAATGGTCTATACAAGGCCAAACATTTCCCAAGCAGTGGGAGTACTTATTCGGTTTATGGCTAATCCTGGAAGGACACATTGGGATGTTGTGAAGAGAGTGTTTAGATATTTGAAGGGCACTACAGAATATGCTTTGTGTTACCATGGGAACTTGGTTGAATCATAGATGACTCTCAGTATTCGAGGCTATGTGGACTCTGATTGGGCAAGGGACATTGACAGCAAAAGATCCACCAGTGGATATATTTTCATGTTGAATGGTGGTGTAGTGAGTTGGATGAGTAAGCAACAGGTTGTAGTCGCTTTGTCCACTATAGAGGCAGAATACATGGCAGCAACACACACCTGTAAAGAAGAAATCTAGTTAAAACGTTTGTGTTCTAACATTGGTTTTGATGCAGGGCAAATAACAATTTACTGTGACAGTCAGAGTGCTATTTGTTCGGTGAAAAATCCTACTTTCCATCCTAGGATGAAACATATAGATGTACATTATCATTTTGTATGGGATATGGTGGAGGATGGAAACGTCTCTTTAGAAAAAGTGGATACTTTGGAGAATGTTGCAGATGCATTAACGAAGCTAGTGAGCACAAACAATTTCAGGTGGTGTGCCAATTCGATGGGCCTCAGTGCCCATGAATTTCAGTAGTTTTGTAGTGCTCTGGAGGTGCCTGTGTGATCTTCGTCAAGTGGGAGTTTGTTGGAATAGTGTGCCTCAATCTCATAGGCTGAAACCTCTGAAAGAGCAAAGTTGGTGTGACATCCTTATTGTCTGGCCTACTAGCAGTTGTGCAACCTTGTGAAATGTTAAGGTCGCCTAGACCTTGTTGATGTCTTGCCGATTGGAGCTATCGTTGTGACTCGTTGTGTTCAGTGTAACCCTCTGCTGAGTGGGTTGGTCTGGATGACAAGCCATTCTTATCAGATGTCAGGGAGACTTTGGGCAACAAGCAGTTTCAGGGAGAGGCATGAGGACTCGGTAGGAACTCTTGGCGATGGATGGTGTCTCACCGACAGCTTTACACTTGGAGTCATCGGAGTAACATGAAGGCTTTGGTATGAAGTCTTAGCGATGGTGTAGTCTGTTGTCGACATGACTCTTGGCAAAGGGTGGTTTCAGGGTGACTTGGAACCTTCGGTGTTACCTCTCAGCGATAGTGGTAAGTCTTGCCGACGGTTGTTTGTTTCAGTATGACTGGAAGGCTCGGTGTGATCTCTTGGCGAGTAGCGATAGTCTCGCCGATGGGAATGCTAATGTCTAAGTGACCTTTGAACATCGGTATGATATCTCATTGACTAGCGATTGTCTTGGCAATAGCACTACATGTGATGGATATCGGTATGATGTCTTGGCGACAAGGGGAAGTCTGAGCGACAACTTGTGAACTCGGTGTAACGTCTTGCCGATGGTGAGGACTCTTGGCGATAACTACAATCGGGTCTTGTGGCATCGGGGAGACACGGTAAGTGTCTCACCGACATGTGAACATAGGTTGAATGCCTTTGACCGAGTGAAAGACTATCCTATGTGGTTTGTCCTCGACCAATCAGGGAGCAGAATGGGAACTGCTAGCAGTTGGATTGTTGCAGCCATTACTGAGAGGAAGATCAATAGACCATGGGTGTCATGGATATAATCAGAGATCGAAGGTTGTGATTGGTTCGATCAATAGTGAGACGATCAGTGAGATGAAGAGTTCGATGTGTGATCAATGAGAATTTGATTTTGAGAGCATTGTAACTTGAATGTTATGTACAAGGTTGATCATGGTGTATGCTGCTGTAAATTGACATCAGAAAGATAAGTCTTATCTCTGTATGTAATTGCATTACTGTAATACAAAGAGGCTTTTCTTGGTGTGGTGGGTTTTTCTCCCTTAAGGGTTTTCCCACGTAAATCTGGTGTTCATCTATGTATGTTCATTTCTCTGTTTCTGCTATTTCTTTCAAGTGTATCTTAATTGGACTATAATTGAAAATTTATAAGTATCTCTACATTCTTCCCTGAGGTTTTGACGTTAGGAGAGTTGTTTCCGCACCTTAGCTTTCCTTACAATATCCGATTGAGTTAAAATAACTTGATTCATTGAAGTTCATGAAGTGACTGGCCCCTTACAGCTAGGGTTTCCCATTTACCTATCACATAATTTCTCTAGGTGACTTGGTCTAAGAAATTCTTTATTTTGTAGGGTTTATAATTGGCCTTGTTTGGCCTTTACATCCTTTGTACAAAATTTTATTAAGTCTTTTAAGGCTTAATCCTACGTTCCCCTAGGCAATCCCCTCTCTTAAAATATCTTGGTGCACATGCAAATTTCAGTCACTTAAGTTATCACTCATCACTGAAGTTGTTTCAACCATTGGGTTCATTACCATGGTGAGCAATGAGCCTTTGATTCCCTTTCACATTGCATCGTTGAAAACATTTGGTCTTCATAATTGATTACCTCGATGAGCGATGTGGCTATATGCCTTTCTTATTGCTTATCCCTGAAGTTCTTCGGGCTTCTTGGTTCTACTTCAGCGAGGCGCGATGAATGTTGTCTTTTCCTTGTATTGCATCATCGCAAAATATTTCATCACCTTTTTTAGTTACTACGATGAGCAATGGAAAGGTATTGAATGGAGCAGTATGATTTTTCCACTTGTCTACATCTGATTTCATTGCTGGTTTCACCCATCGACAAAAGTGTTCTCAACTCCAAATTAGAAATGGTGATAAGCGATGGACTAAGGTCATGAATTGGTATTGCTAGGAAGTTGTCCTCACCGAAATACAAATGCAACCTTGTGACATTTCTGTGAAAAGCGATGAGGGATATGTTGAGGAATATTCTTTCTAGTGGTGGTGTTATTGCTCATTGCCAAAGTTTGGACATAACTTCAAGGCATTATTGCGATGAGCGATGGAGTCTAAAAGGTATTGAAATTAATGGATGGCCATATGGAAATTTTCTAGGGTATCATCACTATTTTAAAGCACAATTGTAAAAAGCATGGAGTGATGGTTGAGGATGATCTTTGATTGTGTTTTAAATCAAAAGATCGATGGCTGGAGTTCAAACTAGAATAACTACTTTTCAATTCGCTTGTGTGAGTAATCTATTAGCCATTAATGGAAAGGACGCTCCAATTCTGAGTCATTAAGAGGGTTGTTGTTCACTTTTCTTCCATAATTGCAATTGACAAGAGTTGAAGGACCGACTAAGTGAAGAAGAGTGAATTGGGTGAACAACTAGTGTTTGTGGTCAATTTTTTTTTCTTGTGTCCAAAAGGAATTGAATTATTGCATGCAAGGTTTAGGGTAGAGGAATTAAATTTTCTGATTTTAAGTCTAAATCCTGTGAATTTGAGGTACTTAGGTTGCAATTCACTATTATTTAAAACCCTAGTTTTATTAGGCTGCAAACATGAGTGAACCCAGTTAATCCTCTACTAAACCTGAGAGGAAAGCTACCTAGAAAAGGGTTAAAATACCTAAACCCCAAGCTGACCAGCCTAAACCTGAAGTATCAAAAAAGCTTGCAAAGAAGAGAATTGTAAAGAAGAATTATCCTAGGTTTATGGAAGAGGTCCCTAAGGACCCGACTACAAAAATTAAGAAAGTGGGAAGAAGAAAAATTGGTGAAGGATCTTTGACACCTCATTTGAGTATTTTTCTGCTAGGATTGGTGATGTAGTGTTACCACAAAGTGGCTGGGACTTATTTCTCTATGATTTTAAAAGAAGAACTACAAATCACCCCACTTGTCACTTGTGGACTTGTGACATAGGAAAACTGGTATGCCCCAATGTATTTGTGGAGGTGGATTTAATGGTTGAATTGGAAAGATGTTATGATCCAATAGGTAGAACAATTAAAAGATTTCCAGACTTTGTTCCTATTATGGAAATCTCAAGGAGCTAGATTATGGGGGCATTTTAGGTAAATCCATCTGCTTCTGAATCCATTAACTTTCATAAACTATACATGAATAAGAGAAAAATAGGTTTGGGTACAGAAAGAGTGTCTTGTCTATACACAGGAGGCGTGACTTGAAGAAGAATTGTGTACCTTTTAGTCCCCTTGAGATGGATCCATTTGAATGCACTAATTTTGAACATTATTTCAAGAATACTAATTATGCTTTGTGTCAAGTCTTCCATAAGAAGTATGATATTAAGATGGATATTGCCCTAGGGGTCCTAGCAATTGATATTCAAAACAAGTATTAGAAGAGACTTTGGGATTATGCTTCTTACATTGTTGAGCATTTGCATGAAGATTTGATGAAGTTGAAAGATGCAACCCCTCCATTATCATGTAGACACTATTCTTTGTTGATTCACTTGTTCTTATGGAAGAGTAGAAAGGTAATGAGTAATTTTATGAAATTGAGAGAATGAGACATGGACAATGAGCTTCTTGTGCAGATGTGGACACATGTTTGGGATGTGCACTATCCATAGTCTGATTACACTATGTTTTGCAATGTTTTTAAGTTCTTGGTGCTGGAGCAGTTGGGTTTGAAGCCCATGTATAGAATTTCACAAGGTGTTAAGGAAATTTTGAGGCCCATGGAGTATGAGTAGGACACCAAAAAAAAAATTTAATTAGGGAGATTGGTATCTTCATACCAATTACACAACAACTAGAATTTATGGAGCCCTAGTGCCACCTCAGAAGTTGTCTATATATGTGTTAGTTAGGAAAGCATTCATGGAAATATTGTGGCAACTGGATGCCATGGATAAGGGACACTTTATAAAATCAAGGAAGGCATCCCTTGTGAACCCTAATTGTGGATTTTCCTATTTAACTTGCACCTCAAAAGAGGGCATTGAGAGGTTTGGATCTCTTTTAAATAATTACAGATTGAGACGGGACGTCATAAGGTTTTGTGACCTTGAAGGAAACCTCATCAGTTTCTCTTTCAAGAGGATGCGATTAGAAATTTATCTTCTGATGAAGAAGTTATAGAAAGGAAAAATGCATGGAAGAGGATATGTGCAATTGAAGAAAAGATGTTGAAGTAAAATCCTTTCTATATTAGCCCTTATTCTGAGATAGTGGATAAATTTTTGCAAGCTAAATTAATGCTTGGTGATTTTAATGATAAGAGTTTCTTTGAGAAAGTCACGCAAGCTAAGATAAAGTCCAAGGTGGCCAAACAAAACTGTGATGCATAGTTGAGGAGTCAACCGACTCAATCCTCTACTCAAGGCATCCATGTGCATGCAAAAGAGATAGGTGAGCAACCTGCAGTCACTCCATTAGTGACTTATTCAACAAGTGAGCAGATTGGTGAGAATCACATTCCTGAGGTGTCTGGAGAGCACATTCCCATGGAATGGGAAGTGGATCAAGAATTTTTTGAAGACAAAGATGATGCCTGAATATAGTGGTTCCTCCTAGAAAATTTGTGAGGTGGGAATACAATGAGGCCGAGGATGATGATGTCATGATAAAGGCCTATGATGATTTCATGTGTGATGATACTTTTTTCAAGACCAGGGAATTCAAAGATTTTATCATCCATATAAAGGGGTTTGATATTAAAAGGAGAATTGAAGAAGCAAAGGAGAAGGTTGATCCCTCCTTACAAGAGGAAGTTGAGAAGGAGGAGGAGGATAAAATAATACAGGAGATTATTGCTATGTCACTAGCAGATGCAAAGGACATTGGTGAAAGGAAGTGGGGTTCTCCTATTGCCTAGATGGGAAATATCATATGCTATTGCACTAGATTTAATTAGGAAAGATCCAAATGCCTATATTTCTAAGGAGGTTTTTGACAATAAAGTTTTTGGCTTAGGTTTCAGCCTTAAGTTGCATACACTTGCCATTTGGTGTATGGCACCAAACACAGGGAAGCTTGAGGTCATAAAATCTTTGGAAAAGGAGATTGGAGTAGTGGTAGTGAAAAGGGCTACATAAATTACTACCACTGTAGCTACACAATTGACAATACATGCTGCAATGTTGACTATGGATATTGCCCAAATCATAGAGGCTAAATACAAAAAATTGATGGATGAACATAATAAGGTGCTTGCTACAACACAAAAGGGTCTACCATCTCCAACAAGTTCTACTTCAAAGTTATCATCACAAGATAGAGAAACCCTATCATTGAGGACTGAGAGTTAGAGACAAGAATTGCAATTGGAAAAAAAAAATACAAAGAAAGCTAAATTAGAAACAGTTAAGGTGGAAAATGACATATTTGATGATGTATTAAAACATTAAGTAACAAATTTGGTAAACATAGTTGATGATGTGTGGGTTGCTGACAAGAATATTCATGAGGCCAACATCAAATATTTATAGGTTCAAAAGGAATTTCAGACTGAATGGGGTAAATGGAGCACAAGGATGGGAACCTTGAAGGACATGATGCCACAGATGAAAGAAGACCATGAAGCTCCTACCAATCTTCCAGAATTATTAAACACAATTGATCTTGTTAATGAAATAACAACTTTCCATGGAATGTTAGGGATGTAGCTCCAAAACAAACTGAGAATGTTTAAAGATATGGAGGGGCATGGCATGCACAAAATATTGGATGATAAGGGTGAGTTAAAGGAATTTGCCACATGGAAGAAAGAGTTGGGAGATTTAATCCCTCAAAGTAAGATGATGCTCATTATTACTGAATACTCTATGTTGAATCCCAATATTGATAACATGACTAGAGTTGAAGTGAGAATGGAAACTTTCATTAAAGAGGCCAGAGCTTTGATTTATGCAAGGCGCACTCAACAAAATGTAAAGTACAGAACCTGTTGAACATGAAATGGCCAACTCAGGATAAAAATAACACATGGTTGGAGAAGTTTACAGAGTGAGCCTGTGTATGAAAGATTAGGACAAACATGGTGATTAACAGATCAGAGAAAACAATGCATAGCCTAGAAATAGTATAGATTAGGATTTTGTTAAAGTATTGAAAAATATTGTTTTCTCCCCAACATAAAGATTGATGACCAAAGTGTTGAAATAGACGGGTCTACTTCTTTCCTTTTAGTTACTTTTCTTTCTTTGAGGTTTTGCTGACTGGACGTGCACATGGGAAACAATTTTTTTTCATGAAGAAGATAGTTGATGTTGTTACAATGAATGAAGGATGCCTTTTTGAAGGTGGGTATACCTTCTTCAGTAAATAGAAATAAATTTTGTCTTATATTCTTTCCCTCTCTTTCAAATGGTGCAAATATAACCGCTTAGGGAATTTTGAAATTCAAATGCAAATGTGTGTCAAATGTAAAATGTGATTTTAATTATAATTTGGTTTGGAGCTTGTTGCTCCCATGTTTCTATAAATGGGAATTCAAGGCCAATTACACAGGTCTTTTGATGGTTAAGAATTCAATCTCATGTAAGAGCAATTTTGTAAATTCAAGCACAAAGGAATAGTATAGTTCTAAGTATTAGGTGTAAATTCTAGCTTGTAATAGGCATAATAGTTTTACAATAGAAATGACATATGAATGAAAATTGCAAATTTTGGAATACTTTCTCTCCCATGTATTTTGTTACACAAATCATGAATAGAATAATCAATGATCATTTATTTGTCTTCTATCTCTTTGGTTGAATGTATTGTTTTGTTTTTTCTTTAGTTCAAAGAACTAATTAAATTCTTTGATAAAATAATAGATCTTTGTAGTGTAATATTAGGATTACTAAGTAGTTTGTGTTCTGGATATATCGAGTTGTGTATTGCAAAGCAATATAACAATAGTCTTCAAATGTTGGATTAAATTATTGATGTATTATAGTTTATTACAAATATGAGTCTGTCACCCATGGATAAAGCACTATTCTATTAGTTTGGTCAAATTTGAAGTAAATTGAGTCAGTTTTACCAGTCAGAGAACAAATTCATATTGAAAATCAGTTACACACCATAAATTGTTGCAAAGTCGTATGAGATCTGTTGGCAACACAAGGGCAGACAACTCAAACGGGGGGTGAATTAGTTGTCACATAAATTCAAAACTTATTCAACTTATTAACCTTATTATCAGATTTGATAATTAACCATGAAAGCATAAATCATCAACACATTAGAAACACACATAGCACCAATATTTTTTGTGTGGAAACCTTGTTAGGGGAAAAACCACGGTGGAGGTCAATCCACAAGATTATACCCTATTAAAAGTATAAAGAAATAAAATATGGGGAATGCACATGAATTCAGGCACACTGTCTAAAGCTCACTGCTCAATTACAACAAGGCTAACCACCCAAAGGAAGACACATTGTCTTACCAAAAGAATTAGATTACATCTACAGGGATTTGAACTAATAAAGTAGCATCTGCTAATGCCTGATCATAGTTTCAGTTAAGCACATGAATAATTCTTCACTCTTCTTCACTCTTCTTCACACTCTACTCTACCTTCAAATGATTTAGATAAATATTCACACACATACACACAAAAGCACACCAAAATTCAAATAAACAATCACTCTTATATATCTGCAACAACAAATTTCATCCCTTCATGTCGACTTCAACAAAATAATAAAATGAATATAAATTGTCAGCCCAAAATACTAAAGATTATTAATGTGAATCAACCAAGGTCGATCACAACTTAGTGAAGACCTAAATCAACATATCCAATATGAAAATACTTCAATTAATTACTCCTCGAAGATCCACAACACGCTACAATCACAATGTTAGCCAAGAACAAGAAAAACATGAACAAGCAAGAGAAAATCGCCAACCACGAGCACAACGATCAATGCGAACGTGCAACAAAGATAGAGCACAATATAGAAACATCAACAAACACCAAAAATAACCAGAGAAGCATTTTCAACAGCTAAACTAACTGAAATAGCATCATCTTCAATTAGTAATACTAACTAAAGCAACATATAAACTGTTAAAATATAAATCTTCATAACTCAATCAAATCTTCACGCAAATTTTTGAAACTTGACATGGATAAACTAGATACACTCAGCAAAAAACCCTTTAGTCCACAACCTCTAATCATCAACGTACAAAAGTCACCGACATACTGAATTTCACTTCACCACTGTCAACCTGCAACTTATCCCATTACAATTTTCTCAATATCCTTGACATATACAACTTCAAATGAATTAATGCTAATAGTGTTGACATCAATCAAAATCACATATCAGCAACACAACCACAACATCCAACAAGATCTACCCATCCTGGCTTTTAGATAATAATTTGGTAAAGGATCAGCCAAATTCTAGAAGAATTATGTCTATTTATGGTTGAAAGGAATGTATTTGTTTATCACAATGTTCATGGTAAAATGGAACAATAGTATCATCTAAACATTGCCAGGATCACCCTCCTAGGTTTCACAAATCCCAAAGAGTAGAAGTAAAGGAACAACAATCCTTTACTTGTTTGTTGGCCAATCCTCACAATTATTGACCATTGAATTGCGGTAGATTCATAGATGATGGATGAGATCAAGTTTGGTTCTCAAAAAGATAACCAAGAGATTGGTGACTCTGCTAGGGACATTGCTAGTCCAATGTCTCTAGGTTAGATCTAGTATAGTTAGAGTCAAGTATTTTATTTTTCTTGACTAATTGGAGAGCAATTTGTTCAAATTTTCATCACATAAGTCAATTCCAATTATATGCATCAAATTCTAGTTCATTCCTCCATCTTGTGTCGAGTTATGTTCAAATTCTTCTTTGAGATTGCAAGCGCAACTCCAAAGTGTAATAAATTTCTATTTCCTAGTATTCTAGGTGGTGACTCTAAAGTATCTTGTGCTAGTGCAAGATTAAATTCCCCAAGAGAAAGTGAGTGGGATAATTCTGAGAGAAAATTTGACACCATGAGGAAGACCAGAAGCTACATGTGGAAGCATCTTGAGTAGAAGCTAGAGTCTGAGCTTTCAAAGGACAAGCAATCAACCTGGACAAAGAAAAATACTTAATCAAGTAAGTCCACTGAATTTCCTTTTGATGCATCTCCTACTTTAAATAATGATGTAAATAATGAAAATGTTCATGAAGAGTTGTTAATGACTCTAAGTGTGTAGGTAATCTAAAGATAAAGGAAATGGTGAGAATATAGATACAATTAAGAAGAAGGATGATAAGCTCACATGCTCTCATCGTGATAGGAAAGGTCATGATGAAGATCAATATTGTCAGTTGCATCCAGAATTGAAGCCAAAATGGGATCGCAAACATAAAGGTAAGGAGTCTGCAAGTGTTGTTATGAATCTTGGTTCAAATTCTGAAGACGAAACTAAGATAACAACAATGAGATTGAAAGATAAGGCTTCTATTACCAATGTTTCTGTTGCTAGTTGTGCTTCTACTTCTCAAGTCCATGTTGTCCCTAAAGATAAGAAAATAAATAAGCTTTTTCACATTAGGGTTGTTGCTAAGCACACTAAAATTGATACTCTCATAGATAGTGCATCTCAAATTAACTTAATCTAAAAAAATGTTTTAAGGAATTTGGGATTGAAAACTACACTGCATCAGAAACCTTATCCACTATTTTGGGTTTGCGAAAACAATGAATTGCAAGTAACAAGGCAATGCACTTTAAGATTCACAATCACAAGTATGTTGATGAGGTGCAATTTGATGTGGTTCCACTAGATGTTTGGGATAGTGCTAGGTAGCTCATATTTGTATGATCAGAAGGCTATTTTCTATAGGGAATTTAATCATTATCACTTGCTTAAAGATGGTATCAGGTATATTTTACATTCTCACATAATCAAGACTGATAGATCTTTTACAAACACGAGGCAGTTGAAAAGGGTGATTAATGCAAGTAAAGATTTGTCTCTTATGTCTGTTAGTTCAAGTGGTTCTAGAAATAAACTTGAGGTAATCAAGGCTAATTAGATATTGTAGGATACTCCAGCAGTACAACATGAGGAAATAGTAAATGAAAGCATTGATGATCCAAGTCTGCAAGTTTTGGTTGGGAATATGGAGATTCCCTTGGGTAAAACTTTTCCTATTGTGAAAGATAGACATGTTGTTGATTCATTCACTTTTGTATCTACATTGTTAAACTTGATATTAGTTAGTTTTTATTGGTTAATGGCTGTAATAGTTGATGTAGATGCTTATGGAAGTGATAGAATGATGTATGTGTTCAACAATTTTATTGCATTCTTGATTGTGGTGTTGAGCCAAGTGTACAGATGGACAGGTGGTACAGGACAAGTGGGTAGGTCATGCCCTCACTTAAATTCTAAATAAATGTAACCTTTGGAGGTCCAAAAGCTCTCTAGTGGGGAGGACTGGTCTAGGTGGATATTTTTCACCAAAAAATTGATTTTTCCAAATGCTGATGAAAATGACTCCATTGTGTAGAGCTCGTTGAGATATTTCCAACACAACTTGAATAGGCTCAAATGGAGTATGTATGACCAAGTTATGGCTGGTCAAAGTTGCAAACAGAAAAGGGTTGACCATGTTGATTTGATAGTACAATGATGATGTCAACATGTTGATGTGGCAAGAATAGGTGATGTGGAAGGTGCAGGTGACATGGTGATGATGTGGACCAATCATGTCACGACACATGGCAGATGCTATCAGCATGACATGGCATGAACTGGCGTTGAGTTGGACTAATGAGATTGCAACTAGAGAATGACAAGTTACAGAAAGAATTGAAGAAAACTGAAATTGAGGCTACAAATGCTGAAATGGCAAGAAAGATCTCTTTCCTTAAGATTTCTATACCTAATCCAGTAGCTTCAAGATCTGGACATACTAATCCTAAGCCCAATAAGACCAAGTCAAATGAACATAGTCCTAGTGGAGGTGGAGGTGGAGGTGGAGGAAACCATAAAAATAGGAATACATGTTTTGATGATGGGGAATGAAGTAGTGGGGGTGGAAAGAAGAATAGAAATGGTGGAGATGGAAATGGTAAGGGTAACAAACAATCTAGTTACCAAGAAGATAATGAGCCTAAGAATAAAAAAAGAGATTGGTTCACTAGGAGGCCAATGCAGGTTGATAGATACCAACAATTGTGTTTTACTAGAATTCTTGAATATCCTAACCAACTCCTTGATGATATCAGACCTGATCTAGTTAAATTCTATGGCAACAATGCCTTAAGTGGTGAGGACCACCTCAAAGCATTTGATAATGCCATGGATGATTTTGAAGTAGAAGCTGAGGATGTGACGATGAAACTTTTCATGTAGTCATTCACAGAGGATGCCAAAGAATGGTATAGAGGTTTACCTACTAAGAGTATTGGTTCTTGGGAGGAGTTCAAGAGGCTATTCAAAGAGCAATATGGTGATAAAATTGATTCAAGGTTTCTTTTAAATCAGTCCAATAATATTGCTAAAGGCTCAAATGAGGTTGTAGCTGATTTTAATGTGAGGTTCCAAAAGGCCATGAAATAGTTACCCCCTCATTTACAATTAAATGATAGTGTATGCTTGGTGAATTATTGTAATACCTTTGATGCAAAGAATAACTATCGCCTATTGGATAAAAATCCTTAGACATTGAGAGAAGCTTTTAAGATGGCAATCCATATTGACAGTATTAGTAGAGAAACTGGTAAGGTTGGGAGAAGGGATGATGTAAAAATCCTCAAAAATCCAAAGAAAGAGCATAAAAACTCTGGTGCTAAGGGAGGTTCACTTGAGGAAAAGATTGACAATGTAACAAATTCTATGAAGGATATCAACTATAGACTTGCTAAGCAAGAAAAAGGTCTGTCAAATGAAAAGTCAAACTATCACAAGAATGAGAGACCTCCTCGGCAACAAGACCATCCATATAACACAAATTGGAATAATGGGAATCCCATTCCTAACAATTAGAATAAATTTTAAAACAAGGTTCCTTCAGATCCTTTGTAGAAAACTTAGTCAATTTTGCTGACAAGACCCCTTAGTGGATGGTTTGTCAGTTGCCACATTCTCCTCATCAATGTGTAGTTGCACTGTTGGTGGAAGTTGAAGAAGGTGTGCTAAAAGATTATGATCAGTCTCATGAGGATGATGTTGAAGTAAATATGATCATAGACATGTATGATTTCACTGATAATGAATGCTCATCTGATTTGGAGTCTCATGAACTTGATGTGGACGACCAAAGGAATATAGCTAGTACATATCACTAATAAATTCTTTCTGATGAAGATGATGATAATGAGAGTGAATTGTATACATTATAAGCAACTAAAGATAATGTGTCTCTAAGGACACCTTTAGATGAAGAAATTGCAAGGTATGCAGTGGCCTTGGCTACACAAGCCAAAGGTTCATATCATTTGAGAAAAAAAATAGTGGGTGGTGACCAAGGTAGCCCTGCTAGTCTCTTTATCAAAAAAATAAAATGTGAAAGGCAAAGAAAAAAAATATGATAGCAAAGGGGAGGGACCTAAAGCCAAGGAAAGTAAGGGAGATAGAACCTTGGCCAAGAAAGTTGATAAACCAAAAAAAAATGGAGAACCAAAGTCCCTTTCTATAAATATAAAAGCACAAAAGCAGAATTCTAAATCTACAAAGAAGGATTCCAAGCTTAGAGCTAAAACAAAAAGGGATCAACAAAAGGAGAGCAATACATAACAAGGTATGATCCCAGTTGATTTTCCTAAATATACTCCTATTGATATGTTTCAGTTGCTTAGTCAAGTAAAAGTTTTTGTTCCTTTGCTTGAGATGATGAGAATTGAAGAGCATAAACAAAAGGTAATAGCCCTTATCAATGGTACTACTATAGCCTGTAATGAACTAGTGGTGTCCACTCCACCGAGAGTGAGTGAAAAGGAAAAGAGAGAGAAAGAGGTTGAGGGAGTAATCATTGAGATCCCTCATATCTTTCTAGGAAATTCAGTGACGACCTGTCCTAGAAAGCTAGATCCATTTTTCCTTACACTGATTGTTAAGGGAAATTTCTTAAAAAATGGCATAATTGATTTTGGAGCATCTAACAATATAATAGTTAAGATCATGGAGGCAATGGGATTAAAAGTTGATAGTACCCATGGAAAATGCTATGCTATGGACTCAAAGGAAGTCCCTATGACGTGTAATAAATGAACTTCCTTATAGACTAGCTGCATACCTAGAGAAAGAGTTAAAAATGAGCATGGTCCTGGTAGATATCCCACCCAACTATGGAATGTTGTTGTCTAGGAAGTGGAGTGATTCCATGGGGGGTAGCATGCAATGTGATATGTATTATGATACTTCCCCAATAGATGGTAAAGATGTAAAAGCGGTTAGAGAACCAAAAGTACCACTTATGATTGAGTATGCTCCTAAGGATGATATAATTCATTTTGTAGATACTAATATTAGTGAGTTTAAGGTGGAAGAGTTACCAAGAGAAAGTTACAGACAACTTTTACTCATAGAAAATGAGGTTACAAGATTATCTGATAAAGATAGACTTAGGAAGATGTATTTTGATGGTGCAAGTTCTAAAGAAGGGTCTAGTGCAGGTATATTGCTAGTTTCACCTAGTGGTGATAGGTGATTCTGAGTTAGTAATATCCCAAGTGAGATCTAGATATGCATGTAAGAATAAAAGATTAAAATAATATAGAAATGTTGTTTGGGATTCTATTGAGCAATTTGATGCATTTGAAATTGAATGGATGGAGAGAGTTCAAAACAGAGTGGCATACCTACTTGCAAACATTGCACTTAAACCTGATGACATAACTTTTGCATGTCATGACTCTCTTTTTGTTAAAACTTTAGACATATTATAATTTTGTGTGGTAATATTATGTAAGTGGTTTTATACAATTAATTTATGTGTGAAGAAGGTAGAGACTAAATAAAGAACAAAAAAATTATTAAATACACACTCCTAAAAAGGAACAAATAAAAGTTAACAATTTTAATAAATAAGTGTTTCATTAATAATTTCAGCACGTGATGTTGGAGAAATGGAAAAATAAGCAATAAAATAATTTTGAAGAAAAATTAAGTCATTATGTGACAAGTGTCCCCATCCTATCCTAAGCATTATTAATTAGCACAATCTATCATTATACTTAATTAATAAAATTAGCCACTTTCCTAAGTCACATTAATTTAATATAATACATCATTTAATCTAATTAATTAGGATTAGGGAGATGTCACTATCCTCCATAATTCATTAATGATTAATCTTTATTATCATTTTCTCAAATTTAAAAATTCATTCTAATCTCCCTCACATGTGACTTACATGCACAAGTCACTATCACCTTACAACTCATCCCCAATCACCATTGTGTGGGAATTCACACCATACATGTGACCTTTCCTCTTTGAGCCATTTGGCTTCTCCATGTGTGCTCACACATGTGTGAGCACACATGGTCAAACCCCCCCTCTCTTACATGTCATAGACATGTCATTATCAAGCCACCCTCTCTTTTACATGTCATAGACATGTCAACATCTCCTCTACCCAAGGTGTGCTCACAAATCAAAAAATATATATTTTAAAATTATAATTCTCTTGCATAGGGTTATTTGGGCTTGTTTTATTGACTTTAGGGTAAAAATGAACCCCTAGGGTGAGTAACTATGGGGTGGGAGCTTATTGAGAACATGATATGACCTTTTGGGAAAAGTATGAACCCCTAAAAAGTCACTTAAAAAGGAGTGACGAGCTTTATGATCTTGGGAAAGGTGTAGGGACTTGTCATATCCACCTCTCCCAAGGTGTGCTCACACATGTGTAAGCACCCTTGGCTTCTCTCCCCATACCATGTGGGCCTATTTTTAAAGCCTTCTCTTTGTGACACTTGTCACAAGGTGAGGCTATCAATTCAAACCCCATCTTCTCAAACAATCCTAGCCATTGAATCAATCTTCAATCTTGGCCCTCCATTTACCTCTTCTCAAGTCTATAAATTGAGGCCATTTCTTCTCTCATGAACAACACATGAATGTTATCTTTATGCTATCACCTTGAAGAAGGATATGATTGAAGGAGAATCAAATTGAAGAAGGCACAAGGAGAAGATTTGGAAGAAGATTTGTTGCAACTCCATCAACATCCAGGTTCCCTTTCTTTTGATTTTTTTTTAGAAAACTAATTAAATCTAGGAAATTAGTTAGAATCAAGCTATTACTCTTTTTTACCTTTGTTTGTGAAAATCAAATTTTAAAATAAAGTTAGAATCAATCTATTATTATTGTCCTTACCATTCTTTGTTTTTTTCCAAACTAAATCTAGAATGAAATTAATTTTTCTATTTTTTTTCATCTTTAAATCAATATATTTAAAATAAATAAATAAATAAATTTATTCTCATCTATGTTTATCTACAAAGAAATAATTTATTTTTTAATTTTTTTTAATGTCATTACAAATATAAATTAATAAAATAAAACTTACAAATAAATAAATTATTATTTTATTATTATTAAAATAAAATAAAATATATCTAAATACATATGTTTTATAATATGGGTTTTTATATTAAAGTTCTTCATAACATTTATATACAAGAACTAATATTCTTTTAATTTAGTAAAGTCATAAATAAAATAGTTTATTTTATTTTATTTTATTTTTTGAAATTAGATTGTCCTTTGAAAATAAATAAATTGATAGAATTTTCAAAAGGGGTATCAATTGGATAGATTAAATAATAAATTATTTGGTCTAATTAACAATCAAAGGATGGGCTTATTCATTAAATAAATTCAAATTATTAAATAAATTCCATGAATTTAATTTTAATAATGTTACCCTAATTTAGTAAGACAACAAATTAACTAACATCTATGATTGATGAAGATTTGGTCCAGATTATGGTTCTATGAGATAGTATTTAATTTCCTTTGAATAGAATGGAAATGATTACTAGTTATTGTTGAATATAATTAATGAACTTAGAATATACCTCTCTTCTTCATAAAATGATGATGAACTATGAGTATGGACCTAGTTATAGAAGATTTTAAAATAGAGGAATGACAACATTTATATCTTATGACAACACTATAACTTTATGACAATAATTACAATTCTATAATAACATTTATGACTATTAGACATTAAATATTAAGCTTAAATTTATGTTTCGTTAAATGAGAAGCTCCTTGTTTTATCGAATGGTAAGTAGTAAAATCAAATTCATGCAAACAAAATACCATCTAACTTAAGGCATTAATAATATCCCTTTAATAAAATTACTTTCTTGTTATGCTACAAACTTAACTCTTAGATTTATTGATAAAATTTCTCTCCATGCAATAAATTTATTTCCTTTGGATTCAAGGGTTATAACACAACATCATAGTTATCATTTAATAAATTTGCAATAAACTTAATCCTTTAACGTCATGGTTATTCTTTAAATTAATTTTCTCCCTTAATATACAAGTAGATTCAATTCTTTTTAAAACAAGGTTGATTCATTTAATTACAAGGGAATAGTGTATAAATCATTATGTAATCATTTGAATATTATCAAGAATAAACTTATGCAAATTAATGCAAACCTACTTTAGATAGATCATCAATATTGAGGCATTAGTAGTATAACTTATACAATTAAAATCAAGGCTCTTATTAGATTAAGACATTGTATTGGTTTATCTATCTTGAGACATTAGTGAAATAAATTATGCAATTAAAATCAAGTCTTCTTTAGTTGGATTATTTATTCATGCAATTCAATCAAAATTAATAAACCTTTTGTATTGAAACAATAGATTATGCCATGAAGTCTCTTTGAGTTGGAATTATTTATGCTTCCAAGTAGATGGATATTTATCTTGAAAATATTAGTGTTATGCAATTTAATTCAAAACTACTTTAATTAGATTACTCTATAACATAGATTATGCAAATAAATTCAAGTTTCTTTTCTAGGAAATACTAACATTGCAATACAATTAGATTCATACCATCTCTGAACTAGATCACCCATCTTGAAGAATTTAACATTATGTATACGTGTTTTTATTTCACAAATGGATTTGACTATTTTCATGATTCAATTCATTGTTACAAAAAGTTTCACTTTCATAGGATGTAAGTAGATGCAATACTTCTTTCTAGCAAATGTACTTTGAATAAACAGTTTTTCTTTTTAGTAAGCTCATTTAATTTTACTTCCTTAGCAAGAAGGTATAAAGTTTTTATATTACCATTTATTTTATGTGCACAACCTACTTTTCTTATTGTTGATAATGCATTTAATTTCCTTCTTATATAGAAAACTTAAATAAGAGGAGGAAAATAAAAAAAACCAGTAGCGTTTGGTATTAACAGTGCCTCTGACTCATGTTTACGGGTAATGTTGTCGCGCTTGAGTTATTGCACTTATAGCCTAATAAAGTTGCAACAACAACGTCTGTGGCATCGTCCCTATAAATCGCCGGGGAGTAATAAGGAACATTTTGGAGTGAAAATCCAAGGGGTGGGAAATCCCTCTTGGATCGATAATCTAAAAAGATAATACTATAATGGACTTACTTCCGCTAGTGAAAAACATAGAAAACCCTAATAGGGTTTGGGCATGTGAATCAAATTTATCTTTGATGATTTTTTATTTAACGGGCAAGGGTGATGTGACTTATAGGAATTTAGGACATAAATGAATTAGGAAACAAACAAAAGATCACCATGAATCTTTATGCTTTATATGCTCCCTTATGCGGGTAGCAACTTAAGAGAAATTGTTTGGGGCAATGTCCCTAGAAATGGTCACGTACCCATAAAACGGTTTACATCAAACAATAGATTAGAAAACATAACTACATATTATATGCCTTGATCCCGTGCTAAAATGGTGTATGTAGGCAGTCTAGGGATAGAGTTGTCCCTAGTATGCAGGTGCTCGGGATGGGGATTTAGGATTGGTTAAGGGTGTTTTCCTTGTTGGTCTTGTTAAGATACCTTGAGTTAAAGAAAGATAAATAAATATTAATATTGAAGTTGGAAATTACTTGGTATAATCAGAAGGAATCCCGGATGGATTCACTTGATTCCCCAAGGCTTTAGGCCAAATTCTGAGGTGGGACTCAAGCTTTTATTATTATCTCACATACTCCTAAGGACGTCAACCTCGGTGCACTCCTAGTAAGGGAGTGTAGTCTTTAGAGAGTGACTCAGGACTCAGATGGTCTCGATGAGTCTAAGTCTTTGGCCAGAGCATTTTATAAACCATGTGGTTAGATGTCTACCTTATTTGGATAGATAAATTTTGGTCCTGTATAGACATTAACCTAACTCAAATGGTTAGATGCCTATCTCAGATGGATAGATGAGTCTTTGTCCCATATGGACATTAACCTAACCCATATGGTTAAATGTCTATCCAAGATGGATAGATGCCTATCATGTATGGATAGAAGTTCCTGAGTATACAACTAATTGAGCAAGACATTAAGAGATTTACTTTGTAAAAAACAAATAGTGAATTTTGGATTAAGGAAGTGTGGGTCTCTTACATTGTAGGTATCTCCAAGGTTGAGGTAAAATCAAGGCAATCAATCACTGATAATGTATATAATTGGAAAATATTCAATGATGATGAAGAAATTTTGAGGTTTTTAAAATGTGTTGATGAATATGAGAGTCAGGAGATTGAATTTGGAGCTTTTAAAAAAAAACATAGATGGGAAGGATACAGTCTTTGGAAGTGAAGTGATTCAGCTGAAGACAAATAAGATTCCCAATGGAATTGTGGCATTAGAGAGATTCTTTAACAATCAGGACAAAAACAATGCCAAAACAACTGCTAACCATCTAGAGGATTTAAAAGAAATAAACTGGGGACTAAAAATGCCCCTAAAAACATTTGTGGGTAAAAAGATGAAAACCAAGATCAAGGAAATGTTGATTTCCTTGTTGAGAAAATATAGAAATGTCTTTACTTGGTCATATGATGACTTGAAGGGATACAGAGAGGAATTGTTCCAACATGAGATTCTTGTAAAAGAAGATGCCAAGCCTTTCAGGCAGAAGCAAAGAGCCATCAATCCAACCTTAGCTCCAAAAATGCAGGATGAATTGGTCAAGCTAAGGGATGCTAGCATTATAAAGCCTATTAGGCATTCCTCATGGGTGTCTAATTTAGTGGCAGTCAGGAAGAAAAATGGTGATATAAGATTATGTGTGGACTTTAGAAATTTGAACATATCATCATTAAAAAATAATTATCCACTGCAACACATGGAAGCCATGTTGCAGAAGGTAACTAGTTGTGAGTTATTTTCTATGATGGATGGTTTTTATGGCTATAACCAAGTAAAAGTGAAGGAGTCTAAGTAGTACAAGACTACATTTACAACTCCATGGGGCACCTATGTGTATGTCAAAGTGCCATTTGGTTTGACCAATGTAGGTGCTACTTTCCAAAGGGCTATGGGTGTAGCCTTTTCTAATTTCATTGACTTTTTCTTTGAAATTTACCAAGATGATTTGATAGCTTACTCCAAGAAAGAAGAAGACAATTGCATGCACTTGGAGAAGATATTCATTGGGGCATTAGAATATGGAATATCACTCAACCCAAAAAAGTGTGCCTTAGAGTTATTGAAGGAAAATTATTGGGGCACATTGTGTCCAAGGAGGGAGTGAGAATTGACCTTGAGAGGGTAGCTACCATCGATAAGATTCCCCAACCAAAGAATGTAAAAGGTATCTAGTCATTCTTTGGTTAGATTAACTACTTGAGAAGATTTGTAACAAATTTTGCAGAAATCACAAGACCTATGTCTAAGATGCTGAAGAAGGGAGTAAAGGTGGTTTGGAGTGAGGAGCCTAGTCAAGCATTCAAGAGCATAAAGCAGGCTATCATAGAGGCCCCATTGTTGAAGTCTCCTGATTTTTCTAAACCTATGCAAATTTTCTCTTTTGCTTGTTTCCATACTATTGATGTTGTGTTGTTGCAGAAAAATGATGAAGGCTTTGAACAACCTATTGCATTCTTTAGGAAGTCTTTATAGATCACAAAACTTAAATATGATATGAATGAGAAGCAAGCATATGCTTTAGTCAAGGCTATAAAGAATTTCAAAACCTACTTAATGGGATCTACAATCATAGCCTTTGTACCAAGTGTTGTGGTGAAGGACATCTTCACTCAACAAGAAACTACAGGCAGGAGGTGCAGATGGATCAACAAGATCCAAGAGTTCAACATTGATGCTTAGATTACCAAGTTAGTTAGAGGACAAGGTCTAGCTAAGCTAATGGTAGAGACTAAATTGGAAGAAAATTAGATAAATCAATTGGAATCTGTTGATGCTGCACCTATCTGTGATATGCAAACATGTGGTTGGTACAGGAGAATAGTGTAGTATCTACAAACCATGCAGTGCCCAAAAGTTATGGCTGATAATGAAAAGAGAACATTGAAATTGCATGAAATTAATTATGTTATTATTGATAATGAATTATGGTGGAGGGTCCCAAAAGGTGTGTTTCTCAAATGTGTGGATGGTAAGGAGGCGCTAGAACTTTTGCAAGAAATACACAGTGGAGTGTGTGGTGGCCACTACATGGCTAAGACAACTTCACATAAGATTTTGAGGGTAGGATTTTGGTGGCCCACTATTTTTAAAGACGCCCACAAGTTTTTCAAGACTTGTGATGCTTGCCAGAGGTTTGTAGGGAAGTTGAAGTTCTCCAGAATTTTGCCACTTAGGCCTATTTTTGTTCAGGCCCATTTCCAACAATGGGGTATAGACTTCATTTGTGAAATATAAAAAAAATCCAGTGGGGGACATTCATGGATCCTTGTTGCAATTGATTATTTCACAAAGTGGGTGGAAGAAATTCCCACAAAGAAGGTAAAAAGTAAAGTGGTGATAGACTTCTTGAAGAACAACATTCTATTCAAATTTGGAGTTCCAGAGAAGATCATTTCTGATAATGCTATGCATTTCAGGTTAAAAGAATTTAAGGTTTTTTGTGACAAACATGGTATACATATTTCTTATTCTTCCCATTACCATCCTCAAGGGAATGGTTAGGCTAAATCCAACAACAAGAGATTAATGAAGATCATTAAAAGAGTGATTGAGAAGAATAAGGAGGTCTATGACTCAATGTTGAAGCTTGCACTATGGGTTGACCGGGTTACTGCAAAGAAGGCTACTAGTCATTCATCATTTGGTTTAGTTTATGGTTTGGATGCTAGACTCCCTCAAAACAATCTGCTAAAGATGTATAAGTTTGTGTAGGAGTATGATGAGAGTATCTATGATGATATGCAACAAATGATTGATAATCTTATACAACTAGATGAAACTAGAAGAGAAGCTCATGACAAGAATGCCAAAATGCAGCTACAAGTTAAGCACTTGCATGACAAGAAAGCTTCTCCTAGAAAATTTGAACTGGAAAGTATGGTACTAATGTGGAATGCAAGGGATTAGGATAAGGGCAAGCATGGAGATTTTTAAGCACTATGGTTAGGCCCTTATTTGATATCCAACACATATGGGTAAGATTCATACTTTCTCCAAAGTTTAATAGGTGAAATTATTGAATTGCTAGTACATGGATAGTTCTTGAAGCCATATTTCTCTTGAAATATGCTCTTTTCCTTGTGCGTTGTATAGTCCTATAAATTTTGTATATATGTTGGTTTTCTTTGGTCTAGTCCTCTTGGCTTGTCTGGGAAAGTCTTTGGTTTTTGGTCCTTGTGCTTGGTCTGCTTCAACCTTGAGATATGGAATCTTGCCATTCCTGCAAGAGGCATGTGTCCCTAGTCAGAGCCACTAGTGGAACCTTCAAAGTTTCATGTTCCACTAGTCTGAAAATACATTTTTCTAGGTGTCCCTTTGGTCTGGTGTGACTAGGGTTTAGGGTTTTATGTGGGAATTTTTTTTACTTTGAAGATTTTCTCCTTTGTCTAAACCCTTAGCCTTTTGGTGTAATCTTGTGTTGATCTATTGTCACCCATTTCTAGTTGAGTTAAAACAACTTGAGTCATTGAAGTTCATGAAGTGACCAGCCCCTTGTAGCTAGGGTTTCTTGTTTACCTATCACATAATTTCTCCATGTGCCTTGGTCTGAGAAATTCTTTATTTTGTAGGGTTTTTATTTAACCTTGTTTGGCCTTTACATCCTTTGCACAAAATGTTATTAAGTATTTTAAGGCTTAATCTTACGTTCCCGTAGGAAATCCCCTCTCTTAAAAACATCTTGGTGCACATGCAAATTTCAGTCACTTATGTTATTGCTCATCACTAAAGTTGTTTCTACCATTGTGTTCATTACTGTGATGAGAAATGAGCCTTTGATTCCCTTTCACATCGCATGTCACTGAAAACATTTGGTCTTCATAATTGATTACCGTGATGAGTGATGTGGCTATGTGCCTTTCTTATCACTTATCGCTGAATTTCTTTGACTTCTTGGTTCCACTTTAGTGAGGCACGATGAATGTTGTCTTTTCCTTGTATCGCGTCATCGCAAAAATATTTCATCACCTTTTTCAGTTACTATGATGAGCAATGGGAAGGTAATGAATGGAGCGGTATGATTTTTCCACTTATATGCATCTGATGTCATCACTGGTTTCACCCATCGCCAAAAGTGTTCTCAACTCCAAATCAGTTACAACGATAAGTGATGGACTAAGGTCATGTCTTGTTATCGCTAGGATGTCTTGGCCTTTGTAAGTAATTTGGTGCATTGAGTAGTGTGGGAATATGGTGAACAACTAGGGTTTTTGGTCAAAATTATTTTTCTTGTGTCCAAAATTAATTGAACTATTGCATGTAGGGTTTGCAGTAGAGGAATTAAATTTGCTGATTTTTAGTCTAAATCATGTGAATATGAGTTACTTAGGTTGCAATTCCCTATTATTTAAAACCCCAGTTTTATTATGCTGCAAACATGAGTGAACCTAGTCAGTCCTCTACTAAACATGAGAGGAAACCTACCTAGAAAAGGGTTAAAATGCCTAAACCCCAAGTTGAATAGCCTAAACCTGAAGTATCAGAAAATCTTGCAAAGAAGAGAACTATAAGGAAGGATTATCCTTGGTTTATGGAAGAGGTCCCTAAGGACCTGACTGCAAATATTAAGAAAGTGGGAAAAAGAAAAACTGGTGAAGGAGATTTTATGCCTCATTTTGAGTATTTTTCCTCTAGGATTGGTGATGTACTGTTACCACAAGTGTTTGGGACTTATTTCTCTATGATTTCAAAAGAAGAATTGCAAATCAGCCTACTTGTCACTTTTGTACTTGTGACATAGGAAAACTGGTATGCCCCAATGTATTTTTTGAGGTGGATTTAATGCTTGAACTAGCAAGATGTTCTGATCCAATGGATAGAAAAATTAAAATATTTCTAGACTTTGTTCCTATGTTGGAAATCTCAGGGAGCCAGAGTAAGGAGGGATTTTAGTTAAATCCATTTGCTTCTGCATCCATTAACTTCTGTAAACTATACAATGAATATGAGAAAAATAGGTTTGGGTACAGAAAGAGTATCTTACCTATATGCAAGAGGCGTGAATTGAAGAAGAATGTATGCTTTAGCCCCCTTGAGATGGAGCCATTTGACTGCACTGATTTTGAAGATTATTTCAAGAATACTAATTATGCACTATGTCAAGTCTTGCATAAGAAGTATGATATTAGGATGGATATTGCCCTGATGGTCCTAGCAATTGATATTTAGAACAAGTATCAAAATAGGGTTTAAGATTATGCTTCTTACATTACTGAGCATTTGCATGAAGACTTGATGAAGTTGAAAGATGCAATCCCTCCATTATCATGTAGACACTATTCTCTATTGATGTACTTGTTGTTATGGAAGATCAGAAAGGTAATGAGGAATTTTATGAAATTGAGAGAAAGAGACAACATGGACAATGAGTTGCATGTGGAGATGTGGAAACATGTTTGGGATGTGCACTGTCCATAGTCTGATTACACGATGTTTTGCAATGTTTTTAAGTTTTTGGTGTTGGAGAAATTGGGTTTGAAGCCCATGTATATAATTTCACAAGGTGTTAATTAAATTTTGAGGCCCATGGAGTATGACTAGGACACCAAAAAAAAAATTAATTGGGGATATTGGTATCTTCATACCAATTACATAACAATTAGAATTTATGGAGCCCAAGTGCCACCTCACAAGTTGCCTATATATGTGTTGGATAGACAAGCATTCATTGAAATAATGTGGCAACTGTATGCCATGGATAAGGAACGCTTTAGAAAATAAAGGAAGGCATCCCTTGTGAACCCTGCTTGTGGATTTTCCTATTTCACTTGCACCTAAAAGGAGGGCATTGAGAGGTTTGGATCTCCTTTAAATAATTACATATTGAGACAAGACATCATAAGGTTTTGTGACCTTGAAGGGTTGATTTCTGCTGAGAGAAAAGAAAGAGTGTTATCTGGGAGACCTCATCGGTTCCTCTTTCAAGAGGATGTGATTAGCAATTTATCTTTAGATGAAGAAGTTATATCAAGGAAAAATGCATGGAAGAGGATATGTGTAATTGAAGAAAAGATGTTGAAGGAAAATCCTTTCTATGTCAGCCCTTATTCTGAGATAGAGGATAAATTTGTGCAAGCTAAATTAATGCTTGGTGATTTTAACAATAAGAGTTTCTTTGGGAAAGTATAGCAAGCTGAGACAAAGGCCAAGGTGGAAACACAAAACCATGATGCACAATTGAGGAGCCAGTTGGCTCAATCCTCTGCTCAAGGCATCCATGTGCAGGAAAAAGAGATAGGTGAGAAACTTGCAGTCACTCCATTAGTGACTTATTCAGTAAGTAAGCAGATTGGTGAAACTCAAGTTCTTGAGGTTTTTGGAGAGAACATTCCCATGGAGTACGAAGTGGACCAAGAATTTCCTGAAGACAAAGATGATGCCTTGAATATAGTGGTTCCTCCTAGCAGATTTGTGAAGTTGGAATACAATGAGGCCAAGCATGACGATGTCAAGATAAATTCCTATGATGATTTCATGTGTGACAATTCTTTTGTCAAGACCATAGAATTCAAAGATTTTATCATCCGTATAAAGGGCTCTGATATTAAAAGGAGAAGGTTGATCCCTCCTTACAAGAGGAAGTTGAGAAGGAGGAGGATAAAATAATGCAGGAGATTGCTATTATGTCTCTAGTAGATGCAAGGACATTGGTGAAAGGAAGTGGGGTTATCCTATTGCCTAGATGGGAAATATCATCTGCTATTGCACTAGATGCAATTATGAAAGACCCAGATGCCTCTATTTATGAGGAGGATTTTGATAATAAAGTTTTTGGCTTAGGTTTCAACCCTAAGCTACAGACACTTACCATTTGGTCTATGGCACCAAACATAGGGAAGCCTGAGGTCATAAAGTCTGTGGAAAAGGAGATTGGAGCAGTGGTTGTGAAAAGGGCTATAGAAATGACTACCACTGTAGCTGCACAATTGATAATGCATGCTGCAATGTTGACTATGGATACTACCCAAATCATAGAGGCTAAATACAAAATATTGTTGGATAGATACAACAAATTTATGCATGAACATAATATGGTGCTCGCTACAACACAAAAGGGTCTACCATCTCCAACAAGTTCTACTTTAGAGTTATCATCATAAGACATAGAAACCCTATCATTAAGGATCTAGAGTTTGAGACAATAATTGCAATCGAAAAAAGAAAATACAAAGAAAGCTAAACTGGAAATAGTTAAGGTGGAAAATAACATATTTGATGATGTATTAAAACATAGAGTAATGAAGTTGGTAAACAGAGTTGATGATGTGTGGGATGCTTACAAAAATATCCATGATGTCAACATCAAATATTTATAGGTTCAAAAGGTATTTCAAAATGATTGGGGTAAATGGAGCACAAGCGTGGGAACCTTGAAGGAGATGATGCCATAGATGAAAGAAGACCCTAAAGCTCCTACCAATCTTCCATAATTATTAAAAGCAATTGATCTTGAAAATGAAATAACAAATTTCCATGGAAAGTTATGGATGCAACTCTAGAACAAATTGAGAATGTTTAGAGATATGGAGGTACATGGCATGCACAAAGTATTGGATGATAAGGGTGAGTTAAAGGAATTTTCCACATGGAAGAAAGATGTTGAAGATTTACTCCCTTAGGGTAAGATGATGCTAACTGTTACCGGCTACTCTATGTTGAATCCCAATATTGATAACATGACTGGAGTTGAAGTGGGAATGGATACTTTCATTAAAGAGGCTAGAGCTTTGATTGATGCAAGGTACACTCAACACAATTCAAAAGTTTAGAACTTTCTGAACATGAAATGGCCAATTGAGGATGAATACAACACATTCCTAGAGATGTTTACAAAGTGAGCTTGTGTATGGAAGATGATGAAAAACATGGTGATTAACGGATGGGAGAAAACAATGCATAGCTTGGAAATAGTACAAATTAGGATTTTGTTAAAGTATTGCAATGTATTTTTTCTCCCTAATATAAAGATTGATGACGAAAGTGTTGGCATGGATGGGTCTACCTCCTCCCTTTCAATCACTTTTCTTGATTTGAGGTTTTGCTTACTAAACATGCACGTGGGGAACAATTTTGTCTTGTGAAGAAGATAGTTGATTTTGTTACAATGAATGAAAGATGACTTTTGTAAGGTAGGTATATCTTCTTCAACAAATAGAAATGAATTTTGTATTATATGCTTTCCCTCTCTTTTAGATGGTGCAAATATAACCGCTTAGGGAATTTTGAAATTCAAATGCAAATGTGTGTCAAATGTAAAATGTGATTTTAATTGTAATTTGGCTTGAAGCTTGTTGCTCCCATGTTTCTATAAATGGGAATTCAAGGCCAATTACATTGGTCTTTTGATGGTTAAGCATTCGAGCTCATGTAAGAGCAATTTTGTAATTTCAAGCACAAAAGAATAGTATAGTTCTAAGTTTTAGGTGTGAATTCTAGCTTGTAATAGGCATAATAGTTTTATAACATCAATGGCATATGAGTGAAAATTGTAAGTTTTGGAATAATTTCTTTCCCATGTATTTTGTTACACAAATCATGAATATAATGATCAATAATCATTTATTTTTCTTCAATCTCTTTGGTTGAATGCATGGCTTTGTTTATGCTTTAGTTTAAAGAACTAATTAAATGCTTTGAGAAAATCATAGATCTATGTAGTGGAATATTAGGATTACTAAATAGTTTGTGTTTTTGATAGATCGAGTTGTGTATTGCAAAGAAATATAACAATAGTCTTCAAATGCTAGATTAAATTGTTGATGTATTATAGTTGATTACAAATATGAATCTATCACCCATGGATAAAGCACTGTTCTATTAGTTTGTTCATGTTTGAAGTAAATTGAGTCGGTATTACCAGTCATAGAACAAATTCATATTGAAAATCACTTACACAACATAAATTGTTGTAAAGTTTTATGAGATCTACCCACTCCTGGCTTTTAGATAATAGTTGGTAAAGGATCAACCAAATTCTTGAATAATTATGTCTATTTGTGATTGAAAGGAATGTATCTATTTATCACAATGTTCATGGTAAAATGGCACAAGAGTATCATCTAAACATTGTCAGGATCACCCTCCTGGGTTTCACAGAGCCAAAAGAGTAGAAGTAAAGGTCCAACAATCCTTTACTTGTTTGTTGGCCAATCCTCACCATTATTGACCATT
>VDFB02000017.1:375122010-375142547 GCA_007258455.2 Sequoia sempervirens | reverse complement strand
CTCATATATCATGGTGACATAAATGAAAACATAGAATCTATAAAATGAGATGTTCTTCTTCATTCTTCCAACACTTATTACAGCAAGGATTGAATAAAGATATTTTAGATAGTAATCTTTACTTTGAGGTTGAAAAAGATCAAACTTTGATTGTGGTTGTGTATGTTGTTGACATAATTTTTGGAGGAAATGAAGTTTTCTGGAAGAGATTTGCAGAAAAGATGTAGAAAGAGTCTGAGATGTCTATGTTGTTGCAAGGTGTGTGCCCTTGCTCTCCTTGTGGTGTACAATGTAGCGCTCAGGTTTGTGACATGGCTTAACTGCCTCCCATGGATTCATTAACTCTAGCATTTGTATCGAGCATTAATAGGTCAATGTTTTGGTGCAACAACTATCTTCACAACAATTGGTATTAGAACCTGGGTCACATGTTTGAACCCCTCGCTTGCATTGGGGGGATTATTGCAAGGTGTGTGCTTTTGGTCTCCTTGTGTTGTGCAGTGTAGTGCTCGAGTTCGTGACATGGCTTAACTGCCTTCAATGGATTCATTAACTCTAACAGTTATAAAATATTACAAAAGGGTGGCTCACTGCCAGGACTTACTATCCAAAATGGGAGGCTCACTGCCTACAGAAATACAATGAAAAAATGGCTTACAACTAGAAAATGAACTGATAAAGTACACCTAAGAAGTGTTGATTCAGTTCCTTTGAAGCTCAGTAAATATAATTAACACACTTCATCATTTTCGCACTTCTTCACATTTGCATCATCTTCAACTTCAACAACAATATAAAAACTATCCAATATATATAGTTGATTCATTCGCAAGCATCAATTAGGTAGGCCTAATTAGATGCAACCATTATTCACCAAAAATCAACTATTGGCTCCAAGCATTTACAAAATATTTCCAAAAATAATTCAAACACTCAACATGCTACAACATGTTGGCATGGACCTAAGATAGGTCACTCATACATCCACACAGCAAAATTAATTCATCACAACATCAATTGTACATTAGGTTGGCCAGAGATAGACCTAATAGAAAAAAGCAACAACAGAGTAATTCCAACACATCATACGAGCACCTGTGCACATGAAATTCTAAAAATATAGCCTTGTAACATCCAAAAACCATTTCCCAAAACCAAAAGCAAGGATGATCATCATTAGAGGATTGCAGACCAAAATACTGGAGGATAGTAACTGCATACCAGTTTAGATACCGGTCCAGAATACCAGAACAAGCTGGAACTTGAACTTATAGTTACAACTCATATATCATGGTGACATCAATGACAACACAAAATCTGAAAAATGAGATGTTCTTCCTCATTCTTCCAACACTTATTATAGCAAGGATTTAATAAAGATATTGTAGATAGTAATCTTTACTTTAAGGTTGAAAAATATCAAACCTTTATTGTGGTTGTGTATGTTGTTGACATAATTTTTGGAGGAAATAAAGTTATGTGGAAGAGATTTGTAGAAAATATGTAGAAAGAGTTTGAGATGTCTATGTTGTTGCAAGGTGTGCACCCTTGGTCTCCTTGTGGTGTGCAATGTAGTGCTCAGGTTCATGACATGGTTTAACCATCTCCCATGAATCGCGTTTGTATTGGGCATTAACAGGTCAATGTTTTAGTGCAACAACAACCATCTTTGCAATAAACGGTATCAGAGCTTGGGTCACATTTTTGAACCCCTTGCTTGCATTGGGGGGATTATTACAAAGTGTGCACCCTTGGTCTCCTTGTGTTGTGTAGTGTAGTGCTTGAGTTCATGACATGGCTTAACTACCTCCCATGGATTCATTAACTCTGATGGTTGTATCAATCATTAATAGGTTGATATTTTAGTGCAATGACAACCATCTTTACAACATATGTTTGGGGAGATTGATTTCTCCCTTGGACAACAAATCATTCAATAAAAATAGGGGATATTCATTTCACAATCTAACTATGTCAAGGAAATGCTAAAGAAGTTTGGAATGGAAGAATCTAAATTGCTATGTATTCCGATGGTTACTAGTTGCAAGTTGAGTAAGAATGATGAATCTCCAAAGGCTGATCAAAGCAAGTATAGATCAATGATTGAAGGACTGCTATATCTAACAATTACTAGATTGGATATCATGTGTACAGCTTGTCTTGTGGCTATATTTCAATAAAAACTTAAAGAGCCACATGTTGTAGTAGTGAAGATAATATCCAAATACTTGAAGGGCACTCTAGAACATGACTTGTGGTATTCAAAGGATATTGATTTATCTCTAAGTGGTTATACAAATGCAGATTGGGTAGGTTGTGTGGATGAAAAAAAGTACAAGTTTTGGTACATTCTTTCTTGAAAATAGGTTGGTGTCTTGGCTAAATAAGAAGCAAGATTCAATGTCATTATCTACTATAGAGGTAGAATACCTTGTTGCAACATCATGTTATAAACAAATGTTGTGGATGAAGCAAACTTTGAATAATATTAGAGTGGTATATGATAAACCTGTTTCTATCTTTTGTGATAAAACAAGTGCTACCAATATTTCAAAGAATGTGGTATTGCATTCAAGAACAAAATGTATCTCAATTCAATATCACCCTTTTAGAGAGAAGGTTGTAGAGAATGAGGTGAAGCTTGAGTATTTCCTACAAATGATTGTTACATATATCTTCATAAAGGCTCTTCCTACAGATACTTTTGAGTATCTATGGGAATAGTTGGGGGTTATTTTCCCTCCTTTCAACTATATGCATAACGATATGCATCAATTCTGAGAATTTCAAGATTCATTCATTATTCTAGACTAGTGTTGGTGGATACCTCTCAAGGGGAGTAGGTAGCAACATTATTGGTTGTTGTAGTTAGGGGGAGTAAGTGTTGTCATTGTATGAGTAGTAGTTTTTGATTGATGCAGTATATTATAAGAAGTGTGTAGAGAAGGTGTGAAGAAAATAGAGTGTTGTAAAAGGAAAGGTAGTTATAGAGCAGTGGTAAGAAGGCACAAGTGTGCTTAATGTCAAAGGGAGAGAGATACAATTGTGCCACCCTTCTCCATTGATGTTAAAGGGGGAGAGAGAGTTAACTGAAAATCCTTATGAAATAAGGAGAGAAGTCCTATGAAAAATAAAGTGGTGCAAGTACGAAGGTGTTGTCATTGATTTCAATTGGTTAACTGGTTGTAACCTAGTTGTTGTTTCCATTAATGTCATGAATGTTGGTTAATGGTTGTATATGTCAAGGATATTGAGAAAATTGCAATAAAGAAAGGTTGCAAGTATTCAGTGTTTGCTCCAGGTTTTTCTCTGGGATTTTTTTCTATGCTAGTGAAAATCTAAGGCATTGTCCATGGTTGTTGGAAGCTTCTATATCCAAATTTTGGGTTTCTGGATCATTGTACAATGTGAGATATGTTCATGATTATTTGTACTATTCTTTTCTGCATATCTGGATGAGGTTTGGGAGAAATGTAGTTGCTTCAGATTTCTCTAATTTATGGTTTCAGGACTTATGGTTCTCAGGATAAGTTTATGAGGTCTTGTTCAAGTTAAATTTGTTATCTGGAATATTGGATCATGTTAAGGTAGCATATGCTTAATTGATTTACATGTTTTACACAAGTATTGGTTGAACTTGTGTTTAACACTACTTATGAATTTCATGGAAGCATATTGAGGCATGTTAGGACTTATTTAGGTCCTCATTAAGTGTTTTTTTTGGTCGCCCTCATTCTAATTCCACCGTAGAATGTTTTGGCGTCAACCTAATTTGAATTATTAAATGTAAATAGTGTGTGGCCGACTTTGGATGAGTTTCAAAGTTGAAGACGATATAAATAAAGGTTGATATGTTTTTGAAAGATGAATGCAATCAAGATAGATGTGAAATAGTGTGTGTGTGATGCAAGTTTGAGCAGATCAGTGCAAAATCTAATTGTTGATTTTCTGGAGGCAGTGAGTTGAAGGTGTACTCTATCATTTGAGCATGTCTACAAGTGTGTGAGTGAACTGTGGTGGAAATCTCCATTGCATTGAGACTGTTTTTCTCTCTATAACAAATCTCTTAAATCCTCTTTGTAATTTTGTGGTAGTGAGCCCTCTAAGTGGTTATCCTTTGTTGGACAGTGAGTCTTGTTCTGGACAGTAAGTCATGTTTTGGCAGTGAGCCTTTCCAACAATGAGCCTTTGTATTCGGTTTTGATATTCTCTATATTGTGAGCTAATTCTCACCATTTTTTTCCCTTATTTTCTTTTCCAATTAATTCTCATGTTATTGTGTGTATGGTTTTACTTCTTTCAATTTTTTATTTTACACTTAATGATTAATCATATTAGCATAGTAAGGGATTTGTGAATGATAATAGATCTAATCTCTGGTGAAATTTTTAAAGGATAATTTCTTTACAACTGATTCACCCCCCTCTTAGCTTTCTTGTTCAACAAATTGTATTAGAGCTTGGTACCTTGGAGAAGAGCTTAACCACTTAAGGAAGATCTGGGATGGTGAACAAGATCACTATTCAGTGTCCTAAGTTCGATGGGACTGACTATGCATTCTGGAAGATAAAGATGGAAGGATATCTAGAATATTATGAATATGACATTGAAAAAGCTTATAAAACTATGTAGGTTGCGCCTACTAATGGTCCAAGTCAAACTGATGAGATCAAGGCACATGAAGTGAACAATAAGGAAAATTTTATTATAAAGAATAGTCTTTGTTGATGTGTTTTTTATGCACTTCTCAACACAGGTAATGCATAGGTGCATCACCTCTCTTGAAAGACAATCTTCCACAATCAGATTGCAAAACACTATCACAAGGTCTCTAATGTCAGGTCTTGACAGTGCTTGGAATATCTCAGTTGTTTCATGTGATTTGTTGGAATCACCAGGTGGACTTAGCAGCTGGATGCAAAGTGGATCTTATGAATTGAAGTTTCTAGGATGGAAATTGGTAGGTATTCTGCAGTAGGTTTGAACATGAATCTGAAACTCCAATGTTTCTTAAGTTTTAGCTTTACAATGTCAAATGAACCTTAGCATAGGTTGTTTCTAAAAAAAAGGAAAAAAGAGTAGGGAGAAGGAGAGTTTTCCGGATCTACAACTAACGATGAGCAGTGATCATGGAGGTTCTCCTATGGACAACTTCCTTCAAACATGATTCCACTTAACCAAGAAACCTATAGTATCATGAAATTTGTGCTATCTTCCAAGGTTTGCAAATATTTTACCATTCATCCACCATATGCATGCATGAATAAAGATAAAATTTTAAAGCAATTTTGAGTTTTAGCCCAAACTAACTTTACATAGCCATTTACTAGCAGCAAATAGTAAAAAGTATGGGTTGGAAGGCATCTACACAGCAGAAATTTTCATAGCCACAGAACAACATTACCAAATCTATCTAAGCAATCTAAAACCAACAAGAACATAAATATAAGTCTAACTATAACATCTAACTATGGGAGATTGAATCATGAAACATATAGAGAAACTCAGAAAAGGCGCCAAATTCAATGTATTTTCATTAAAAAAATTGCAGCATGTCATTACAACATCTCAACTCTCTCTTGAAAATGAGAGGAGACCTCCTATTTATAGTGCCCAAAAGGAAGAATGAAAGGCCAAGATTAATTTTCATTGTGTGGCCAAGATTCACTACAAGTTAGGGTTCTACCTACCCCACAATATTTTACAATTTAAAATACAATTTTGTCGTTATCCCTATTTTGTCCTCTAGTGACAACACTATAGCTTTTTGTCTTTTGCTCATTTCCCTTTTGTTGTAGCTACTTTGTCAGGAATTCTTCATTAATAATAGGGTTGCCTTCCTGCTTCCTCAAAGATGCATATTCCATGAACTTCAAGATTAGTGGCCAGAGCTTATCAACATCTATGATTTCAGATTGCATCACTTGATAACTCCATTCCTTGGATTGCTCGATGAGCCTTTCCCAATCCTCCTCACACTTAGCAGTGTGGTCTCGGATCAGTTCTAACTGGGTGAATGCCTCGGCAAAAAAACTCATGCAATCGGTGGTGATCTCATTTGACATTCCATCCTCTATATTTTTATGGAAATAGGGCTTTATCTTCTCCAAATCTATCTGCACGATAGGCATGTCATACCCTGTCATCAGCTTCAAGTATCGGGCGCAATTTTCCCTAATTTCTTTAGCCCATTCAATATCCGGATCTACCTTGTCGAGAACCTTCTCTAACCTTTCTTTCATGTTCTCAAATTCTTGCTTCCATACATCCATCAACCAATGATTGTCCTTCTTGAATGCAAGCTCATTTTCCCACATCGTGAATGGTAGTTTGAGAATAGCCTCAATCTTCAGGTAGGTGGACTCATATCTCACAGGGAAGTGAGTACAAAGTTTTCTTGTACCCTCAAGAGACTATTGCAGATCTAAGAACTTTTTTGTTGTCCTAATCGCATAGCTGATGCCCATGTTTCCAATATACAAGACCTGCCATAACCAACTTTTTGTGGTCTTATCCAAGTTCTTTCTCCTTTCGAGCTTGTCTATTTTCTCTTTTGACAACAACTGAGGTGGGGTCGAGGACGTGGTAGGCATTTCCTCTGTTGAAGACCATTGATGGATGTAAGTTGTCAGATCAGCTACCTGTGCCTTAAGTTCATCTTTCGAAGTCTTGTCTTGTTGTATGAGATGCACTATGGTAGCGACAGACTCTTGAAGGTGTTCTACTTTCTATTCCCTTGTAGTTGTTCCTAAGTCCATAGTGGAAACATTATAATTTATTCCCTCTTCTCCCACTACTGGTGTGGCTACTTGGATGGTCCTTGATCCAGAGGTGTCCATTGTTACCTTTGATCTGACCTTGGGCTTATTATCCTTCTTGGTAGTGATTTGTGCTCAGGCTAGGATAGCCTCCAATCTTGCTCTTGGATCTATCAGGGCGAGAGCCTTCTTCTCAAGTTGTCTTTCCAACCATTCGGGCATCTAAGCCTTTTATTTAGGCAATTCACTGTCATCCTTTTCTTTATCCCTTATGACTTCAATTTCCTCATCTTTAGAAGCCTCCCTCTCAACCCTGGTGTCTTCCCCTTCTTCTTCATTAGAGTCTCGGGTGAATGTTATGCACTTGATTGGGGACTTGGTAGGTAGGCGTTCTTTAGGACCTTCTTCCCTCTCAGCCTCCTCTTTTTTTTGTCATCCTGTTCATCTTTAGGCACGTGCTCCTCAAGTTGCTCAATTTTGAGGCTTTTGTCGGTTTGAACCTCACTTTGAGGTTTGTCTTCTTCTACGTTCTCTTCTTCTTTCTGAGGAGGTGACACACCTTCATGTTTCTCCCCTATAGGAAGTTTCACACTTTCTTCTATCTTGTCATCTTCTTGCCCTTCTTCTCTAGGGGGTGACCTTTCTATCTCTTCTCCAACATCCTTCACTTGTCGGGCCAGCTCTTCTTCAAAGTCAAGATCGAAACTTTGCACAATAATTTTTCCACCGAAATCCTCTTCTTCATCTCCACTTTTAGAAGATCTTGTTTCTTCTTCTTCATGGACCACCTTATCAATTTGCACGTGCTCATATTCCGCTTCCTCCTCCAATGCTTTTGAAGTTTCTATCTCCCACCTCTCCCATTCCTTGAAGATTTTCATCGTGCCATCCATTGTTGGAAGTTCCGTTGGAGGTTTTGAGGGAGGGACACTAGTCAGGACTTGCGCCAGGGAATCCTGGATAGCAGGATTTGACAATACCTCAGAAATCTCAGAAGGGAAATTTTTCATATACCGAGAAAATGCCTCTGGTAGTGTGAGCATTGGCATTAGTATGGTTGTCATTTTCAGTTGAAGCGATGTGGTGGGAGACATGGAGGCAGAGGAAAGTGGAGAAGTTATGGCTGAAGAATAATCGATCATCACAACTTTCCCAACTAGTGGAGAAGAGGCAAGGTGAATCGAGATTTCCATTGCAGGTGGAGAAGTAGCAACCATAGCCTGCGAGATGGATGGAAGGGTAGCAGCAGCGGAGGTAGCTAACAAAGACTTAGGCAGATCAACATCCATATCTTCTCCCTCATAGAGTTGATCTTCTTGTATACTAGGCATTGTAGTGGTGTCGCTCAAGCCCTTATGTCTCTTGGAGGACTCACCCTATGAGGCCTTTCTATCATACACCTTTAGGTCAAGCTGGAGCTCCTCATGATCTTTCCTTTTCTTCGATCTCATGAGTGGAGGGGATCTAAATGTCTCTCATGTGTAGGTTGTAGTAGCAACATTGTCTGTTGCACTAGGATCACTTTTGAGCCCTTCATATGTTAAGACCACCCCTTGTTGCTTCAATCGGGCCACATTTCCATTGACCCATTCCTTGGTGCAAGCCTGGATGGGCTTGGTTAGAATATTGAGGTCATCGACCTCTTGTTCATCCCAATCTATTGCTGGCATTGGCAAGTTGGCAACTACATTGTACCTGAGATCCATTAGGATGCTTTCATCTTCTTCAACTTGGTCAGGTACAGGAAATATATTCACCCTTTTCACAAAGTATGTGGTCATTCACATGTAATGCCTCGCACATACCTCCTTATCATCTTTGCAATTTTCCCAAAAATATTTTATGTGTTGCAAATGGGCATACTCTAGTCCTAGTGCTTTCCTTATGTGCCCATACAGGTCCATTTGTGGGCGAGCAGTGTGCAGGAAAAAATGATATTCTGATAGCTCCTTCTCTAAGTTCCTTGCACATTGATAGGTTTGTAGCTTGTACATCCCTTGGCCAAAAGAAAGGGGATAAGGGGTCCCTGCCAAATGATTGCTACTGAGAAGGGTATGCACATGTCGCAGCTTCCGAGAAAGTTCCAGCAATATAATCCAGTCGTTGGGATACCGAGGAAACTTATTCGGCCTCTTTGTGTAACCCTGAGCATGAATGTAGGTGAACTTAGGGTATTGAATAAATGAGAAGGCATATTGTTTTAGGAATGCCCGAGCACTATGAGAAATTCTCCTTTCAGAATCCCCTCTAATCAATCTGATGATGTGACCCACGAAGGCGTCATTCACCCTGCAATAATCCTTCTTAAAATTTCTAAACTAGAGCTAGGGGTATCTATCATATACCTTCAATGCACGGCCCAGTTATTCATTAGGTTCCCTGAAAAACCAACCATATTTTCGCTGCTCGGCCAGTGAGTAAACAAGATAGGAGGTCATGTAGAATTTAAAGGTCTTCTTGACATTCATAAATTGCTCGTGGAAGCAGTCGCATGTTATTCCCCCTAGTAGAATGAGGCATGTGTGGTGACATCCTCCTTTCTGTGAAGAATCTTCTCTTCAAAATATACCATCCACTCCTAAAAAAATGCAACAATGGGAAGGCCCATCACTCTGCTCAACAAAGTCACCAAGTCGTGATAATCTTCGTGAAAGTTGCTGCGAAAAAGTTCTTGAGGAACTTTCGCAATGCTGCCCCACTTCTCTTTCAGCCAATATTGGTTTATGAGTTTCTTACAACCACCTAGGTCCTCATCCCACATTGCTTTACATTCCTTTCTGGTCAGAAATTCCATTGTCCCAAAGGTAGGGATGTGGAAGGTCTTCATTATTGCCTCACCAGACATATTAGTGAGAATGTTTCCTTCCTTATCAACTATTGTCTGAGTCTCTGGTTGGTATGCCTACCTACATGCCATTACCAGCTCAGGAGCAATGAGGGATGGAGGAAATCCTACATCCTTAGTGATTCCACTGCTTCTACTTGATCTTGCATTCTCCGTGGTCAGGTTGATCCTAACCCTTTGCTTGAATTCATCAATATCGACTTTCCCGATATTGGTGTATGTGATTTCTTTCCAGTCTGTAACAACCTTTTAGTGCAAAGGATCCCCCTGGAATTGGCATTTCATCTATTCTTTGTCCTCCTTCCAATGAGGAATGCTACCTGATTTCTTCCCTTTGTCCTTATTTGCAACTACCCCTGAGTTTCCTACACCCGATTCAATATATCCTACAGACAAAGGCATAATTAGCACAATTAAGCTTAAAGGCATCAATGTTAGCCAAAAATCCCATGGACGAAGTCTAATTAGACAATATATCATTCATGAAATCAAACGTTTACTTCAAGATGTCGTTAGTAGTTCACTGGAGGGAATTTGGAATATTCGGGCCTAGGGGGTCAAACTTCCCTGGCAGGAATGTTGTCTTGAAGGGCGAACAAGGCAGGGCAATCCGGGTGGTTTCTCCCGGCCTTATATTTTGATGGTTTGAAAGGATCATGCAGGAGAGGGTCAAATTTAAGCACGTGGGTCGAGATTGGTTTTCAAATTATAGGTCATTTGGGTCTCCATTGGAGCATCCTGAGGTGCAAGGTAGGAAAGTTGTTTCGGTTTTGCCGTTTGGGATAGCCAGGAGAAAAAAAAAATTCAGGGTCAGAGTTCTGGGGTCCAGGACCCAGGAGGCAAAAGGCAATCAATGTAACCTCTTGATCTTTTAAGCGTTAGGTTTCAAGGGTCGGGAGGCCATCAGAGAATACCCGTTTGAAAATGGCGGGCATTGAGCAGAAGTCCGGCTAGGGCGGCCCAGTGGATCGGACCCGGCATCACATTTGGCTTCATGAATTCTTTGTTAAGTTTTCCCAGTGTTAGGAATGGTGGGCCCCGAGAACCAAAAAGGCAGGTTGCATTTTTCCCCCTGAATCAGCCGAGGCGAGACGGAGTCTCGCGAGCGAAATTCTGACAGAGCGGGCCCAACGAAGGAAAATGAATTGGAGTTTTATCGTTCCACCTTTGCAAAAAATGGAGACTCGGGACCTGAAAGGTTGAAGGTGGTTGTTTGATGGCTGTTTGAAAATGGCGAAATCGCTACGGACCTAAAAGGTCAAGGTAGACTCTAAGGCTCGGGCAGACGGGGTCGATTCGCTGTTCCGAACGGGGCGAAGATCACGCGACACCCCAGCGACAGAATCCCGTGGGAGCAGGCCCAGGAAGCACGAATGGAGGTTGACATTTCAAATTTGTTTAACGTCTCAACGGCTACCCGCCGAAGGAGGTCCAAGGTCGCGAGCCCGAGGAGGTATCCCGTCGAAGGATTGTTTGATGATTTTTAATTTTTCTAAGAGGCGATGAGGAGGCTTGAGTCTGGAGGGCGTGAATGAGCTGCGTGAAGAATGACGTCGAGACGGTAAAGTTTCGGACTTGGACTACGTGATTTTTTGGAGGTTTCCGGGAATTCTATTACATGGTTTTTTGAGGTTTAGCCCTCCTCTATCAAATGAAATGATTTTTAACTTGTTTTTCCTACCATTTAAATGCAAAATCACAAAAACCATGCAGAGGGGCAGGTGGTGAACCTACCTCAAGAACCTGGCAAAGGAAGATGTGAAATTCGTGAAGGATCAACAAATGAGGGTAGCGAGCACGATGGCAGCTGGCGACGGAGGCACTGGACTTCTCAGAAATTTCTCTCAAATCCTCTAGTTATCCTGACATTATGAAAATGATAGGTCAAGCTAGATATTTATACCTCTAATCGGCATTTAATATGCCCATTAATGCAAGTATGGCAGACGAAAGGGTAGGAAAGTTTAAATCCCTAGACAACGGCGGGAGATTCGGGACCCGAAGGCCGGAGTGACGCTAGCAGATGGTTGCTCGAAAAGTAATTTTGGAAACCATCAGCAAAGGGGAGTTTGGAATCCAATGGTCGGAATGTCGGCATAGGTTGGTTGTCTCGTGGGGAAAACTCACCACAAATTTCTGGGCAAAGAAGTCCGGAAGAGCGGGCCCAACAAGGGAAAAGGTAGTCTGTTTTGCAACACAAGTCATGAGGATGGAAAAAGGAAAGTCGGGTCCCGAGACATGAGCAGGAAAAGTCTTGTAGCTATTTTGGGAGTGCAAACACACAACGGAATCCTGACGAGGGAAACCTGTCGGGCCAGACCCTGGAGGTCCCAGAGCCATTTGTAGAAGTAAACTGCCAAGGCCATTTGTAGAAGTAAACTGCCAAAGGGACACCGCAAAGACCTAGGACTTAGAAAATTTGGAGGTGATGAAACATGGTCAACTTAATACAAGACATTAGAGGTACATTGATCATCTAGGACACCAAAACAGGGGCACACAAAATGAGGTAGTGATAAAATGACCTGGCAAGGTGAAGAAAAAAGAGGGTCCCCATTTCGAATGGGGCATGTGTGCTGAGGGAACACCAATCTTTCACATTATGAATTACTTAAATTCCAAAACCTGAAGACTACTAAAGAGGTCTAGGATACATTGGAAAAGATTCATGAAGGATATGAAAAGGTTAAAGAAGCAAATTTGCAAAAATTGGAGGCACAATTAAAGATCTCGCACATGTCTAAAGATGAGAACGCTAAATCTATTGTACATAGAGTGGATGAGATGGTAGGTGGAATGTGAGGAATTGGTGCTATAGTGGATAAACCCAAGATAGTTAAGAATATTCTTAGAACTCTCCCTGATGCATATAGTGAAAAGGTATCTTCTATTGAATAATTTGTAGATTATAAAACTTATACTAAATATTAGTTGTTGGGTACTCTAACATCATTTGATATGAGAAATCCTAGCTTGATAAATGAATCGAAGATGGAAACTAATTTTAGGGCTATAGAATCTGAAGATTCTTATGAAAAGAACCTCAATGAAGTGGAAGCTAACTTTGTGAGAAGAATGAAAAAGGGATTTTGTAAGTATGAAGGTAAGTTACCCTTTAAATTTTTTAGTTGTGGAGGAATTGGTCATTATGCTTTGAGATGTCTAGAAAGAGCTAAGAAGAAAAAATACAAAGTAGGCAAAGAAAACAAAGGGAAGACAGTATAGAGAGCATATTATGTAAATGAAGATGTTGGTATTTTTGATGAAGAGTCTGATTATGGAGATTTTGATGATAATGAATGCTTGTTCTTGGCTATAAAAGATGAATATACTCCTGCTAACACTGAAAGACAAGGAAAGTGCTCCAAAGAAAGTTGAAGATATTGTAATATTTTCCCTTCATGTTAAACAAGAAAATAAATACGAGGTTGTTGATAGTGGTTGTTCACATCACATGACTGGTAATAAAAGTAAGTTTATTAAACTTGAAAAATATGATGGAGGCTTATTTAAGTTTGGAGATGATACTAGTGCTAAGACTTGTGGGATAGGTTCGGTAAGTTTTGATGGAAAGCATAATATTGATGATGTCTATTATGTTAAGGGTTTAAGAATTAATATTTTAAGTGTTGGATAGATGTGTAGTAAAGGATACAATCTTGTATTTAAGGATAAGAGATGTGAAATTAGGAAAGGATCTCAAATAGTGATTGCTGCTAGAAAGAAGTCTTAAGAAAATATTTATCAACTTAAGGGTTTTGATGGACAGTGCTTTATGTCTCATATTAATGATAGTTGGTTATGACACTGGAGGTTGTATAAACAAGAATTTTGTTAATATGGTAAGAATCGGCATTGTACAAGCTATGAGATATTTATCGAGGATTACAAAGCATGTTAATGCTATTTTCAAGGATTGTCAGTTTGGAAATAAAGCTAGAAATTGCTTAAGGTTGAAGGAACAATCTACTACCAAACTACTAGATTTGATTCATATAGATCTTTGTGGTCCTAAAAGAGTGATAAGTCTACAAGGTGACAGGTATTTTATGCTTTTGATTGATGATTAATCTAGATATACATGGGTTACTTTTTTAGAGAGAAATCCAATGCATTAGATTGATTCAAGGAATTTAAGGCTATGGCTAAGAATGAAGAAAATTTGATAATAAAATGTTTAAGGTCTGATAGATGTGGTGAATTAACCTCTAATTATTTTAACATGTTTTGTGACTTTCATTAAATAAAAAGACATTTAACTGTGTTAATTATTTTTTTCATAACCAAACTTGATCTCACCATCATCTATGAATCTACCATAATTCAATGGTCAATAATGGTGAGGATTGGCCAACAAACAAGTAAAGGATTGTTGGACCTTTACTTCTACTCTTTTGGCTCTGTGAAACCCAGGAGGGTGATCCTGACAATGTTTAGATGATACTCTTGTGCCATTTTACCATGAACATTGTGATAAATAGATACATTCCTTTCAATCACAAATAGACATAATTATTCAAGAATTTGGTTGATCCTTTACCAACTATTATCTAAAAGCCAGGAGTGGGTAGATCTCATAAAAATTTACAACAATTTATGGTGTGTAAGTGATTTTCAATATGAATTTGTTCTATGACTGGTAATACCGACTCAATTTACTTCAAACATGAACAAACTAATAGAACAGTGCTTTATCCATGGGTGATAGATTCATATTTGTAATCAACTATAATACATCAACAATTTAATCTAGCATTTGAAGACTATTGTTATATTTCTTTGCAATACACAACTCGATCTATCAAAAACACAAACTATTTAGTAATCCTAATATTCCACTACATAGATCTATGATTTTATCAAAGCATTTAATTAGTTCTTTAAACTAAAGCATAAACAAAGCCATGCATTCAACCAAAGAGATTGAAGAAAAATAAATGATTATTGATCATTATATTCATGATTTGTGTAACAAAATACATGGGAAAGAAATTATTCCAAAACTTACAATTTTCACTCATATGCCATTGATGTTATAAAACTATTGTGCCAATTACAAGCTAGAATTCACACCTAAAACTTAGAACTATACTATTCTTTTGTGCTTGAAATTACAAAATTGCTCTTACATGAGCTCGAATGCTTAACCATCAAAAGACCAATGTAATTGGCCTTGAATTCCCATTTAGAGAAACATGGGAGCAACAAGCTTCAAGCCAAATTACAATTAAAATCACATTTTACATTTAACACACATTTGCATTTGAATTTCAAAATTCCCTAAGCAGTTATATTTGCACCATCTAAAAGAGAGGGAAAGCATATAATACAAAATTCATTTCTATTTGTTGAAGAAGATATACCTACCTTACAAAAGGCATCTTTCATTCATTGTAACAAAATCAACTATCTTCTTCACAAGACAAAATTTTTCCCCACGTGCACGTTTAGTAAGCAAAACCTCAAATCAAGAAAAGTGATTGAAAGGGAGGAGGTAGACCCATCCATTCCAGCACTTTCGTCATCAATCTTTATATTGGGGAGAAAAAATATATTGCAATACTTTAACAAAATCCTAATTTGTACTATTTCCAAGCTATGCATTGTTTTCTTCCATCCGTTAATCACCATGTTTTTCATCATCTTCCATACACAAGCTCACTTTGTAAACATCTCCAGGAATGTGTTGTATTCATCCTCAATTGGCCATTTCATGTTCAGAAAGTTCTAAACTTTTGAATTGTGTTGAGTGTACCTTGCATCAATCAAAGCTCTAGCCTCTTTAATGAAAGTATCCATTCCCACTTCAACTCCAGTCATGTTATCAATATTGGGATTCAACATAGAGTAGTCGGTAACAGTTAGCATTATCTTACCCTAAGGGAGTAAATCTTCAACATTTTTCTTCCATGTGGAAAATTCCTTTAACTCACCCTTATCATCCAGTACTTTGTGCATGCCATGGCCCTCCATATCTCTAAACATTCTCAATTTGTTCTAGAGTTGCATCCATAACTTTCCATGGAAATTTGTTATTTCATTTTCAAGATCAATTGCTTTTAATAATTATGGAAGATTGGTAGGAGCTTTAGGGTCTTCTTTCATCTATGGCATCATCTCCTTCAAGGTTCCCACGCTTGTGCTCCATTTACCCCAATCATTTTGAAATACCTTTTGAACCTATAAATATTTGATGTTGACATCATGGATATTTTTGTAAGCATCCCACACATCATCAACTCTGTTTACCAACTTCATTACTCTATGTTTTAATACATCATCAAATATGTTATTTTCCACCTTAACTATTTCCAGTTTAGCTTTCTTTGTATTTTCTTTTTTCGATTGCAATTATTGTCTCAAACTCTAGATCCTTAATGATAGGGTTTCTATGTCTTATGATGATAACTCTAAAGTAGAACTTGTTGGAGATGGTAGACCCTTTTGTGTTGTAGTGAGCACCATATTATGTTCATGCATAAATTTGTTGTATCTATCCAACAATATTTTGTATTTAGCCTCTATGATTTGGGTAGTATCCATAGTCAACATTGCAGCATGCATTATCAATTGTGCAACTACAGTGGTAGTCATTTCTATAGCCATTTTCACAACCACTGCTCCAATCTCCTTTTCCACAGACTTTATGACCTCAGGCTTCCCTATATTTGATGCCATAGACCAAATGGTAAGTGTCTATAGCTTAGGGTTGAAACCTAAGCCAAAAACTTTATTGTCAAAATCCTCCTCATAAATAGAGGCATCTGGGTCTTTCATAATTGCATCTAGTGCAATAGCAGATGATATTTCCCATCTAGGCAATAGGATAACCCCACTTCCTTTCACCAATGTCCTTGCATCTACTAGAGACATAATAGCAATCTCCTGCATTATTTTATCCTCCTCCTCCTTCTCAACTTCCTCTTGTAAGGAGGGATCAACCTTCTCCTTTTAATATCAGAGCCCTTTATATGGATGATAAAATCTTTGAATTCCATGGTCTTGACAAAAGAATTGTCACACATGAAATCATCATAGGAATTTATCTTGACATCGTCATGCTTGGCCTCATTGTATTCCAACTTCACAAATCTGCCAGGAGGAACCAATATATTCAAGGCATCATCTTTGTCTTCAGGAAATTCTTGGTCCACTTCCTACTCCATGGGAATGTTCTCTCCAAAAACCTCAAGAACTTGAGTTTCACCAATCTGCTTACTTACTGAATAAGTCACTAATGGAGTGACTGCAAGTTTCTCACCTATCTCTTTCTCCTGCACATGGATGCCTTGAGCAGAGGATTGAGCCAACTGGCTCCTCAATTGTGCATCATGGTTTTGTGTTTCCACCTTGGCCTTTGTCTCAGCTTGCTATACTTTCCCAAAGAAACTCTTATTGTTAAAATCACCAAGCATTAATTTAGCTTGCACAAATTTATCCTCTATCTCGGAATAAGGGCTGACATAGAAAGGATTTTCCTTCAACATCTTTTCTTCAATTACACATATCCTCTTCCATGCATTTTTCCTTGATATAACTTCTTCATCTAAAGATAAATTACTAATCACATCCTCTTAAAAGAGGAACCGATGAGGTCTCCCAGATAACCCTCTTGCTTTTCTCTCAGCAAAAATCAACCCTTCAAGGTCACAAAACCTTATGATGTCTTGTCCCAATATGTAATTATTTAAAGGAGATCCAAACCTCTCAATGCCCTCCTTTTAGGTGCAAGTGAAATAGGAAAATCCACAAACAGGGTTCACAAGGGATGCCTTGATTTTCTAAAGTGTTCCTTATCCATGGCATATAGTTGCCACATTATTTCAATGAATTCTTGTCTATCCAACACATATATAGGCAACTTGTGAGGTGGCACTGGGGCTCCATAAATTCTAAATGTTGTGTAATTGGTATGAAGATACCAATATCCCCAATTAAATATTTTTTTGGTGTCCTAGTCATACTCCATGGGCCTCAAAATTTAATTAACACCTTGTGAAATTATATACATGGGCTTCAAACCCAATTTCTCCAACACCAAAAACTTAAAAACATTGCAAAACATCATGTAATCAGACTATGGACAGTGCACATCCCAAACATGTTTCCACATCTCCACATGCAACTCATTGTCCATGTTGTCTCTTTCTCTCAATTTCATAAAATTCCTCATTACCTTTCTGCTCTTCCATAACAACAAGTGCATCAATAGAGAATAGTGTCTACATGATAATGGAGGGATTGCATCTTTCAAATTCATCAAGTCTTCATGCAAATGCTCAGTAATGTAAGAAGCATAATCTTAAACCCTATTTTGATACTTGTTCTAAATATCAATTGCTAGGACCATCAGGGCAATATCCATCCTAATATCATACTTCTTATGCAAGACTTGACATAGTGCATAATTAGTATTCTTGAAATAATCTTCAAAATCAGTGTAGTCAAATGGCTCCATCTCAAGGGGACTAAAGCATACATTCCTCTTCAATTCACGCCTCTTGCATATAGGTAAGATACTCTTTCTGTACCCAAACCTATTTTGCTCATATTCATTGTATAGTTTACGGAAGTTAATGGATGCAGAAGCAGATGGATTTAACTAAAATCCCTTCTTACTCTGGCTCCCTGAGATTTCCAACATAGTAACAAAGTCTAGAAATATTTTAATTTTTCTATCCATTGGATCAGAACATCTTGCTAGTTCAAGCATTAAATCCACCTCAAAAAATACATTGGGGCATACCAGTTTTCCTATGTCACAAGTCCACAAGTGACAAGTAGGCTGATTTGCAATTCTTCTTTTGAAATCATAGAGAAATAAGTCCCAAACACTTGTGGTAACAGTACATCACCAATCCTAGAGGAAAAATCCTCAAAATGAGGCATAAAATCTGCTTCACTAGTTTTTCTTTTTCCCACTTTCTTAATTTTTGCAGTCAGGTCCTTAGGGACCTCTTCCATAAACCAAGGATAATCCTTCCTTACAGTTCTCTTCTTTGCAAGATTTTCTGATACTTCAGGTTTAGGCTATTCAACTTGGGGTTTAGGCATTTTAACCCTTTTCTAGGTAGGTTTCCTCTCATGTTTAGTAGAGGACTGACTAGGTTCACTCATGTTTGCAGCATAATAAAACTGGGGTTTCAAATAATAGGGAATTGCAACCTAAGTAACTCAAATTCACATGATTTAGACTAAAAATTAGCAAATTTAATTCCTCTACTGCAAACCCTGCATGCAATAGTTCAATTCATTTTGGACACAAGAAAAATAATTTTGACCAAAAACCCTAGTTGTTCACCATATTCCCACACTACTCAATGCACCAAATTACTTACAAAGGCCAAGACATCCTAGTGATAACAAGACATGACCTTAGTCCATCACTTATCGTTGTAACTGATTTGGAGTTGAGAACACTTTTGGCGATGGGTGAAACCAGTGATGACATCAGATGCATATAAGTGGAAAAATCATACCGCTCCATTCATTACCTTCCCATTGCTCATCGTAGTAACTGAAAAAGGTGATGAAATATTTTTGCGATGACGCGATACAAGGAAAAGACAACATTCATCGTGCCTCACTAAAGTGGAACCAAGAAGTCAAAGAAATTCAGTGATAAGTGATAAGAAAGGAACATAGCCACATCACTCATCACGGTAATCAATTATGAAGACCAAATTTTTTCAGTGACATGCGATGTGAAAGGGAATCAAAGGCTCATTTCTCATCACAGTAATGAACACAATGGTAGAAACAACTTTAGTGATGAGCAATAACATAAGTGACTGAAATTTGCATGTGCACCAAGATGTTTTTAAGAGAGGGGATTTCCTAGGGGAACATAAGATTAAACCTTAAAATACTTAATAACATTTTGTGCAAAGGATGTAAAGGCCAAACAAGGTTAAATAAAAACCCTACAAAATAAAGAATTTCTCAGACCAAGGCACATGGAGAAATTATGCGATAGGTAAACAAGAAACCCTAGCTACAAGGGGCTGGTCACTTCATGAACTTCAATGACTCAAGTTGTTTTAACTCAACTAGAAATGGGTGACAATAGATCAACACAAGATTACACCAAAAGGCTAAGGGTTTAGACAAAGGAGAAAATCTTCAAAGTAAAAAAATTCCCCACATAAAACCCTAAACCCTAGTCACACCAGACCAAAGGGACACCTAGGAAAATGTATTTTCAGACTAGTGGAACATGAAACTTTGAAGGTTCCACTAGTGGCTCTGACTAGGGACACATGCCTCTTGCAGGAATGGCAAGATTCCATATCTCAAGGTTGAAGTAGACCAAGCACAAGGACCAAAAACCAAAGACTTTCCCAGACAAGCCAAGAGGACTAGACCAAATAAAACCAACATATATACAAAATTTATAGGACTGTACAACGCACAAGGAAAAGAGCATATTTCAAGAGAAATATGGCTTCAAGAACTGTCCATGTACTAGCAGTTCAATAATTTCACCTATTAAACTTTGGAGAAAGTATGAATCTTACCCATATGTGTTGGATATCAAATAAGGGCCTAACCATAGTGCTTAAAAATCTCCATGCTTGCCCTTATCCTAATCCCTTGCATTCCACATTAGTACCATACTTTCCAGTTCAAATTTTCTAGGAGAAGCTTTCTTGTCATGCAAGTGCTTAACTTGTAGCTACATTTTGGCATTCTTGTCATGAGCTTCTCTTCTAGTTTCATCTAGTTGTATAAGATTATCAATCATTTGTTGCATATCATCATAGATACTCTCATCATACTCCTACACAAACTTATACATCTTTAGCAGATTGTTTTGAGGGAGTCTAGCATCCAAACCATAAACTAAACCAAATGATGAATGACCAGTAGCCTTCTTTGCAGTAACCCGGTCAACCCATAGTGCAAGCTTCAACATTGAGTCATATACCTCCTTA
>VDFB02000017.1:374986482-375121910 GCA_007258455.2 Sequoia sempervirens | reverse complement strand
GAGCTTTGTGAATAAGAGAACGTCGAATAAGATACCTTTGAATAAGAGAGCGTCGAATAAGAGGTTTCAGACAAGAGAGACACAACGGAAGTAGCCAAAGCGTGTATCACAGAGGTCTATATAACTCTCCTTTTTATACAATTTACAGAAGTAGCCAAAGCGTGTATCACAGAGTTTTCTTATGGCTTGTTCAGGGTAAGCGTGTATCACAGAATGGTTTGAGGTTTTATTCTTTCTTTCTGCTTATTCCATGGCAATGGTGGACTGATTTACGTAGTTTATGGTGTACATCTTTTTAAAGTTTATTTATTAACTTGAGTTCGCTTCGTCAGTGTAAGCTTGTATCACAGAATGCTTTTGTGCTTTTTACTTGAATGGTGATGTTTATGGATTTAGTTTTGTCTGGTTTACATAGTTTACGTTGGTGTATCTGATGATTTGAGTGGATATTGTATAGGATGAGGAGATAATTCGAAGGCAAAGTGGCAATAGTGACAGGTGGATCAAATGGTATAGGTGCAGCCACGGCAAGGAAGTTTGTGGCAGAAGGTGCTTATGTGTACATTGCTGACATCGATGAAGAGGCAGGGCTTAAAGTATGCCAAGAGCTCCATGGGAGTTGTTCATTTCTGAAATGTGATGTGGCATTCGAGAGCCATGTGAAAGGGGTTGTAGATCGAGCAATGGAGGAGAAGTGACGTCTAGACATCATGGTCAACAATGCGGGTATGTTGCACACTCACGGTAATTCCATCACTCAGGTTCCACTGGACACTTGGGAAAGAGTGATGGCAGTGAATTTGATAGGGTCTATGTTAGGCATGAAGCACGCTGCGAGGGTCATGATTCCACGCAACTCTGGTTCCATTCTCTTCAACTGTAGTGTGTTGGCACTTCTTAAGACAGATAATTGCTCTCATGGCTACATGGCTTCCAAGAATGCTCTGTTGGGGTTGATGAGGAGCGGTGCAGTGGAGTTGGCTAAGACAGGAATATGTGTCAATGTTGTCTCATCATATGCGATTGTGACAAAGATGATGGCAGAGTGGCTTGATGAGGCATCTAATGGGCAATGTCCTAAGGAGGTCCTTGAGGATGAGATTGAGAGGAACGCCACCAATGGAAGGAAGATTACTCTTGATGATGTGGCCAATGCTTTCTTGTTTCTAGCATCTCATGAAGCTTCCTATATCAATGGCCACAATCTTGTAGTTGACGGGGGTTATTCTATTCATGGGCGAGATATTGCGTCCTTCAAAGATCCACCTAAGTTGTAACAATGTTATATATTTTCAGTTGGAGCCTTCTTAAGAACTTATATTTGTTGGAATATATATGCTCCAACATAACTATTAGTTGTTAGAATAAGTCACAACAGAACTGCGCATATGTTGTGTATTTGTCATCAAATAAGATTTAGGCGTCCATTATGTTCAATTTGTTGTTCAACAACTCCAGTGCAACAAGAGAATCAATTGCTTGATTATGGTACAAAGTGAATTATGATCTATGACATATCTATTTGAAAATATACTTATAAGGCCTTAATTTTAAAGACAACATTGAGGGATAAAACAAGACAATATTGTTACCAGGGTCTTAATCCTATTTCATGAGACAACGAAAGATAAGATCACAAGTGTATTAAAGACTTCTAAAAGTTAAACTTAGCATGTAAACATGTGTGAACAGGTTCTAACTAATAAAAGGCTAGCTAATATTCTTTGCTCACACTACAAAAGGGAAACTGAAAGAAAATACCCATGTTCGCACCAACAACTCCATTAAGAGCAACTTAAGGAGAAATAAATCAATGCAATAATACAAAGATGCATTAGTGATAATTTTAAGAAACTGGGTGATCCCACAATACTAGTTTACAATTTCCGGGAGATCTTTATTTTTGTTGAAATCACATATTTTTAGAAAATATAAATATTTAAGCCTTGAAAAGGTCCATTTAAAGGATTCCAATTGAAGATGGTTTGATCGAACCACCTTAGATCAAACCCCCTTGGATAGAACCTTGCTAGTTTTAAACCATATCTATTACAAAGTCTCTTTTACACCTATCAAAATACTGATAAAAAACCACTTTTGATTTACCTTTTGGGGGATCAAATGAATTTATTTAATTTTTTCTTTTATAACAATTTAGTCCTTATTATAAGCTTCCCAAAAAGTATAATTTTAAATAAATTTATTTTTATTATTATATTTATTTTTTTATGTCTTGTGAATATAGGGTTTTCACCGAAAATAAAGCTCTTTGTTCTACATGTGGAAAAATATTTGAACATTATAAAAAAAAAAACTGAAAAATATCAGTGCACCAGATATTGAAGTCTTTGATCCAACAAAAAAAAATTGAATTTCAATACATACAAAAAACGTTATACATTATATGGTCTACCTATGTCTGAATTGTAATTGGCTTGACTTCGAAACTTGATTAAGGAAAAAAATTCAATAAAACACTATGAAACCAATTGGAAGCACTAGATACCATAGTTAAAAATTTAAATTCAAAAAAAAAATAAAAAAATTTATCCTTCATGGAAAAAAAGTTATGCATTATACAGTGAGCATCACTCCTTAAAAATGTTGTTTACTGAAAAAACTAGTTTTTGAAGGAGATGGATAGAGAAGTGCAATCTAATTCCAAAAGTTTTGAAAAAAATATATTTAGAATGTACAAACAAAATTTCACAAATCACTAGTTTGCATCATCTTCAAATTCATCATGGTTTAGCCGCTATAGGTGCCCGAAAGTGAAGATTTAGTTAGAAAAAATTAGTTGGGTGTCCAGTTTGGCCAAAATTTGTAAACCAATATAATGGGATCACCCAACTCTCCTTAAATATATCTATAAAATCTTAGTAAATTTTCTTTTTTTTTGGAAAAAAAAATTAAGTTGTATTGGCAAACCTTTCCTTAAAAAAAAATTTTGGCCATTTTTTCTACATCATTAGATATTAGTAGAAAATATTTGTGAATTTTTTGGGAAAAATATATTAATTATCATGGAAGATCCTTCCTCTAAAAAAATAGTTTTTTATGGAAAATTAGGGGCCCTAGGGGTAGCAATAATTAATTAGTTTATGGGGTCAAGGGGGAACAACATTTGCAGGGGTTGAGGGGGTAATGTCTCTTGAATGCATCTTCAATGTAATATTTAACGTCTTCTTGACTAGGCACTCTCTTTAGGTGTAGTATTCTAAATTAGAGTGGTTTATGGGAAAATTCTAAATATTTAGATTCTTCGTAAACTTATTATCTCTTCCTCCTTAGTTTTCTTCACCTTAATGTTGAGAATTGTAGAAAGCGGTTAAGAACTCACCTTCGTATTTATGTCCCCTTTACATAGGTCTAAGCCAATGAAAGGCATCCCATTATCATCAAGCCTATCTATTATGAGGCATCATGTGTCTGGATTTCCAAAATCTTGTTAGAACACACACATATATTGAGAGGGGGGTCAATTAGCATATACTTAAAATCAATTTAATTTCAACTTATCAATCAAGCCCTAAAGCTACCTTAATTAGATAACACAATAAAAGTAAGAACACATAACCATAACACTAAATATACATGGAAAACCCAACAAGGGAAAAATCATATTGAGAAAATCTATTTGGAAATACTGTCCAAATCTAACCTCACAAATGAATCAATGGTTACAACAAATTTAAGGTCTTTAACCTAAAGAAGTTTACAACTCCATGCTCACTTACATAATGAGGCTAAAACCTTTGAATACACCTCTTTGAAGAATCAAATGAAAAATCACACTCTGAAACACTTTTTCTATTGCAAATATGAGTAGTTTTTCTTTGCATTTCTTCTAGGTTGAAGATCTACCTATGTGATTTGGATATGTTGGTGAGAGTAGGTCAAAGGTGTTATATTCAAGATATTGTGTGATGGATCATCAAATAGAAAACATTGTGTTCACCAGTATGTGAACTATGTATTGCAGAGGTGTCTAAGAGAAATGTCTTTGCTCTGTATTTCTATGCATAATGGTTTTAGGTATTTTTATTCTGAGGAAGTGTTGATAGTGTTGGTATCTTTGTCTAGTCAAGATTATTTGAGGTTTGGTGCTTCAAAATATGTTTTTTCAAGTAAAATTGTATGGTAAATTTTTCTGAATGTACTAAGTGTGTACATTCTTTAGGTGAAATTTGTTGCAAAGGACTTTGATGGATTTCAGAGTGTTTATGGAATATTATAGATCATGTTTAAGCATGGTGTGTACTTAAAAGTTTAATGGTGTTTGCATGGGTATCAATTAACCTATTTTTTACATTGTGATGGATAATTATTATTTATAACTTAGTGTGTGGTTGATTTGTGTTGTTGATTTGGGTCTCAATTAAGGTTTGATGTGGTCTCCTTTTACTTTTATCCCTAATTCCATGGAAGTGTTTTGGCATCGACCTAATTTGAATTTACATGCTTGAACTGCATAGCCAACCTTTGAGAAGATTTCAACGTTGAAGAAAGTATAAGTATGAGTTGAGTTGTTGAGGGTTGAAAAGATAGATGTGAGAGATGTGAATGATGCAAAGTGTAGAGTGTTAAAATGTGAAATTGAGTAATGTAATGTGAGCTTTTGTGTGCAACATTTCATGTGTAATGCAGTGTGAGCTTTCATGTGCAACATTTTATGTGTAATGCAATGCGAGCATTCATACTACAAAGGTGTTGATGTCATTGTGGTGGATTCTCTATTGTATTGAGATGCTTTTCTGTATGTAACATTTATTTTCTATCTTCTTTTATATTATGGAAATGAGCCTTTCCTTTTTGGGTAGTGGGCCCTCTAGCAGTGAGGACCCTATTATATTTGGTATTGATTTTACTTATATTGTGAGCTAATCCTTGCCATGGTTTTTCCCTTCTTTGGTTTTCTATGTAAATATAGTGTTCTCTTGTGTATGTTGTTAAGTTTTTTTAGTTTCAATTATTCTCTTTTCATGATAATTCATCATAACAAATTTAAGGTTTTAATGAATGTGGATCTCAATGTTAATGCTCCAAGGTTTTCAAAGTTTGAAGGTACAACTGATTCACCTCCCTCCTCTTATTTATTTTGTGCATTCAGCAATTGGTATCAAAGTGTGGCTCCTTAGAAGAAATCTTAATTTCTTGATGTAGATCTTGGATGGCGCATAAGAAGGAGATCCCTATATTTGATGGATACAACTATGCATTTTGGAAAACAAGGATGGAAGGATTTCTGGAGAATCTGGGATATGATGTCTAGAAATCAGTTTGGGATGCATATATTATGCCTACAAATGGTTTCAACACTAAAGTGGAACTCAAGGCCTATGAAAGCAATTGTAAAGCAAGGTATGCTCTCTTGAGTAGTCTTACGAATTTTGAATTAGTGAAATTTATGAATCTAAAAATGGTAAAGCAATTTGGGAAAATTTGGAAAGCATTTATGAAGGAGATGATTTCTAGAATACAATGATCTACTGAGAGGGGGCGTGAATCAGTAGATACAAAAAATTTGGATCTCCCTTTATGTAAATTACTCTGTTAACTCCAAATACCTTGTGTATATTTCTTACTCAACTCTTACTATGTAGATTGAAAACTAAAGATGCAAACATAAATATGCAAATAGAAAATCAACACACACATGCCCAAAACATTGGATATATTTGGAAAACCCAAGATGGGAAAAACCATGGCGAGAAATGTTGCTTGAGTCTACTACTCAAATCCAACTTCACAATCCAAATCTCTATTAAAATGTTTAGGGCTACAACCCAAGGAACCTTCAAATCCATAATTTAGAAGCTATAACTTCAAGGATGCTAAAAACCCCTAGTTTAGGAGCTACAACTCCAAGGAGGCTACAATCCCCTAAACTTAGCTACAATTTAGTATAATGAGGCTACAACCTCTTACAACATTACAAGCTCATATATACATATAAGTGGTTCTACAAAAACCTAGGATGCATCAATACATCTAGTACATTATTGTACTTACTACAACTCACACTCTACTACTATACTTGCACTCTCAGCAATACACACTTTGTACTGCACTCTTCTTTGCACATAGAACAATCAGTGTTCTATCTTGTTACTCTTCTCTTCTTTCCCTTTCTATAGTGTCTCATACATCTACACTCACTTGAATCCAAACCTAGATGATAATCTATGTTGTGTCTAGGTTACTCACATATGTGCATTCACTATCTGCACTCTGAGCACTTTCTCTCCAGTACACACTCTTCTTGCAAATCCTACATTTTGACAATATCATATTGTCTTCTGTCTCCAGTGACCTACAATCTCTACCTTGAGATTCTCCCTACTGTCCAAATATTCTCAAATCTTTTGCTAAGGTTTCCTTCACTTGCAAAATTCAGTGGAAAGCTACCTATACATCAAGATAGGTGTGCCATCATCCAGCTCATTATAAATACATTTGATAAGGTTTATCATATATTAACATACCTTTGCATTGAGCCACACAACATTTAATTATGATACAGAGAATTTTTCTTCATTCTCTCTATCAAACCCTCAAAACAAATATGCATTAAATGTATTCTCCAAGGTCCATTTAATTCAATTCGATCTTCAAATATTTTGCAAATTATGTCTTCACTTAACAAATTAAATCTTCACTGAAATTGGTCATAGGTGAAGTTGGACCAATTAATTCCTTCCTTTGTGTCAGTTACCAAATGAAACCCCTATTCACATGAACTGGACCATTATGGATCTTCATGTTTGAATACTGGCCATTGATCTTCTCTCTCATGCCAAGATCCTACAATCCTCTGTTCATTGTTATACCTTAAAACACTGACCATCAGATAAGAGGTTGTTCCAATCTCCATTTTCAATCTATCATATTGTTGTGTCGAAGAGACACAATTCATAGTCCTGGCAATATTGCTTTGTCCACCCAATGAAGGTTATCATCGCTGCATTGAAGGGGTTCCCTTAAGAGTCCTACTAATGATAGAATGTCTCACTTACGAGACATCAAGCTATCCATGAGACATCAACTCCACTCTCATCAATATGGCATCACACTAATACCATTTGTTGTTGTAGACAAGTGGTCCCTACACCATCGCATTAGCACATGTCACCATCATGTTTAGACCTGAGGGGCATAATGGAGATCTATATAACATTCATTTCTTATACAATTTACACAAGTATCAAAAGATAAGAGCAAAGGAACAGTTTGAGTAGAGGCAGAGTTTTCTCATGGCTTGGTTAGGGTAAGACTATATCACAAAATACTTTTATGGTTTTTTTCTTGCTTTGCTACTTGTATGGATTTATATTTTTCTGGTTTACATAGTTTATGTTTGTGGATCTGATGGATTTGTCTAGGTATTATATAGGATGAGGAGATTTGGAGGAAAAGTGGAAATAGTGATAGGTGGATCAAATGGTATAGTTACAAGCAACACTAGCAATTTTAGGTGCTTCATTTGTGAAATGTGATGTGGCAATCGAGAGCCATGTGAGAGGGGTTGTAGATTGAGCAATGGAGGAGAAGGGAAATCTAGACATCATGGTCAACAATGTGGGTATGTTACACACTCATAGTAATTCCATCATGAAGGTTCCATTGGACACTTGGGAAAGAGTGATGGAAATGAATTTGACAAGTTTTATGTTAGGCATGAAGCATGCTGCGAGGGTCATGGTTCCAGACAACTCTAGTTCCATAATTTTCAAATGTAGTGTGTTGGTACTTCTTAAGATAGATAATTTCTCCCATGCCTACATGACTTCCAAGAATTCTCTATTGGATTTGATGCAGACCAACCAATGTAGTGGAGATGACAAAGACAAGAATACGTGTCAATGTTGTCTCATCCTATGCAATTGTGACAAAGATGATGGTGGAGTGGCTTGATGAGGCATCTAATGAGAAATTTCCTAAGGAGGTCCTTGAGGATGAGATTGAGAGGAACACCACCAATGGAAGGAAGATTACTCTTGATGATGTGGCAAGTGCTTTCTTGTTTCTAGTATCTGATGAGATTTCCTATATCAATGGCCACAACCTTGTAGTTGATAAGGGTTATTCTATTCATGGGCAAGATATTGCATCCTTCAAAGATCCACCTGAATTGTAACATTGGAGTTATATTTTTAGTTGGATAAATCTTAAGAGCTTATATTTCTTGGATGAATGCTCCAACATACTATTAGAATTGCTAGAATAAGTCATAACATAATTGCACGTGTTGTGTATGTGTCATCAAATAATGTTTAGGTGTCCATTATGTCCAGTTTCTTGATGAACAATTCTAGTGAAACAAGAGAACTAATTACTTTATTATGGTACAAAGTGAATTATAATCTGTGAGATATCTATCTAAAAAATATACTTATGAGGCCTTAATTATAAAAGACAACATTGAGGGGTAAGACACTTGAGACAATATTGTCACAAGAGTTTTGATCCTATTTCATGAGACAACTAAAGATAAGATCACAAGTGTATTAAAGACTTCTGAAAGTTAAACTTAGCATGTAAACATGTGTGAATAGGGTCTAACTCATAAATGGTTGGATAATATTCTTTTCGCACACTACAAAAGGGAAACTAAAAGAAAATACCCATGTTCGCACCAACACCTCCCTTAAGAGCAACCTAAGGAGAAGTAAATCAATGCAAGAATAAAAAAATGCATTAGTAATAATTTTAAGAAACCACCCTTAAATATATCTATAAAATCCAAGTAAATTTTATATTTTTTTGGAACATATATTAATTTTATTGGAAAACCTTTCCTTAAAAATTTTTGGTTGCAATTTTTTCTACATCACTAGATATTAGTAGAAAATTTTGTGATTTATTTTGGAAAAAATATATTAATTATCATGGCAGATCCTTCCTCTAAATTTTTTATTTTTTTATGGAAAATTAGGGCCCTAGGGGTGGCAACAATCAATGAATTTATGGGGTTAAGGGGCAACAATGCTTGGAGGGGTTGAAGGGGTTGAAGGGGTAAAGTCTCTTGAACACATCTTAATGCAACATTTAACCTCTTCTTGACTAGGCACTTTATTTGGATGTAGTAGCAACAATCATGAATTATATCTCTCCATGAGTTTCTCTAAAGAAGGTGACCTAGTATTCAATCTTGAAAATCTCATAAAAAATGGTTTTAGAACTACCACTTTTTAAAACTTGATTTAGATTTTTTCTTGGATTACTTTCCAAGTCTCTTGCATAAGAATAATTCCTCCTCCTTCTAAGGAGGCGCTTGATGATAAGAGGTTGTTGATTACTAAAATTTGAAAATTATAAAAATGTATACTATCTTGCACTACTACATTTGAGTTTGATCCCATTTGGAAGTGGGTATGTAAGCATTCCTTGGGTGAAGGATGCCCCTATGACCCTAGTCTATAGGAGGTTTAGGGGATAATTTTAAATTTTGAGATTATTCCTAAACTTCATTATGTCTTCATCCTTAGTATGCTTCACCTTAAAGCAGAGAACTATAGCAAGTGGTTTAGAACTCACCACCATATTTATGTCCTCTTTACATAGGTATAAGCCAATGAAAGTGTAGACACTAAAAAATTTCCTCATTGATATCATACATTCGAAATAGATGTACTAACATCATTTCCTCCTTAACCCATCCTATTTTCACTTCATTAATTTAAATAGTTGAGCTATTTAATTATTTGCATCATTTTTCATCCATTAACCTCATTAATTAATTAGGTTAATTCCCTAAGACATCTTATTTAATTAAATAGCCTTAAGTTATTTAATTAAATATCATTCCATCTCTACACCATTCATTAAATCATTTAATTTAATGGATATCATTTTAATTCCTCCAAATCCCCTAATTGCATGATTAAACCTTATTTAATTAGCAATTAAACTAACTTTCCTCTAGGTAAAGGGAATATTCCCATGGAATATTCCTTATCCCTTTTTTTGCACAATTAAAAATTTGTTTATTTTGTAAATTTCCTTTTTCCTCACCCATAGGAATATTATAAAGAATATTCTTATTCCTCCATCATTTGAAGAAGGGATATTTTTACTTGGCTTCTTAAGCAGGTTTTAACCTTTAACCTATGGAACAAGTCACCTTTGACCTATGTGAGCGAGTCAAAAGTGTGTTTTTTCTAGGGGAGTGTGAACCCTTGATTGAAATTTTATCATGCATTCTCATCCATTGATGAGAATCCATGATCCATGCCTTTCATCTCCTTCATCTTAGACTTTTGATTAATCTTTCTGATCTCAACCCTTCATTCCTCATTTTCTCTCCTATAAATAGGTCACTATTTGGAGACAAATAGATTCATCTTTTTCAGAGCAAAGTCATGCTATTGAATTCACTTGCATCCATACTCTCATATTTACTCACATTTTAGCTCATCTTAGTTAATTGCATAATAGCTTAGAACATCCATTAATGGATTTGATGCATCCATCTTAATTTGTATATGAATTATGGTTTCCATCTTTTAGCTTAGAATTAGCTTGGATTAGCTTAGCATTAGCATAATCAATACATTTTTAGCTTAAAATCATGATAACATAGCTTGCATCATGTTAATTTTTAGCATAAACTAGGTTTTCATACATCAATAACAATGGTTTCATTGATTCTCTTCCATAGAATCAACTAAAATAGGCTCATTGATCACAGGATTGGGAAAGGATCATCATTTCACATCAACACGACTCCAATTCCAAAATAAGATAAGTTTCAAATGGGGTAGATTAGGCATTTAATTTTTTTCTTAGTTTGTAGCTTTCAATTTTAGTAAAATGCTTAGTTTAAATTTCTAATTTGAATGATCTTTCTTGTGTTTGATGTTGTGGATGTGTTGTTTATATGTGGTTGTCATTGATGTCAACACTATTAGCATTTCATGTATTGAAGGTTGTATATGTTAAGGATATTGGGAAAATTGTAAAAGAAAGTGTTCCAGGTTCCCAATGGAACTGTGTAGGTCATGAAGGCGTCTTGTTTTGTATGTTGAATATCAATTGCTATGGATGAAAGGGTTTATTTTTTAGAGTATCTAGATCATCTACCAAAAGTTTCAGAGGTTCTTGTGTAGATTTGATCATGTTGTGGTCTAGCTATATTTTTGTGGTCTCTATTAGCATTCCTAAGTGAAGATTGTGTGATTCTGGTAATTCTAGTTACTACAGATGTTTCTTGGCATTTTTGGATGTCTCTAGATCATGGTCTACCTTTGTGATATGTCCACATTGTTCGGTGTGCTAGTGGTCGAAGATTTTTCTTTGTATGTTCAGTTTTTCATGTTCTTGGCTAACATGATGGTGGTAATGTGTTATGGATCCTTGAAAATTAAAATTTGAATGTTTGGCATGCTTTTGAATATTGTTTTGGGTCACATCATTGTATTGTCTGATGGTGTTTAGATCCACATTGAAAATTTAATTGTAAATTTTGGCCGACATTGCAAATATGTTCTATTTTTTTGGCTAGCTAAGTTGTTGATGTAATCTCATGTAGTTGATATATAAGAGAAATTTTTTCATCGGTGAAAATTTGGTTTCATGTGCTAGGTGTGCTCCTAGGTGAGCATGTGTGAATATCATTCAATTTCATAGTAGAGTGTGAAGAAGCTCGAGTGAAGTAGTTTGAGTGAAAAGTGAAGGAGTTTTCTATGCTTAATTGGAACTATAATCAGGCTTGTTCAGAAGCTATTTTCTTAGTTCATACCCTCTATATTTAATCCTATTATGTATTTTTAAGAAGTGATCCCCTTCTGTAACTAAGCAATGAGTTCTAGTTAGTATGTCTGAATGCATGTGCATTTCCAATTATTGTTTTCATTATAATTTTAATAGGGTATAATATTGTGGACTAACATCCACCATGGTTTTTCCCCTAATAGAGTTTCCACCTAAAAAAAATTGGTGTTCTCTATCTCTCTAATGTGTTAATTGCTTATTCATCAGATATGAGATTAAGAGAAGTTTGAAAATTTTATTATTTTGTGACAACTGATTCACCCCCCCTCTCAATTGTTTGTCCTTGTTTTTCCAACAATTGGTATCAGAGCAGGTTCCTTTGAAGAAGTCTAAAAGGTTGAGGTGATCCAAGATGGCAACATACAAGGACAATCCTAGATTTGATGAAACTAAATACTCAAGAAATTTAGGATGCAATGTCACCTAAGGTGTATTGGTGAATCTTTCTAAAAGATTACAAAATATTGATATGTTATTCCTTGGAATGGTCCCTCCACTGCTGATGAGATCAAAGAAGTTGAAAACAATATCAAGGCTATTGAAGCTTTGGTGAGTTCTCTGATAGATGCAAAGATGGAAAATGTGATAGAGCTGCAGACAACTCAAGACACTTGGATGAAGCTAGAAACTTTGTATGAAGGAGATGCATAGGTGAAGATGGCTAAGCTACATAGTTTGAAAGGAAAGTATGAGAATTTGAAGATGGGTGAAGATGAAGATATCACTTATTTTATGTAAAGAGTAAATGAAATAGTGATGGATATTATATGTGTTGGTGGTTCTTTGGATGAAGATGAAATTGTGGCTAAGATACTCATATCCATGCCTCCCTCCTACAAAGTGAAGGCTCCTGCTATTGAAGATCTCAAATTAGTAACAAAGATGACAAGAGGCATGTTGGTTGGAAAGCTTGTTGCTTTTGAATTAAGTGAATTTGGTGAATTTGTTCTAAATACTGAATCTACATTCAAGGCTACTATAATCGGAAGTAACAAGCAAAGATATGGTCTAGGAGAGTGTTCCAAAAATATATCCAAGTATGATGAAGAACTAAAATAGCTTGAAGATAAAGAAAGAGAGGTAGAAGAATTGGAAGCACTAATTGTAAAGAAAGAAGGTAGAGGAAAAGGTAAGTATGAGGGAGTGTTTCCTATTAAATTTTTTTCTTGTAGTAAAATAGGTCATTTTGCATCAAGATGTCCTAAAAGAGTTCCTGGATCTAAGCCTAACAAGTCTAGATTCGAAAAGAAATGTTACTTTGTTGAAGGAGTGATTGATGATGAGTTTGATAAAGATAATGGAAATGAAGATGAATGGGTTTTCATTGCTGCCATTGAAAATAGTCATGTGGCTACTGAATCTGCTAAAGATGAGAAAGCTTTTGCAGCTTGAGTTGAAGAGAAGGATGAGTGGGTTATTGGCAATGGATGCTCACATCATATGACTAGTGATACAAACAAATTTGTAAGTCTAGAGAAGTATGATGGTGGTGTTGCAAGATTTGGAGACAACAATGCTGGTGTGATTAGTGGCAGAGGTTCTATTTTTCTTGGTGGTAAGGATAGCATTGATGTTGTTCTTTATGTCCAAGGCCAAAAGCACAATCATTTGAGTGTTAGACAGATGGTGGACAAAGGATATGATCTACAATTCAAAGATGGAAGTTGCAAGATACTTGGAAGTTCCAGCAATATGACCACTATAGGTAGAAAGACAAAAGGTAATATTTTTCACCCGAATACTGTTAGTGGGAGTTGTTTAATTTCTCAAGTAGATGAAAGTTGGTTGTGGCATAGGAGGTTGTATCATGTAAATTTTTATAACATTATCAAGCTAAGTTCCACTCAAGCAGTAAGAGATCTACCTAAGTTAGTGAAGCCTACAAACACAATTTGTAAGGAGTGGTAGATGGGTAAATAGACTAGAGTCTCCTTCCAAAGAAAATAGTTTCATTCAAATGATTTGTTGGAGCTGCTATATAATAACCTCTGTGGTCCCTCCAGAGTCAAAAGTATTCATGGAGAAAGGTACTTTATATTGATTATTGATGATTACTCTAGAATGATATGGGTTTCCTTCTTAAGAGAAAAATGTGGAGCATGAGAAAGGTTTGAAAGAAAATTGTTTGAGATCTAATAGAGGTGGTGAGTTCACCTGAAAGGAGTTCAACTCTTTTTTGTGAAGAACATGCAATCATAAGATAGTTATTTGCTCCTCGAACCCCTCAACAGAATGGAGTTGCAAAGAGAAAGAATAGAACAATTTTGGATGCTACTAGAATAATGATGATAGAAGGAAATGTGCCTCAGATCTATTGAAGTGAAGTTGTAAGCACTACTGTGTATACTTCGGTATGTGCAGGATCATGATGGCCCAAAAAGTGGCAATATGATGGATATGTGGCTGATGACTATATTTTTACTAAAAATTGATGAAACAAAAAGAGTTTTTAAAGGAGATTTTCATCTTTCCACCAATATAAATTATGCTTTACATTTAATTTAATAAGTAATTATTATTCATTTTCTATTCAAATTACAACTAAAGTCCTTATTGATAGGCTGATTGAAAAACATTTATAGCTTTCAAATGGTATCACATTTTTTGAATCCAAAACATGCGTCACATTCTATGCTTTGCATACTATAGGATTAAAAAAATAAAATCAAATTTCATGAAGTTTTGACCAAGTTAAGGTGGTTTGACATACAAGCTTATATATTTTTTAAAAAAATCTAATAAAAAATTAATAATTAATTATTTACTTTGAAAAAAATTATGAAAAAATATGCATCACATCGGGGCATGAGTCCTCTACTTATATATAAAATCTTATAAAACAATATTATCATTTTATTGTGGTTAGGGTGGTATACAAACACCTACTTCTTATATTTTCTCTAAAATTTAAGTACCACTTCATTCAAATTTCAAATTTTCACAAAATAGATTTATTTAGTTTTTAAACAAACCTAGTAGTTTAGAAATTACATTCAATTTTCTATAGATTCTACTGTTACATATTTTTGAAATAATATAGATAACTTATTCAAATTTTTGCGTCGAGTTTCCTAACTTTGATTTTTCTGAATTTTTTGTGACTTAAGGGCCTATTTTTTCCATGATGATCCTGTACATACCCACTTTATATCGGGTAAATTTTAATGGTAATTCTAGTAAGACCTCTTTTGAGCTATGGTTTGGTTATAAGCCTATTGTTAAATATTTCAAGATCTTTGGAAGAAAAAGTTATATCAAGAGAGCTGATGATATAGGCAAGTTTGATGTAAGAAGTGATGAAGGAATATTTTTAGGTTACACTACTAAAATCAAGGCCTACTGGTGCTATAACAGAAGACTGAGAAAGATGGTTGAGAGTGCAAATGTTAGAGCTGATGAGGAATCTACCTAATTATCTAGATATTATGGTTATGATTCAGATGAAAAAATACAAGCCAAGGGAAGAATTCTTAGACACATAACCAGCTTTAGATTATTCAATATGTTCTAGTAAATCAACCTCAATTCATTTTGGTAAATCAAGTAAGTCAGGAAGCAAAGACAAGTGCAAGTGTAGAAGAAAGATCAAAAGAATCACAAGCCTGCGAAAGTCCCAAAACTCCAAGGTATGCAAAGCTAAATCATTCTAAAAGTCAAATTATAGGAGATAAGAATAAAGAAGTGAAAATTAGAAGAAAGATTGCAAAAGAGTATTGCCTAATTTCCAAGATTAAACCTAGAGATGTCACTAAATCCTGCCAAGATGAACATTGGATGGAAGCTATGAAGGAAGAGTTGGTGCAGATTGAAAAGAATGACACGTGGACACTAGTTCTCATACCTAAAGACAAAAATATGATTGGCACTAAATGGGTGTTTTAGAAGAAGCTAAATGAACAAGGTCAAGTGGTCCAAAATAAAGCAAAACTAGTATGTAAAGGGTATTCTCAAATGGGAGGTGTTGATTTTGAAGAAAAATTTTCCCCTATTGCCAAAATTGAAGTTGATAGATTATTTCTTGCTTATGTTGCATACAAGAACTATAAAGTCTATCAAATGGATGTGAAGTCAACATTTATGAATGTATAACTAGAAGAAGAAGCATACATTGAACAACTAGATGGATTTTAGCTAATTAGCAAGGAAGATATGGTTTTCTACTTGAATAAAGCTCTATATGGACTTAAGGAAGCCCCGAAAGCTTTGTATGCTAGATTAGACAAATAATTACTAAAGCTTGGATTCACTAAAGGTACTGTTGATAGCAACTTTTATTTCAAATTGGATCATGATAAAGAGTTAATTATAGAATTTTTTTATGACATCATTTTTTAGGAGATGACAATCTATGTATGAAGTTTTCTAATGAAATGAAGGGTGAATTTGAGATGAGTGATTGGATAGATGAAGTTCTTTCTAGGATTTCAAGTTACCTAGTTAGACAAGGGAATTTTCATTTCTCAATCCAAATATGTGAGAGAGCTACTAAAGAAATTTGGGATGGAAGAATCAAAGCCTGTTGGTACTCCCATGGCAACCAGATGTAAGCTAACATAGAATGATGATTCCCCTAGGGTGAATCAAACTAGATATAGGTCAATAATCAGTGTATTTATCTATTTAACCCATACTAGACAAGATAATATGAATGTTGAATGTATGGTTGCTAGATTTCAGGTTGATCCAAAAGAATCACATGTGACTGTTGTTAAGACAATCTTTAGATATTTGAAAGGAACAATTGACTTTGGACTTTGGTATCCAAAGGATGATGGTATCACTTTGAGTGCATATACTGATGTAGATTGGGCCGGAGATGTAGATGACAGGAAAATTACTAGTGGTTGTTCTTTCTTCCTAGAGAAGAAGTTGGTGTCCTAGTTGAGTAAAAAGAAAAATTCCATTTCTATATCTACTGCTAAGCATAATATTTTGTTCTACAAATAATTGTACTCAAGTGATGTGGATGAAACAAATGTTGAAAAATATTAGGGTGATATATGAAGAGCATATTGCCACATACTGTGAAAATTCAAGTGCAATAAATATTTCAAACAATCTAGTGCTACACTCTAATAGTAAACATATATCAATCAAGTTTCACTTCTTGAGAGAGAAAGTGAATGAGAAAGAAGTCAAATTGGATTATGTGCCTACCAAAGAACATATTGCAAACATCTTTACTAAGCCATTGCCAAAGGATACTTTTGAGTATCTTAGATGAATGCTAGGGGTAATTACCCCTCCTGATAAGAACTAAAAGATGCATTTACTTGCATCAATCTATCAGCTACAATGCTATATTCTAATCTTGATTGGTGTTTTTGTGGCTGCTACTTAGGGGGAGTAGTTAGATGTGTAGATATGTGGTTCAGAGTGTGTATATGGAAAGGTCATGGTTACCTTTTCCATTGATCTCAAAGGGGGAGAAATACAATGTGAAAATCTTCCAAGGAGAAGAGCATTGTGGGAGAAAAGTAGTTAAGAAGCAAGTGTGTTGGGTTGATGGTATTTTTCACATCATGTGTTGTCATCAATGCTAAAGGGGGAGATTGTAGGATGCTATGGATGTGTTTATGATATGTGGTTGTCATTGAGGTCAAAACTATTAGCATTTGGTGTATTGAAGGTTGTATATGTCGAGGATATTGAGAAAATTGTAAAAGAAAGTCTTCCAAGTTCCCAGTGGAATTGTGTAGGTCATGAAGGAATCTTGTTTTGTGTTGAAGATCAGATATTGTTGACTAAAGGGTTTATTTTTTAGAGTATATATATGTATCATCTAGTAGATGTTTCAGAGGTCTATGTGTAGAATTTACCGTGTTGTGATCTGATAGTATTTATGTGGTTTATGTCAGCGTTCCTGAGTGAATATTGTGCGATTCTAGTAATTATAGTTTCTTTGGATGTTTCTTGGTGTTTGTGGGTGTCTCTAGATCATCCGCTATCTTTGTGATACATCCACATTATTCAGTGTGCTAGTCGTCAAAGATTTTTCTCTATATGTTTGGTTTTTCATGTTCTTGGCTGACATGATGGTGGTAACATGTTGTGGATCCTTGAAAAGTAAAATTTGAATGTTTTGCATGCTTGTGAATATTGGTTTAGGTCGCATCATTGTATTGGGTGATGGTGTTTAAATCCACATTGAAAATTTAATTGTAAATTTGGGTCGATAGTGCAAATATGTTCTATTTTCTTGGTTGACAAAGTTGTTGTAATCTCAAGTAGTGGATATATAAGAGCAATTGTTTCATCGACACAAAGTGTTCTTCGTGTGCTAGGTGTGCTCCTATGTGTGTATGTATGAATATCATTCGATTGCAAGGCAGAGTGTGAAGAAGGCTAAGTGAAGTGTGAAGTAGTTTGAGTGAAAAGTGAAGGAGTTTTTTGTGCTTAATTGCAACTATAATGCAGCTTGTGTTGAAGCTATTTACTCAGTTTGTACTCTCTAGATTTAATCCTATTCTATATTGTTGGGTAGTGAGCCCCTTCTATAACTAAGCAGTGAGCTCTAGGCAGTGTGCCTAAATGCATGTGCATTCTCCTTATTGTTTTCATTATAATTTTAATAGGGTATAATATTGGGCACTAACATCCACCATGGTTTTTCCCCTAACAAGGTTTCCACATAAGAAATCTTGGTGTTCTCTTTCTCTTTGATATGTTAATTGCTTATGGTTAATTTCTTACTCATTAGATTTGAGAGTAAGTTAAGTAAAGTTTGAAAAGTTTACTATTTTGTGACAACTGATTCACCCCCCCTTAGTTGTATGTCCTTGCTTTTCCAACAACTTGTAGATGTAGGTGTTGTTCCCTTAGCACACACGCCCCATTATTGAATGGGGACACTCTTTTTCTACCTCGTCAGGTTGTTTTGTCATTGTCTCATTTTGTATGCCCCTATTTTGGTGTCCTAGATGGTCAGTGTATCCTCAAAGTCTCATCCTAGGTTGACTATTCCTTATCCCCTCAAAATTTTCTAAGTCCTAGGCCTTAATGGAGTTCCTTGGCAGTTTTCTCATGTCAACATCCTTGTTATCTCCTAGGACTAGCCCCTTGGGTTTCCCATCATAGGTTTTTCGTTCGGTGCTTACTATTTCGAATGACCAAATGACTCAATCTTTACGTACCTCAGGGTCTAGTTAGTCATCCATCGTGCCTTGATGCCTTTGGTGGCCAAGTTTAAATTGCACTACCTCAAGACCCTATAGACCCAACCCTCCAAAATGCTCCTGCTAGACTTTTGTTCCCCTTTCACCATCCTCGATAGCTATCCTTTTGGAGCCTTCCTCTACTCGAGACTTGGGTCTTTAACCACTATCCTCACAAAATTGTGTTGCAAAAGGGCCATCCTTCGCATACCCTAGACCCGGTTAGCTAAAATTCTCTTCCCGAGGTGCCGTTGTGAGTTCTCCCTTTGATGACAAACATCAGCTGACATCATTCTGGCCTCTAAGTCCTGGACCTCCTTCGGCTATCTGGGATTTAAACTCACCTAGTCTCTCATCCTTTGTACAAGAATTTATGGGTATATTTAATGTTGATTAAAGGTATAAATATCTTAGCTAACCTATCATTTTCACAATGTCAAGATAGTTAGAGGAGTTTAAAGAAATTTTTAAAAAGTCAAGTGTCTCCATCGCCAATCACCCTTGCACCCACCGCCCTCATTTGTTGATCCTTTGTAGATTTCATAGTTTCCTTCATTGGGTTCTTGAAGTAGGTTAAACGCCTGCCCCTCCTCATGGTCTTTTGTGATTTTTTCATTTAAAAGGTGGATAAAACAAGTTTAAAATACATTCATTTGATAAATGAAGAGAATTACTCAAACCCCCAAAACATCATGAAAACTGAGTCCAGAACTTTACCCTCTTGGCATTTTTCTTCATGTAGAGTGTTCGCGTCCTCTGGACTTGAGCCTTCCCATTACTACAAAAAAATTTGGAAACATCCAACATTCAAATGGCGGGATGCCTCCTCCGGCCCATGACCTTGGGCCTCCTTTAGTTGATCGCCATTGTGACTTAAAATGAATTAGAAACCTTAGCCTCCATCCATGCCTCCCGGGCCCGGTCCCTTGGGATTATGTCCCCGGGATGCCACTTGATCTTCGCCAATTCCACACAATGATTCGGCCCTGTCTACCCGAGCCTCAGGGTCTAGCTTTCCTTCTGTCATCCGAGTTAAGCAAACAAAGTGAAATGTTCCCTTAAGTCTTTGAGCTTCGCTTCACAAATTTCCATCTGTAGACTTCCTTAGTGACTTCGTCATTTCCAAATGACCATTAGAAACCATCCTTCTAACCTCTGGGGCCTATCCATTTAATCACTAGAAAAAATTTAACAAAGGATTCATGAATCCAAATGTTATGCTGGGTCTGATCCACTAGGCCGCCCCTGCCAAACTTATGCTCAATGCTCGCTATTTTCAAATGGCTATTCTCTGACAATTTCCCGGTTGTGGAGACTCAAATGCTTAAAAGATCAAGAGGTTATGTAGAATTCCTTCTACCTCTCGAGTCCCAGACCCCAGAACTACGACACCAAAATTTTGTTTCCTTCTAGTCGTCCCAAACAACAAAACCCCAATAGCTTTCCCTCCTTACACCTCTAAATTCTCTAATAGGCATCCAAATGACCTTCAATTTTAAAACCAATCTTGACCTACATGCTTAAATTTGACCCTCTCCTGCATGAGACTTTCAAACCATGAAAATATGAAGCCAGGAGAAACCACCCAGATTGCCTTGCCCTGTTCTCCCTTCAAGACAACATTCCTACTAGGGAAATCTACCCCCCCTGGGCCTGGATTGTCCAAATTCCCTCCAGTGAACTACTAGTGGCATCTTGAAGTGAATGTTTGATTTCATGAATGATATATTGTCTAATTGGGCTTTGTCCATGGGGATTTTGGCTGACATTGATGTCTTTAAGCTTAATTGTACTAATCATGCCTCTATCTGCAGGATATATGGAATCGACTGTAGGACCCTTAGGGGAAGTTGCAGAGAAGGAAAAAGGGAAGAAATAAAGTAGAGTTCCTCATGGGAAGGGGAAAAAAGACTAGATGAAATACCAATTCAAAGGGGAGCCTTTGCATTCAAAGGTTGTTACATACTAGAAAGAAATCACAGACACCAATATCGGGCAAGTAGATATTGATGAATTCAAGCAAAGGGTTAGGGTCAACCCGACCATGAAGAATTTAACATCAATTAGAAGCAGTGGAATTACTAAGGTTGCAGGATTTCCCATGTCCCTCACCACTCCTAAGCTAGTAATGACATGTAGGCAGGCATACCAGCTAGATACTCGAACAATAGTTGATAAAGAAGGAAACATTCTAGCTAACATGTCTGGTGAGGCAATAACGAAGACCTTGCACATCCCTACCTTTGGGATAATGGAATTTCCAATCATAGAAAAATGTAACGCAATGTGGGATGAGGACCTAGGTGGCTATAAGAAAGTCACAAACTAGTACTGGCTCAAAGAGAAGTGGGGCAACGCTATGAATGTTCCTCAGGAACTTTTTTGTAGTGACTTTCATGAAGATTATCACGATTTGGTGACTTTGTTGAGCAGAGTGATGGGCCTTCCCATTGCTATGTTTTTTCAGGAGTGGATGGTATATTTTGTAGAGTAGATTCTCTATGGAAAGGAGGATTTCACCACACATGCCTCATTCTACTAGGGAGGAATAATAAGCAACTGCTTCCATGAGCAGTTTATGAATGTCAAGAAGACCTCTAAATTCTACATGACCTCCTATCTTGTTTACTCACTGACCAAGCAACGATACTACAATGGGTTGTTCAAGGCACCTAATGTGGAACCAAGCTATACATTGAAGTTCTATGATAGATACCCTAAGCTCTAGTTCAAGAATTTTAAGAAGGATTATTGCAGGGTGAATGATGCCTTCATGGGTCACATCATTAAACTACTTGGAGGGGATATTGAAAGAAGAATTTTCAACAGTGCTCAATCATTCCTAAAGTAGTACACCTTATAATTTATCTAATACCCTAATTTCACCTACATTCATGCCCAAGATTACATAGAGAGGCTAAATAAGCTGCCCCAGTATCCCAATGATTGGATTATATTGCTAGAACTTTATCGAAAACCATGACATGTGCATACCCTTCTTAGCAGAAAGTACTTGGCAGGGATCACATATCCCCTTTCTTTTCTCCAAGGGATGTACAAGCTACAAAATTATCATTGTGTAGGGAACTTAGAGAAGGAACTAGCAGAACATCATTTTCACCTACACACTACTCTCCCATGGATGGACCCGTATGGGATTATAAGGAAAGCACTAGGACGAAAGTATGCCCATTTTCATCATAAAGAATATTTCTAGGAAAATCGCAAAGATGATAAGGAGGTACGCATGATGCCCTACATGTGAATGACGACATACTTTGTGAAAATGGTCAATATATTTCCTGTACTTGACCAAGTTGAAGAACATGAAAGCACCGTAATGGACACTAGGTACAATGCAGTCGCCAACTTACAAACATCAGTGATAGATTGTGATGAGCAAGAGGTCGATGACCTCGATATTATAACCAAAGCCATTGAGGCTTGCACCAAGGAATGGGTCAATGGATAGGTGGCTCGATTGAAGCAACAAGGGGTGGTCTTAACATATGAAAGGCTCAAAATAAATCCTAGTGCAACAGATGATTTTTTTGCTACAACCTCAATAGGAGAGACATCTAGGTCCCCTCCACTCACGAGATCAAAGAAAAGGAAAGATTCATGAGCAATAGCTTGACCCAAAGGTGTATGGTAGAAAGGCCTTAGAGGGTGAGTCCTCCAAGAGACATAAGGGCTCGGGAAATACCACTATAATGCCTAGTATACAGGATGATCCACTCCATGAGGGAGAAGATATGGAGGCTAATCCACCTAAGTCTTTGTCGGCTACCTCCGCTGCTGCTACTCTTCCATCCATCTCGCAGGGTATGGTTGCTACTTCTCCACCCACAGTGGACATCTCAGTCCACCTTGCCTCATCTCCACCAATTGGGAAACTTGTGATGATTGATTCATCTTTGGCTGCAACTTCTCCACTTTCCTCTACCTCCATGTCTCCCACCACATCACTTTAGCTGAAAATGACAACAATACCAATTCCAATGCTCACACTATCAGGGAATTCTCACGGTATATGAAGAATTTCCCTTCTGAGAGTTTTGAGGTATTGTCAAATCCTACTATCCAGGCTACCCTAACATAGGTTCTAGCAAGCGTCCCTCCCTTAGAACCTCCAATAGAATCACCAACAATGGATGCCACACTATAAATCTTCAAGGAATGGGAGAGGTGGGAGATTGAAACTTCAAAAGCATTGGAGGAGGAAGCAAACAAGTACCACAAGCATTTGAAATATGAGCATTGGCTAATTGAAAAGGTGGTCCATGAAGAAGAAGAAACAATATCTTCTAAAATTGGAGATGAAGAAGAGGATGTTGATGGAAAAATTATTATACAAACATTTGATGGTGACTTTGAAGAAGAGTTGGTTTGGAAATTGAAGGACGTTAGAGAAGAGGTAGAAAGGTCACCTCCCAAAGAAGAATGGTGAGAGGGTGACAAGATAGAAGAAAATGTGAAACTTCCTACAATGGAACTGCAGGAGGATGTATCACCTCCTCATAAAGAAGAAGAAAACATAGAAGAAGAAAAGCCTGAAGGTGAGTTTCAAATTAACAAAAGCCTCAAAATTGAGTAGCCCAAAGAGAATGAGCTTGAGGACGAGTAGTATGATGTAAAGGAAGAGGAGGTTGAGAGGGAGGAAGGTCCCAAAGAACACTTACCCACCAAGTCCTTGATCAAGTGCATAGCATTCACTTGGGACTCTGATGAAGAAGGGGAAGATGCTAGGGTTGAGAAGGAGGCTTCTAAAGATAAGGAAAATGAAGTCATAAGGGATAAAGAAAAGGCTCAAATGCCCAAGTGGTTAGAAAGACAACTTGATAAGATTGCTCAAGCTCCGTGAGATCCAAGAGTGAGATTCGAGGCTATCTTAACCATAGCACAGATCACCACCAAGAAGGATAAGAAGCCTAAGTTTAAGTCAAAAGTAACAATGGATGCCTCTAGATAAAGGACCATTTGAATAGCCACACTAGTAGTAGGAGAAGGAATAAGTTAGAATGTTTCTACTATTGACTTAGGAATAACTACAAGAGAACAGAAAGTTGAACACCTCCAAGAGTCTGTCGCTACCGTAGTGCATCTCATTCAACAAGATAAGACTTTGAAAGAGGGAGTTAAGGCATAGGTAGCTGATCTAACAACTTACATCCAACAATTGTCTTCAACAAATGGAATTCCTACCACATCCTCAGCCCCGCCTTTGTTTCTATCAAAAGAGAAAATAGACAAATTCAAAAGGAGAAGTAACTTGGATAAGACTATGAAAAGTTGGTTCTAATAGGTCTTATATACTGGTAACATAGGCATTAGCCATGCAGCTAGGAAAACAAACAAGTTCTTAGATCTACAACAGTCTCTTGAGGGTACAAGAAAATTTGTCATTGACTTTCTTGCGAGATATGAGTCACCTACCCAAAGATTGAGGCTATTCTCAAACTACCAAGCATGACTTGGGAAAAGGAGCTTGCATTCAAGAATGATGATCATTGGTTGATGGATGTATAGAAGTGGGACTTTGAGAATAGGAAAGAAAGGTTGGAGCTGGTGCTCGACAGGGTGGATTTGAATATTGAATGGGCTAAGAAAATTAGAGAAGATTGTACATGATACTTGAAGCTGATGATGGGGTATGACATGCCTGTCGTATAGATTGATCCAGAAAATATAAATCACCATTTCCAAAAGAAGATAGAGGATGGAATATCAGATGAGATAATCACCAATGTCATGATTTTTTCTGCCTGGGCCTTTCCCCAGTCAAATTTATTCAGAGACCACACTACCAAATATGAAAAATACTGTGAAAAGCTTCTAAGCATCTCTAAAGAGTGGAGTTACCAATTTCTATGATCTGAGATTTTGGAGGTCAACAAGCTCCAACCAGTAATTTTGAGGTTCATGGAATATGTAACTTTGAAGAAGCAGGAAGACAACCCTATTATTAATAAAGAATTATTGATAGAGTAGCTACAACAAAAGAGAAATCAACAAAAGACAAAAATGTTATAGTGCTATCACTAGAAGAAAAAATAGGGATAAAGACAAAGTTGTATTTTAAATTGTAAAATATTGTGGTGTAGGTAGAACCCTAACTTGTGGTGAATATTGGCCTCAAAATGCAAACTAATCTTGGTCATTCATTCTACCTTTTGGACAGTATAAATAGGGGGTGTCTTCTCATTTTCAAGAGAGTTGAGTTGTTGTAATGACATGCTGTAGAAATTTTACTGAAAATACATTGACTTTGTTGCATTTTTTGAGTTTCTCTCTATGTTTCGTGATTCAATCTCCTATAGTTAGATGTTTTAGTTAGATTTACATTTTTTTTGTAGTTAGTTTTGGATTACTTAGATAGAGTTGGTAATGCTGCTTTGTTATTATGAAAAAATTTGTTGTGTAGATGCCTTTGAGTCCATAGTTTTTTCTATTTGTTGTTGGTAAATGGCTATGTAAAGTTAGTCTAGGATAAAAATTCAAGCTTCTTTAAACCTTTATATTCATTAATGCATGTATATGGTGGGTGAATGGTAAAGTATTTGTAGACCTTGGAAGGTAGCACGAATTTCATGATACTGTAGGCTTCTTGGTTAAGTGAAATCTTGTTTAAAGGAAGTTGTCCACAGTAGAACCTCCATGATCACTATTCATAGTTAGTGGAAAATCTAGGAAACTCTCCTTTTCCCTGCTCTTTTTCCCCTTTTTTTAGAAATAACCTATGCTAAGGTTCGTTACACATTGTAATGATAAAACTTAGGGAAAACACTAGGGTTTCATATGATTATTTAAACCTAGAGAAAAATACATATCAATTTCCATCATAGAAACTTCAATTCATGAGATCTACTTTACATCCAATTGTGTAGGTCCACCTTGTGATTCTAGTAAATCACATGAAACAATTGAGATATTCCAAGTACTATCAACACCTAACATTAGAGACCTTGGGATAGTGTTCTATAATCTGATTGTGGAAGATTGTCTTTCAAGAGAGATAGTGCACCTATGCACTACCTGTGTTGAGAAGTGCATAAAAAATACATCAACAGAAATGGAACTAGAAGGAGGGAAGAGCTAAGCTGGATCAAGGTGATTCGCTCTCCCTAGAGAGGTTGTGAAGAGTTATAAGGTCAATGCCAAATGCAAGGGAATTCCAAAAATTGTAGCCTCCTACAAGAGTAAGAAGAACTAGGAGGGAGCATGCAACCTCTTCTTCTTCATCCTTCCCTCCCACTTCACCTTTACCCTCACCTCCTTACTCCTTCCATCCACCTCAAAGTCAGTAGACTTCCTTCATCTTCATCCACTCTGCCCAGTTGTACCAAATTGCTTTTCCACCTCTTATCTCTAGCAGCCAGGTAGTTTCCTCTCTTCTTTCCCTTCAAGTTCAAGGAGTAGTCCAAATAGCCGCGACCTAGGTATAGGCCCAAGTTGCTATCTTACAGTAGGTGCAACCCTAGATTGCTATTCCTCAACAATAGGTACCACCCCCACCTCCCATCATGGCTTGGTTGGCACAAAATCCTTCCCCACTACACTTCAATGCTTATCATGACATACCCAAGAATTTGGAGGGTTTTTGCATGAAGTTCAACCCTTGTGACCCACAAAGGACTGTAGAAGAACACATCAAGAAATTTGAAATAACAATTAAAGATATGCAAATTGATCATGAAGACGTTGCATGCTGCCTCTTTCCATACTCGTTGGGGGAGGAGGCATTTTATTGGTATATCAATTTTTTGAGAGGGTCCATTACTTCATTGGACCTCATGAAGAATTCTTTCTATAGAAGTATAAGATTTTGAACAATCCTTTAGTACTATACTGACAGTTCATGTCCATTTGGAGATAAATTGATGAACCAATTGGCTCTTTCAATGATTTTTTCAGTCGTTCCTTCATGAGACTTCAAGATCCATACATGCACAATGACACTGCAGCCCTACCCATCTACTACGTAGCATTAGATAGTCTTACGTCAACAGTAGTAAAAAGGATGCACTTGCCTCTTACCATGCTAGTGAATTCTTATGCAGAAATTGTTGTCACTAGTGCTGACTTGGAACATAATATCTCTAGTCCGCTGCCCTCTTTGGTTCCAGTAGCTCATCCAATGCATTTTCAGAGGCTCAACCAAGCATTTTCTCATCAAATACCTCTTATGTACTAGGTGCCTCAGCTACCCATCATCCCACACCCTGGATAGTCGATGAGTCATGCGCCTCCTGTGCCTTCATACTTGCAACCTCAACAACAATAGACCTGTCCTCAGGCTCCCCAACAATTTAGATGTACTCCCAGTAGCTGCAAGCACCATTATACTTGTTGGAACCAGAATTCCCTCCAGCACATCAAAACTAGCCGATAGCCCCACCTATCTTTCTCCAAAATCAAGTGCCATAGCTAAGCAATACAAAGAAAGATAAATTGGAAGAGCTAATAGAAATGAGAAATAAAATTTCCATGGACATGATGCACCTAAGAAATCAAAATAATTAGTTACAAGCCTCCTAGTGTAACTTATAGGCTAACCTTAATTGAGATAGCAGAGACAACAAGGATGGTAGGGATAATTGTGAAGCCAACACCTCTTCTGGACAAAATTACGATCGAGGGAAGAATTCAAGTTAGAACTTTGAGAGGAGACCTTCTTAGAGGAAAAATCGCACATGGAATACAAGACCCAATAATGGGGGTGTTCCTACTCCTTTGAATCAACCTACTAGCAATGAAAAGACAACTAGTGGAGTATATCTCACCGAGGCTACTATGGTCGGATGGTGTCAAATTCACAAGACAAGCAGACACTCTGAGTTGGATTGTCTTAAATTCTAGACAACCACTAAAATCTTCCAAGTAAAGGTCCAAAATGCAGTTGATAGTTCTAGTTGCAGAGAAATCATCCCCTCTAAGCTTCACAACTCTTCCTACCTTATGGTCAATCAAGCCCCCTTCTCGTGGAGTGATTACAACAAGCCTGAGAAGGAGGTCACATCTGTCAAGAATGAAGAAGTACAAGAGGTAATAAATGAAGAAACCTTGTCAAGGATTTTTGATTCAATAGACAATGGTCTAGTTGATGAGGAAGAGTCACATGTAGATGAAGTTAATATGTTAAACCAAAGAACAACTCCCTACTTCCTTAAGAATAGACAGGTGGATGGGGCCTTTACTATTTCTGCCCCACCAAATAATTTTAGTACCCCACTTGATCTGAATGAAAACGATAATCTCGGGCTTCCCCATGTGCCCACCCAATAATTCAACAAGGATAGGTGACAAAATTAGCCTCACAACCAGTCACAAAATCAACCTCAAGGCCAATCTCAAAACCAGTCAAGCCAAACAAAAGCCCAACCTACTAGCTCTACCATTGGCCAAGCCTTCATTTCTGAGATTGAACAAATGGGTGAATATGTAGCAGAAGAATTTCAAGAAGGTAAAAATTATCCTATTTTCCTTCAAACTACTAAAATTCCCTATTGTAAGGCATGCATTCTCTACCTAGGATGGGTATGTGTAGGATCATGATGGGCCAAAAAGTGGCAATATGATGAGTATGTGGCTGATAACTATTTTTTTACCAAAAATTGATGAAACGAATAGGGTTTTAAAGGATATTCTTAGCTTTCTACCGATATAAATTTTTCTTTACTTTGAATTTAATAAGTATTATTCATTTTCTATTCAAATTACGGCTAAAGTCCTAATTGATAGGCTGATCAATTGAAAAATATATATAGCTTTCAAATGATATCACATTTTTTGAATCCAAAACATTCATCACATTCTATGCTTTGCATACTATCATATTAAAAAATAAAAAATTGAACTTCATGAACTTTTGACCAAGTTAAGGTGGTAAGACATACGATTTTTTATATTTTAAAAAAAGTTGTAATAAAAAATTCATAATTAATTATTTACTTGGAAAAAAATTACACAAAAATATGCATCACATCGGGGCATGAGTCCTCTACTTATATCTAAAATATTATAAAAAAATGCTATCATTTTATTGTGGTTAGGGTGGTCAGACGGAGACCTACTTCTTATTTTTTCCTTGAAATTTAAGTACCACTGCATTGAAATTCCAAATTTTCAGGAAATAGATTTTTTTTTTAAACATACCTAGTAGTTTAGAAACTAAAGTCAATTCGCTATAGGTTCTATTCTTACACATTTTTGAATAATATAAATAACTTATTAAAAAATTTACATCAAGTTGCCTAATTCTAATTTTTCTTAATTTTTTGCCACTTAAGGGTCTATTTTTTCCATGACGATCTTGCATGTACCTGGATACTTAATGGAACCCCATCATCTAAAGAAACATAGGAAACATCAGCAAAAAGGGTCACATTTGAAGAGCCCAAGAAAGAACCTGTGATCCAAGAGATCATTGGAAAAAAGAAAGATACACCCTCTAGTCAACCTATGGGTAAGCAACCTACAAAAGAATCTGATATGAATAATAGGAAAAATTTCAAGGATCAACCTTCAAGCTAGACCAAGGACAAGACTAGTGGACATGCCTATGGGTTTCTTCCAAGGTAAATTAGAAACACCACCCTTCCTTAGTACCAACCAGATATTTAGAAAAAATCTACACAATTGTTTGATTGACTCTAGAGCATCGACCAATGTCATGCCCCTGGCTGCATGCAAAGCCCTCAATATTACCCCCACACCTTCAAGGAAAAATGTGACTCAATTGGAAAATATTGAGATAAATATCGTGGGAGAAATGAACCAGATCCTAATGCCGATTGCTATAGACCTGAGGGTGCAAAAATTCATTGACATCCAAGTTGTGGATATTCTCAATGCATATGGAATCCTCTTGGGATGAGACTTCACCCATTCCTTTAATGGATATGTTTCCATGGAAGGGACTACCCAATCAGATCTACATCGAGTGGGAGCCATGCATGAAGTTCATGATCACTAAATATAACAACTTGAACGAGGTGTTATTTGCTGAAACTAAGTTGGGAAATTATTTTCCCTCTATTTTCCAAGAGGCAGAGACTCAAGAAGAAGGGATGGTGGCTAAAGTTCTATTGGTGCAATGCAACCCACTAGTTGATTTAACCCATATGCCTCAAAACACAAAGATGTGGGTAGAAGTCAATGATGAGGAAAACCCTGAGGATAACACATTGGGATTGTTGGATGGATTATGGGATTTGATGGAAAAGTGTATACAAAATCAGCTCAGCTTAGGTACAAGAATGAACTTCCAAGAGCTCTTATTGGCCAATTGGTGTAGGGTGCATGATGTAGTCCATTTCAAATTTGAATGTTTCCTATTCCAAATAGTAGCAAAACACATCAAGAAATTAGCCACTCCTAAGGATGAAATGCCATCAGAGCAGCCAACCCTCCACCACACCAATCTACTACCTACCCCATAAGTTGTAAATGGAAACTCGTAGCCTAAAGGTAATAATCACCTCAGTGGTCCCAATGTCAAAGATCCTTCCAAATTTTTGACATTACACTTTGATGGGTCCAAGTTTAAGCAATGAGTCGGTGCAAGATTCAAACTAATCAGCCCTATGGGTAAGACTTATTTTGCTAGCCATAGACTTCAATTCTATTGTACCAATAATGTATTAGAATACAAGGCTTTAGTCCATGGTCTTTTGATGGACTTGAAGAAAAATGCTAAGATGTTGCAAGTTTTTGGTGATTTCAAGCTGGTGGTTAAACAAGTTAGAAAACTATACTCCTATCATGATAGAAGATTGGAAAACAATAGGCATAGGGTTTGGGATCTCATAGAGGGGCTAGATGCATTCAATATATAGTTGATCCCTCATGCTCAAAACCACATGGCTGATGCTCTGGCTCAAGTAGCCAACACATTATAACCCCTATCCTTGTCGGGTTTCAAGAAATTCACTATTGAACTGACTTCTACACCATCCATTCTAGATAAGGTCACTTACTTTCAAGTCTTCAATGATAAGCACATCCTCAAGTTCATCACAAGCTCTGATGTCTTTTCCACCCAAATAATAGATGAAGCTTATCCAAAAGAAGTAGAATTGGACATAGAGGGGGTACTCAACATCAAGACCAACTTGATTCCTTGAGGGATGGTTCAACTAGAGCACATTTTTTATTTAGATCAAATCAAAGATCAAGATCGACAAATGAAGAAGGAAACCATAAGCAACCAATGTGATGCTCAAAATGCAAGAGTTGTCGAGGAGATCAAAAATATTTTTATTGGCAAAGTGTGTACTAGAGAGTCAAAGAAAAGGATTGTAGATGCTTTATGAACATATCATGATGTGGTGGAATGGTGTTGTGAGGACCTTAATACTTATGACACCTTTATCATCACACACACCATCCCTCTCAAGGTAGAAGTGTAGCCATTCCACTAACGACAACACCCCATCAACACCTTGCTAGAACCAATCATATACAAAGAGGTGTAGAAGTTGGTATCAACAAGAATTATATTCCCAGTCAAGCATTCTACTTGGGTGCACAACTTGGTCCCAGTTAGAAAAAAAGAATGGGGAAATCAAATTGTGTGTAGAGCTACCTAGTTCCCTCATTGGATGAGGTTCTACAAATTGTTAATGGCTCACAAATGATGTCCTTTCTTGATGGGTACTCCAGATATAACCAAGTTATGGTGTAGTAAAAAGATTGCCACAAGACCGCATTCACCACCAAGTGGGGGACTTTTTCCTACAAAATAATGCACTTTGGGATCATTAATGCTAGTGCCACTTTCCAACGTGCCATGGATATTTCCTTCAAGGATCTAATTGGGAAATGCATAATCATCTACATGGATGATTTAATTGTGTTATCTAAGAAATAGAGTAATCATGTCTCTGATTTGTGTAAGGTGTTTCAAAGGTGTGGGGAGTTTGGAGCCTCTCTCAATCTGAAGAAGTGCATCTTCAAAGTGACTGAAGGGAGTTTGCTGGGGCATATTATTTCTAAGTAGGGAATCTCTATAGATCATAAATGCATCCATTCTTTTCTAAACATTCTACTGTTGGGCAGCAAAAAGGAGCTAAAATCTTTCTTTGGGAAGATCAATTTCGTGAGGAAATTCATCATAGGCTTTGCTGAAATTGTTAAGCCACTCAACGCCATGCTGAAGCAAGATACCAAGATTGAGTGGACCCCCAAAGTGAAGTAGGATTTTGAAGAAATTAAGCAAGAAATTGCTGACGCACTCGTATTGGTCAACCTGGACTATCTGAAGCCATTCTACATTTACTCATTCACTTCAGAAAATTCTTGTGCCAACATTCTGACTCAAAAATATGAGGAGGGGAACAAGCATCCAATCACCTTCATGAGTGCTCCTTTGAAAGATGCTAAGTTACGCTACCACAACATCGAAAAATAAGCATATGCCCTTGTTAGGGGAGTATCGAAATTCAAACATTACATCCTGGTTAATAAAGTATTTGCCATAGTCCCTAACCCAGCCGTGAAAATGTTGCTCATGCAAAATGAATTGGGTGAAAAAAGAGCCAAATGGGTCACATTATTCTAGGAGTATGATATGGAAATCCAACCTATGAGATTGGTGAGAGGACAGGCACTTACCTGAACAATTTTTGAAGCAGTAGTAGAAGTAGGGCTAGAACTCACCGTGCAACAATACCAGTTGGAAGATGTTTCTCCAGGAGAATGGTATGAGGATGCTATTTATTATTTGCTAAATCACAAGTGCCCACCTCACCTACAAGGAGTTTAAAAACATTCTCTTAGGCTGAAAAGCAACAGTTTCATGCTGCAAGGATCCATTTTATATAAGAGAAATCATGAAGGTATCTACTTGAGGTTGCTTGGAAAGGAAGAACCAAATCGAGTCCTAAAGGATTTCCATGATAGGTTTGGCACTAGTCACGGATCTGGACCTTCTATAACACATTAGATACCAAGGGTTGAATATTACTAGCCAACAATCTTTAGGGATGCTCATAGCCATGTCCACTCATCTCACACATGCCAGATTGTTGCTACCAAGGAAAAGAATGTTGCTATACAATTGTAACTTGTTCTAGAGGTGAGGCTATTTGCATAGTGGGGTCTCAATTTCATTGGTCTAGTAAGCCCTCCATCATCTGCAGGACACAAGTACATTCTTATCACTATTAATTATTACACTAGATAGATGGACAAAGGAAATTGCATGTAGGCAATGCACAATTGAAGTAGTTAATTTTTTTTTGGAAAGCTTCATTTTAAACTGGTTCAAATGTCCTTATGCATTAGTGTGTGATAATGGGCCTGCATTTTCTTTGTTAAAATTTTCTAGTTGGGATTTCGAGTATGGGATAGCCCTTAAATTTTCATCTAACTATTACCCCTAGGGAAATGGCCTTGTTGAATCTATGAACAAGAACCTGATCACCATAATCAAAAGATTGCTAGATAGGAATCCCAAGGACTGGCATACCTAGCTCCACTTTTCCCTTTGGGTAGAATGTACTGCCATAAGGCTACCCTTGGTGATTCTTGATTCCACTTGGTTTACGGCTTAGAGCCTATCTTTCCTATCCACCTGAAGATTCCCACTCTCTAGTTTATTAATGACTTTTATGAGGGAGGGGATCATAGAGAAGCTCGACTAGCTGAGCTCTTACATTTATAAGTAGTAAGAGACCATGCCATAGAAAAATTTTCCATGCACCAAAGTAGAGTTAAATGCTAGTTTGATCATCAAGCCAAGATCAAGACCTTTAGAATCACAGATCTAGTACTGTACTAGGACAAGAACTATGAAAACAAAGGGGAACATAAAGAATTCGACAAGCTTTGGCTTGGCCCCTTTAAAATAGCTAAATTTTTTGGAGCCAATGTTTTCTACCTAAAGATCTTAATTGGTGAAGACGTCCCATTTCCAATCAATGGGCAGCACTTGAAGCATTACTTCCAAGCTTGATCTCTATTGGGCTCTTTGTAAATATTTGTACATAGGTTAGAGTAGGTTGTCGTCTAGTTTTCTTGTGTTTTGCTATTTGATGTTGCCTTGTTTTTCCTGTCTCTTGATTGTTTTGGTTTGAAGAGGGTGTCCTCCATTCTGTTGCAGTGGTTGTGCTCATTCAATAAACAATACAGTTTGTTGTCCATTTTCAGTGTTCTTTGGCTAAATACTCATTCTCAACTATTGGTCTCTAAAAGCTACCTTGGAGTGATTTCCTCATCTGAACTTTGTTTTAGAACTCGACCCTTACTTGAATCCTCCTATGTTCATCTCAAATCTTGCAAAAAACTCATATTAATTATTTCCAAAGGGTTGTGCAATTATTGCGATGATAGCTTGGCAAGTGAACAATCCTAGGTCATCTCCAATGACCATTGTGGTTCTCAAACAAATTGTAGGATTTAGTACTTACACTATTGAACAAAAGATAAAGTTCAAAAAGAAATATTAAAAAAAAAGAGAAAGAAAATACTAAAATTAATCAACCATATGGGTGTGCGAGTAACTCTACTGGGGCTATGGATGCTTGGTTGGAAATAGAGCAATATTCATGGGGTCACAACAACAACTCCGTCGGGGCTATGGATGTCTAACTGGTAGTGGGCCAATGTCCAGGTTACTTTTGTTGTTGGATGATTTATGTAACTTGCTTCAGTTGATTATCCAATAATTTCCATGGTTTCTGCAGAAACGAAATGAATCCACCAGGCACACAGCTTTGGGACGTTCGTAGGTTGATTCAACTAAGGACCCTATTCTCCTAGTTCATGTTTGCATATCAGCACCTAGTCTATGAAACTAGAGGTTTTGGGTTCAAAATAAAAGCTTGTGCTCAGAATGCTCAATACCATTCCCCAATAGAGTCACCATTTGTTGTGCCCTAAGCACACACACCCCATTATTGAATGGGGACACTCTCTTTTTTCTGCCCTACTAGTTCATTTTGTTGTCACCTCATTTTGTGTGACCCCATTTTGGTGTCCTAGATGGTTAGCGTATTCTCAAAGTCTTATCCTAGGTTGACCATGCCTTATCCCCTCAAAATTTTCTTAGTCCTAGGCCTTCAAGGAGTTCCTTGGTAGTTTTCCCCTATCAACATCCTTGGCATCTCCCAGGCCCATCCCCTCAGGTTTCCCATCACAGATTTCCCTTCGACGCTTACTATTTCAAATGGCCAAATGACTCCATCTTTCTACGCCTTGAGTTCTAATTAGTCATCCATCATGCATTGATGCCTTTGGTGGCCAAGTATAAATTTCACTACCTCAAGACCCTCCAGACCTAGCCCTCTAGAATGCTCCTGTCAAAATTTTGTTGCCCTTCCGCCATCCTTAACAACCATCCTTCTGGAGCCTTCCATGACTCAAGACTCAGGTCTTCAACTACCATCCTGAAAAAATTTGTGTTGCAAAAGGGTCATTCTTCATGTACCCCGAAATCAGTTAGCCAAACTTCTCTACCTGGGGCACCATTGTGAGCTCTCCATTCGATGACGACCACTAGCTGACATCTTTCTAGCCGTCGAGTCCTAGACCTCCCTTCGCCTTCTAGGATTTAAACTCACCTACTCTTTCATCCTTCGTATGGGCATTTATGTGCATATTAAATGTTGATTAAATGTATAAATATCTCACCTGACCTATCATTTTCATAATTTTAGGATAGGCAAAAGAGTTCAAAGTGATTTTTGAGAAGTCAAGTACCTCCCTTGCCCACCGCCCTCACACGCGCTGCCATCATTTATAGATCCTTCCCAAATTTCATAATTGCCTTCCCCGTGTTCTTGAGGTAGGTTCACCGACTGCCCCTCCTCATGGTTTTTTGTGATTTTTACATTTAAACAGTGGATAAAACAAGTTTAAAATACATTCATTTGATAGATGAAGAGAACACCTAGAAAACCCTTTTGGTAGAATTCCTAGAAACCCCCAAAACATCATGAAATCCGAGTCTGGAACTTTGCCCTCTCAATGCCATTATTTGCATAGAGAATTTGCACCCTTTGGACCTGAGCCTTCCTATTATCACTAAAAACTTTAGAAACATCCAACATTCAAATGGTGGGATGCCTCCTCGGGCTTGCAACCTCAAGCCTCCTTCGGGTAATCATCGTTTAGACTTAAAATGAATTAGAAGCCTTGGCCTCCATCCATGCTTCTTGGGCCTGGCCCCTTGGGATTCCATCCCTAGGATGCCACATGATCTTCACTGATTTCACACAAAAAATCAGCCCCATCCACTCGATCCTTGGGGTCTGCCTTGCCTTCTGTCGTCTAAGTTAAGCAGAAAAAGTAAAATATTCCCTTATGTTTTTGAGCCTTGGTTCATGGAGTTCCATCCATGGACTTCCTTAGCGAATTCATCATTTCCAAATGGCCATTACACACCATCCTTTCAACCTCAGGGGCTCGCCCCTTTAATTGTCGAAAAAAACTTAATGAAGGATTCATGAAGCTAAACGTTATGTTGGGTCTGATCCACCGGGTTGCCCTTGCTAGATTTTTGATCAATGCTCACCATTTTCAAAAAATTATTCTCTGACAGCTTCCCGACCTTGGATACCCAAACACTTAAAAGATCAAGAGGTTGTGCAGACTGCCTTCTGTCTCCCGGGTCCTTGACCCCAAAACTCTGATCCCAAAATTCCATTTCCTCCTAGCCATCCCAAATGGAAAAACACCAATAGATTTCCTGCCTCGCACCTCTAGATGTTCCAATAGGGATCCAAATGACCTTCAATTTGAAAAAAACTCTCGACCCACATGCTTAAATTTGACCCTCTTCTGCATGAGCCTTTCAAACCATCAAAATATGAAGTTGGGAGAAACCACCCAAATTTCCCTACCTTGTTTGTCCTTCAAGACAATGTTCTTGCTAGGGAAGTCTAGCCTCCTATGCCTGGATTGTCCAAATTCCCTCCAATGAACTACTAATAACATATTGAAGTAAATTTTTGATTTCATGAATGAAATATTATCTAATTGGGCTTTTTCCATGGGGATTTTCATTGACATTGATGTCTTTAATCTTAATTGTACTAATCATTCCTTTATCTATAGGATATATGGAATCGACTTCAAGACCCTCAGGGGCACTTGCAGAGAAGGAAAAAGGGAAGAAATTAGGTAGATTTCCTCATGGGAAGGAGGACAAAGACCAGATGAAATACCAATTCAAAGGGGATCCTTTGCATTTGAAGGTTTTTACAAATTGGAAAGAAATCACAGACACCAATATCAAGCAAATTTATATTGATGAACTCAAGAAAAGGGTTAGGGTCAACCCATCATGGAGAATGCAAGATCAATTAGAAGTAGTGGAATTGCTAATGCTATAGGCTTTCCCTCGTCCCTCATCACTCCTGAGCTGGTAATGGAATGTAGGTAGGCATACCAACTAGAGACTCAGAGAATAATTGATAAAGAAGGAAACATTCTAGCTTACATGTCCCATGAGGCAATAACAAAGACCTTCCACATCCCTACCTTTGGGAAAATGGAATTTCTAACCATAGTAGAATGTAAGGAAATGTGGGATGAGGACCCAGGTGGCTATAAGAAACACATAAACTAGTATTGTCTAAAAGAGAAGCCGGACAACACTATGAAAGTTCCTTAGGAAGTTTTTCAAAACTTTCATGAAGATTATCACGATTTAGTGACTCTATTGAGTAGAATGATGGTCCTTCCCACTACTGTGTTTTTTCAACAGTGGATGGTATATTTTGTAGAGTAGATTCTCCATAGAAAGGAGGATGTTTCCACACACACCTCATTCTATTGGGGAGGAATAATAAGCAACTGCTTCCATGAGCAGTTTATGAATGTCAAGAAGACCTCTAAATTCTACATGACCTCCTATCTTGTTTACTCATTGGCCGAGTAGTGGAAGTACAGTGATTTTTTTAGGGCACCTAATGAGGAACTAGGTTGTGTATAGAAGGTCTATGATAGATACCCCTAACTCTAGTTCAAGAATTTTAAGAAGTATTATTGTAGGGTGAATGACGCCTTCATGGGTCATATCATCAGACTACTTGGAGGGGATGTTGAAAGAAGAATTTCTTAGAGTGCTTGCATGTTCCTAAAGGAGCAAGCCTTCTTATTTATCCAATACCCTAAGTTCACATACATTCATTCCCAAGGTTACATAGAGAGGTCGAATAAGCTACCTTGGTATCCCAGCAACCAGATTATATTGCTAGAACTTTCTCAGTAGCTACGAAATGTTCATACCCTTCTCAGTAGCAAGAACTTGGTAGGTCTTGTATCCCCTTTCTTTTTTCTAGGGGATGTACAAACTACAAACTTCTCAATGTGCAAGGAACTTAGAGAAGGAACTAGAAGAATATCATTTTCTCCTACACACTGCTCACTCGCGGATGGACCCATATGGGCACATAAGGAAAGAACTAGGACAAGAGTACACCCATTTGCATCACATAGAAGATTTCTAGGAAAATTACAAAAATGATAAGGAAGTATGCACAAGGCACCACATGTGATGACCGCATACTTTGTGAGAAGGGTGAATATATTTCCTGTACCTAACCAAGTTGAAGAAGATGAAATCACTGTAATGGACTATAGGTACAATGTAGTCACCAAATTACAATTGTTAGCAATAGATTGGGATGAACAAGAGGTCGATGAGCTCAATATTATAACCAAGCTGATCGAGGCTCGCACTAGGGAATGGTTAAATGGACGAGTGGCCCAATTGAAGAAACAAGGGGTGGTCTTAACATATGAAGGGATCAAAAGAGAGCCTAGCACAATAGATGATGTTGTTGCTACAACCTTAATAGGAGAGACATCTAGGTCCCCTCCACTCACAAGATTGAAATAAAGGAAAGACATTGATGAGCAACAGCCTAACTTGAAGGTGTATGGTAGAAAGGCCTCGGAGGGTGAGTCCTCCAAGAGACATAAGGGCTCATGCGACACCACTACAATGCCCAATATATAGGAAGATCCACTCCATGAAGGAGAAGATATGGAGGTTGATCCACCTAAGTCTCTATTGGTTGCCTCTGCTGCTACTACCCTTCCATCCATCTCGCAGGATATGGTTGCTACTTCTCCACTTGTGGTAGACATCTTGGTCCACCTTGCGTCTTCTCCACCAGTTGGGAAAGTTGTGATGATTGATTGTTCTTAGGTCGTGACTTCTTCACTTTCCTTTGCCTCCATGTCTCCTACCACATCGCTTTAGCTGACAAAAACAACAATACCAATGCCAATTCTCACACTGCCAAAGGTGTTCTCATGGCATATGAAGAATTTCCCTTCCAAGTTTTTTGAGGTATTTTCAAATCCTACTATACAAGTTTCCTTGGCATAGGTTCTGGCCAACGTCCCTCCCTCAAAACCTTTAATGGAACCACCAACAATGGATGCCACGATGAAAATCTCCAAGGAATGGGAGAGGCGGGGGATGAAAACTTCAAAAGCATTGGAGGAGGAAGCGGACGAGTACCACAAGCATCCAGAATGTGAGCACCAAAAAAATGACAAGGTGGTCTATTAAGAAGAAGAAATAGGATCTTCTAAAACTAGAGATGAAGAAGAGGACGTTGGTTGAAAAATTATTATACAGAAATTTGATGGTGACTTTGAAGAAGAGCTAGCCCAATAATTGGAGGACATTGGAGAAGAGGTAGAAAGGTCACCTCCCAAAGAAGAAGGGAAAGAGGGTGATAAGATAGAAGAAAATGTGAAACTTCCTACAAGGGAACAATAGGAGGATGTATCACCTCATCATAAAGAAGAAGAAAACATAGAAGAGGACAATCCTTGAAATTGAGTAGCTCGAGGAGCACGGGCTTGAGGATGAGAAAGATGATGAAAAGGAAGAGGAGGCTGAGAGAGAGGAAGGTCCCAAAGAACACTTACCCACCAAGTCCCCGATCAAGTAGATAAAATTCACCTAGGACTTTGATGAAGAAGAAGGGGAAGACACTAGGGTTGAGAAAGAGGCTTGTAAAGATAAGGGAATTGAAGTCACAAGGGATGAATAAAAGGATGACAGTGAATTTCCTAGAGAAAATGCTTACATGCCTGAGTGGTTGGAAAGAAAACTTGAGATGAAGGCTCCCACCCCAAGAGATCCAAGAGCGAGATTGGAGGCTATCTTAGCTAAAGAAAAAATCACCACCAAGAAGGATAAGAAGCCTAAGGTTAGGTCAAAAGTAACAATGGACACCTCTGGATCAAGGACTATCCAAATAGCCACAATAGTAGTAGGAGAAGAAGGAATAAGTTATAATCCTTCTACTATTGACTTAGGAACAACTACAAGAGAATAGAAATTTTAACACCTCCAAGAGTGTATTGCTACAGTAGTGCATCTCATTTAGCAAGATAATACTTTGAAAGAGGAACTTAAGGCATAGGTAGTTGATTTCATAGCTTACATCCAACAATGATCTTCAATGGAGGGAATTCCTACCACGTCCTCAAATCCACCTCAGTTGATGTCAAAAGAGAAAATAGACAATCTTGAAAGGAGAAGGAACTTGGATAAGACTACAAAAAGCAAGTTCTGGGAGGTCTTATATACTGGAAACATGGGCATCAGTCGCACAGTTAGGACAGCAAACAAGTTCTTAGATCTACAATAGTCTCTTGAGTGTACAAGAAAAAATTTCATTGACTTCCTTGTGAGATATGAGTCCACCTACCTAAAGATTGAGGCTATTCTCAAACTACCAAGCACAACTTAGGAAAAGAAGCTCACATTCAAGAAGGATGATCATTGGTTGATGGATGTATGGAAGTGAGACTTTGAGAATAGGAAAGAAAGGTTGGAGTAGGTTATCAACAAGGTGGATCCAAATATTGGATGGGCTAAGGAAATTAGAGAAGATTATGCCCAATACTTGAAGCTAATGATGGGGTAGGACATGTCTTTCGTACAAATTGATCCAGAAAAGATAAATACCCATTTCCAAAAGAAGATGGAGGACAGAATGTTAGATGAGATAACCATTGATTTCATGAGCTTTTTTTCCCAATCCTTTGCCCAATCAAAGCTATTCAAAGACCACACTACCAAGTATGATGAGGACTAGGAAATTATTTTAGACAACTCCAAAGAGTGGAGTTACCAATTGCTATGATTTGATATTTTGGAGGTCAACAAGCTTGAGTCGTTATTTTCAAGTTCATGGAATATGCAGCTTTGAAGAAGTAAGAAGGAAACCCTATTATTAATAAAGAATTCCTGACAGAGTAGCTACAAGAAAAGAGAAATCAGAGAAAGACAAAAATGCTATAGTGTTGTCACTAGAAGACAAAATAGGGATAAAGACAATGTTGTATTTTAAATTGTAAAATATTGTGGGGTAGGTAGAACTACAACTTGTAGTGAATCTTGGCCACACGATGCAAACTAATCTTGGCCATTCATTATATCTTTTCGATAGTATAAATATGGGGTCTCTCATTTTCAAGAGAGTTGAGTTGTTGTAATGACATGTTGCAAATTGTTTAATGAAAATACATTGACTTTGGTGCATTTTCTGAGTTTCTCTCTATGTTTCATGATTCAATCTCCCATAGTTAGATGTTTTAGTTAGATTTACATTGTTTTTCTAGTTGGTTTTAGATTGCTTAGATGGATTTGGTAATGTTGTTCTATGATTATAAACATTTATGTTGTGTAGATGCCTTCTAGTCCATACTATTTGCTATTTGTTGCTGGTAAATGGTTGTGAAAAGTTAGTCTATGCTAAAAATTAAAGTTGCTTTAAACCTTTATCTTCATTCATGAATTTATATGGTGGATGAATGGTAAAGTATCTACAAACCTTGGAACATAGATTTCATGATACTGTAGGCTTCTTGGTTAAGTGAAATCTTGTTTCAAGGAAGTTGTCCATAGTGGAACCTCCATGATCACTATTCATAGTTAGTTGCAGATCTAGAAACTCTCCTTTTCCTTGCTCTTTCCTCCGCTTTTTTTAGAAATAACCTATGCTAAGGTTCATTGCATTGTTAACCTAAAACTTAGGGAAAACACTATATTTTTAGATCATTTTTTAAACTTGCAACAAAATACATATCAACTTCCATCTTAGAAACTTCAATTCATGAGATCCCCTTTGCATCCAGCTGCATAATTCCACCTTGCATTTTGAGAAAATCACATGAAGCAATTGAGATATTCCAAGCACTATCAAGACCTGACATTAGAGACCTTGGGATAGTGTTTTGCAATCAAATTGTGGAAGATTGTCTTTCTAGAGAGGTAGTGCACCTACACACTACATGTGTTGAGAAGTGCATAAAAAGCACATCAATAGTAGGTATGTTTGGTGAAGTTATGCTTTGATTCATCATGAATCAAGCATAATAAATCCTCAATGACATCTCCTCATGTCACATTCTAGTGCTAGAAGGAGGGTGAACCGTTAATAATTTTTTTGGCTCAGATTTCATTTGGTTGCTATTTTTCAAATTGGAGTGATCACCTTTGAAGAGCGTCGCCATATACCGACACCATCACAATTTGAAATCTCGATGTTGAATTGATACACCAATGCTAATTTAAATCTAGAAACACATATTTAATCTAGAGGTATCGAAAAGTGCAAATGGTGACACCCAAACTTCACCAGAGTGACGTTGAAAAATTTCAAACCGTGACACCAATTCAAGCAGTGATGCTGAGTAAAATCTTGATGTTATTGTGCTAACTTTTCTTGTTGTAGAGTGATGCTCATTTTCACTAGAGTGATGCCCATACTTCAAATTGTGATGCTATTGTGTTCAATGATGCCCAGCTAGGGTAATAAATTTTATGCTTTTTTTTTTACATGTGATTTAATTTCTTGAATTTATCTAACCACTGATGCATGTTTGATTGTGTTCTAGTTGTTAGGATAACAGGGTTTTGTAAGTTTAAAGACATGGAGTGAAAGTGAAGAAAGCTTTTCTATCTCAAAAATTCTATAATTGTAACAAGTTTTTGATGCTTTGGGGCAATTATAACTTGATTTTATTCTTTCTACTTTCTTCTTTAGGAAACACATTAAATTTCAATTAGGTTTAAAATGAATGCTCAAAGTTGGATAAAATTGAACCTTCATGTCATCATTTTACTTTGGGCTTAAAATTGAACAAGGAAACTTCATTTTTCAATTGGTGCTTAAAAAAAACTCATCACCACTTTGAAGGGTTAAATTTTACAATTGATTTCTATGTTTTGTGATTTTCATTGTTGTTAGTGGATGTGTATGCAATTTTCTCATGCCATTTGGTGACTAGTGCAGGAGCACCTATTTGATTACATGCCTCCATGATGAAAAAATGTAATAATTATTTAAAAGTTCCTAGGGATCCTTAAATAAGGTCTTTCAAGACCATTTTCATGCATTTGGGTCATTTGATAGGCATTAGGATAAGTTATGTAGTCATTTTTATCCAATTTGCACACTTGAAAATATTGTCCAATAAGGTCTACAGTAGGATTTAGGTGTTTTTTCATGAGAATATAGACTTTGTATGCCATTTTTCCATGTAATTAATCAATTTATAAGTCTAGTAGTATTGAGGGATTCAAAGGGTGGGAAAAGAACAAAACTTGTAAACCTTGTTGTCAAGGTAAAAGAGAAAAATTAAGTAAATGGTAAATCAAGAGGTTGGAAGGGTAGTTAGATTTGGTTGTAGTCATTTAATATAGAGTGGAAACCTTTAAAATGAGGAAGAATCTTGATAAAATGTGAGAGGGGATGTAAATAGTGGAGAAATCAATAAAGAAACCCTATCTTTTATGCAATTTTCTTTGTTTTTGATGGAAAAACGTGCTTACAGCGCACTGTACAACCCAGTATGGTTAGGTAATGGATTTTAATTATAAGTTGTGGAAATATCTTTGAATCTAGTTTAATTTGGTTCATGTCTCATGAATTTTCATGCTGTAATGTGAAAGATATTGCAAGTTCAGTAAGAACTGCCTGAAACCCTATGTTAGGGTAACAATGGCCCTTCTAAATTGTGTTTCTCCAAATTTATTCAATGTAAAAAGCTAAGGATAGGTGGAATAGTATTTATATATGTATTTTCTCATATTCCAAAGGAGAAAATATTATAGATGAAGTTTAGACATATTTTTATGATGTCTTAGTGTTGTTATGCCTCTGTCACAAACTCGTAAAGGGAAGAATTGATGTGATTTTGATGTTTTGTTATTGAATTAAATGTGCATCATGAGGGGATGGGTTGAGAATAGTGCCAAGGTGTATGGGATCTCTACTCAATTTGGATTTTTGACAAAATAATTAATATTAAGCATGCAATTTTCAAATGATTAAGATTATGTTATCTCTAGCAGACTGGTAAAGACAGGTTAAAATGTTTTTTTTTTTGTTTTTGTTGAAAAAGGCATTCTATTTTGGATTTTTTGGTTGAAATGGGTTATCAAAATGTATTGTGTTTCCTTCTTATAGCAGTATTGATGAATTATATGTTTTGGATGAACCTTTGTATACAACCCTATTATCACAAAGTGCTGACAGTAAGGATTTTGGGTAAAAAATATGGTCCAAGATAGGGATTTGTAGGAATGTTATGAAATATGCATGAGAGATGGTTTATTTAGTTATTGAAAACATATTTGAATATGATAAAAGTCCTGATAAGGAAGATGAGAGGTTGGGTTACTTACTTTCAATAAACCCTTAAGGAAGGTTTCAATTTGAGTTTTAGAATTTTGTTTCTTAAATGGTTTCCATTATTGGTATGGTTTATTCATTTTCATTTAGTGCCACTTTTTTAATGTATTTGGATGGAGTTGAGAGTATGTGTGTAGAGTATCTTGAAGTTTGGTAATTGGAATAGCCTAATTTGGACTGTCATTGTAGGACAGTCTAATTTGAATGTACACATATTTGGAATGTTTGAGTTGGTGGATTATCAAGTTGAGTTTAGTAAGGGTTGTTAATATTTTTAGATACCTCTGAAAGTTGATGTGAAGGCCTAAAGCCCTAGCTTTGGGTTGGAGTTCTTAAAGATCATTTATATTGAACTTTATTTGTGTTGAGAATAGAGATTGAGTCCATTGTTTTGGTGATGTCAAACGTTTTTGTATACCTTAATCTTAGACTGGTTGTATGGAATCAAGTTGTGTTTGTGAAGTATATGTTTAGTTGAGTGTTGATCCTTGTATCTCTGCATTAGTTACCTTGAGAAACAAAAACATTCTCTAACACTTTGCAAGATCACCTACATCTTTTAATTGGGTTTAAAATTGAAAAATCATACTAATGTGAGAAAGAGACATTGTGTGTGTTCCTTGTGCTTTATGTGAACTAGTTGGTCAAACTACAAGTGTACTCCCTCTCTTTTGTTACCTTTAGAGGGGCTTACCTAAGAACAATTTGAAGGTGACTCCAATTGGTTTTTCACTAGGGATGGTATACAAATGGATAAGACTAAATTGTCAAGTTGTCATGGTATGTAGTCCTTAGCCGTACAGTGTCTTTTAGACCTGGTTACTATTGAAAAAGAATACACATCCCTTAGCGATACGGCAAGCATCACAACAAGCAACTCAGGCAACAACAAGCCCAACAAGGTGGCACAATTGGCTCAACAGTCAACAATCCTTACAAGCAAGGAACATCATGCAATACATCCATCAAGACCAATTGAGCCCCCACATATCTATCACTCATGTTGAACAACCTAATCCAATAATTCTTCTCACAAGCCAATCTCATCTTCACTCTACATCCATCACCACCTCATCCACCACCCACATGGCCATAACCTCATGATCTCACCAGGATCCCTATCCATCCCACAAAAGCTCTCAAGAAACAAGCACTCCAGAGAAATCACACGCTTCACCAAAATTATATGCATTCCCTGATCTTTTTACACTGGGAGAAGACATATGAATCATAGAACACACAATATGAAAACATGCTCAAGCTCCCGACATGTCCTTTCATTTAATTGAGTGTCCTTGATCTTGTCAAAATGGGAAACATACTAGCAAAATTTTGATTACCTCTTAAACATGCAACTAAAACTTTGTATGTCCTTACACCTATTTGACTGAAATCAGTCTAGATTTAACAAAGTTCATAAACATCCTTTATCCCAACATCAAAGAATCAAACTCAAGTCAAAAGTGTTGTCCCAAAACTTTTGCAAAGCTCACTTCCAACATCACTCATCTTTTCATCCCACATTATCATGATTGCTCCCAAAAGACTTAGAGCGTCCCTTTTACCTATATTTGAGTCAACTAGAGAGTTGAAATATTAAAAAACTCAACACAACTCTACCATAGGTGACACAAAATTTATGTTAAAGATAATATCACAACACAATAGAATTATGAGGAAACCATAGTTACATTTACCTCAAGTGATCCAAATCCTTTAGAATTTGATCCTAGAATTCATGTTAAATTGTCACAACAATTATCATCTCCTTTAGGACCATATGAGATTGAAGACATCATGAATAATCCATTTTAGATTACTAGGGAGGAAATTATGGAACATCAAGCCTTTGAAAATATAGCTCCTATCTTCCCAATGTTTATAGCACAAAATTTAACATGAGGTTTCACAACTCCATTACTAGGGCTAAATCAAAACTACATTCCTAGTCTTGCAACTAGCCTTGCTAAATATTTTGGTCACACTTCACCATTTGAAAGTAGTATAGTTGTGGGTACCCTTGGCACTAATCCTCCACCTCTAATAAACACATAGACACCTACTTTTGGTGCTCCACTAGTTCCAGAAGCTCTAAAATAGCTACACACACCACTTGAACTTCATTATTCCACTACCACTTCAACATTTTAGGAACACCCTTCTTCATCCACACCTATGGGTACCACAAGTGTTCCCACCATCATGCAAAGTATTATAGACCAATTATCTCAAAACAACACATAAGGGCATGCCAATACTATATCATAGAACCAACCCTTAACACAAATAGAGACATCTTTATCCAACCCTCCAATGGGTTCATCCATGCCATCTACCATTTCTACCTCATCCACCATCAATTCACCTCAAAAGAATCCCTTGGTTACAAGTTATATCAATCCTTGAAGTACCTTGATCAAAAATCCATTTTTTACATCTTTTGCACAAGGCATTACTCCAAAAATAGGACAAGGGAATCTTTTCAATCAATGGACTCAAATTCCTAGTGTGTCATTTTTAGTACAAAATTTAATGACATCATCCTTTCTCATAGTCCCCTTTACTATGCTAAATCAATCAAGACCTCAAACATGCATTTCTCCACCTCATTCAACCATCTCACAAGAAATTTTGAGCCAAGGGAACCCTCCATGTTTCATTAGCAATCCACTGCCCACTCAAAACATCAATATCCATAATTCTTCCACAAATGTCTCAACAAACACCTAATCCCACATTGCAAGCACATGGCTTAGCTTTACAACAAGAACAATAAGCCTATGAACAAGCCATCTGAAAAAAAAAATAGAAAGCAGCCTTAGTGGCACAACAAGTAGCCTTAGCACAACCAAAACATCAAGCACAACTAACAGCCTTAGCACAACAACAATAACAAAGTCAACAAGCAACCTTAGCACAACAACAATGACAATAACAACAAACATCCTTAGTAGCACAACAAGCAACTTTATCAGCATGCCAACAACAACAGGCCCAACAACAAGCCCTAGTGGCACAACAACAATAACAAGCTCAACAGTATTCCTTGCAACAACAACAAGGTTCCTATTATCCTCATTTGAACATCGCCAATCCAAATGTACTAGGAAGATATACATCAATACCCCCATCATCTTCACAAAATCTCACACCACCATACATCCCATATAACTCATCAGTCATCCCACCATATGTTCCTCCACCCAACCTGCAAGACGATCTAGCATCACAATTGAAAATAGTCTCACAAGAAATGAAAAATATTTGCATGGGAAAGACAAAGAAACCTCATGCATAAAACTTGTGTCCTTACCCATTTGACTGAAACATAGCAATGATACCATTCTCCCTTAGTTTTGAAATCCACAAATTTGACAAATATAAAGGGAGAGGAAGTCTTGTGGACCATATCAAATAATTTAACATCATGTGCATGGAAGTGGGTTACAACGATTCATATCTAATGAGCCTCTTCTCTCAAAGTTTAACATGTCATGATATGGATTGGTTTTCTCATTTTCTTCCTGGTATCAAAAAATTTCAAGAAATCATTGATAAATTCATTGATCACTATTCCTTCAATCTTGACATGGATGTTAGTCTAGAAGAATTATACACTCTTAGACAAAATCAAGGAATTTTTTTTGCTAATTTCTTACAATGATGGAGACAAAGAGCTAGTAAAAGAAAGTGGCCTCTTCCTAAAAACAAGTAGGAATCATCATATCCAATCTGGATCCAAATCTATCATTCCACTTGAAAATGTAGTACATCACATCATACAATAAGCTTGTCCCTAGAGCCCTTAACATTGAAAGAGCCCTTATATCACAAGGAAATAATCAAGCTTGCAATGAAAACCATCCTTCAACTAGTTCAAATGAGAAACCTCGTGTATGGGCTAAGAAAAAAAATGTAACAAATGACAGTGTGGTCGACACTAAGGTAATCCTAAGTGCTTCTAAACCTAATAACAATCAAGTTGCTAACATCCAGCTAACTATGCAACAAACAACACCTCATCAAAACAATTAGATCAGTAACACTAGCATGTAACAAAGGAAAACCACTAATAGGAATAACTATCCAAAATGCAAGTACACACAGTTATCAGAACCCATCATGACTATCATGAAAATTTTGGTAGAGTCAAATTTGATAACACTTCCCAACTTTGAAAACTACCAAGAACCACAAGAGAAGCCATCCTAGTACAATGAGCATGATCTCTGTGAATTTCATAAAATCAAATGGGACAAAATGAAAAATTACATAAAACTTAAGAATATCATCAAAGATCTCAATAAAAATGATACCATATCTATTGAGGTACTAGTTGGGGATGAGGATCTTAAGATATACAAGAACCCTATTCCTGATCATAACAAATCAAACAATAATGGAAAAGTTAAGGATTACACCAATGTGTAGCATACCTATTCCAATGTAGTTTCCTCCTATGATAGCGTTATCACTGTTGTCACCATCAAAGGAGCTAGTACAAAATGTGGAGTCGCCACATGGTGTGGTAAAATAACCATTCAAGGAGTCCCATCTCAATCTAGGAAATAGCTTATCTTTCCCACATCTAATACTAACAAGTACAATATTCTAGATTAGCTTAAGTAGAGCCCCACACAAATATCAATCTTAGAGCTCTTAAGGTTATCCCCTGCACATAGGGAAATATTGGAGAAAGCCTTGTCTAAGTCATCTACTCCCAAGAACATTGATACCGATTAGTTTCAAGCTACAATAGAGAATATCACCAACCATCTTCTCACTTTCTGTAAGCAAGATCTACCATCACAACCATCTTATAACTTTTCTTTACACCTTGAGGTTTTCATTCATAAAAACAAGGTCAAAAGAGTCTTGGTAGATGGAGGTGTTGGTTTGAACATTTTCACCCTATAGTTGATAAAAATATAGGCTATTCAAAAGATACTATTGAGAAGAAAAAAAGTACCACCATCAGAGCATATGACAAGAAAGAACAAGTATCATAAGGAATCATTGCACTTCAAATCCAAGTGGGATGACTTATTGTAGAAACTACATGCCAAGTGCTTGATCTTGATCTACCCTATAAGATATTGCTTGATCAACCTTGGATCCATGCTCTAAAAGCTATAGCCTCAACCTATCATCAGTGTGTGAAGTTTCCTTTCAAAGGCAGAGAAATCACTATCAATGGAGATCGTGAGCCTTTCTACTATTGAAAAAATCTTGAGGCCAAGTTCTATAAGATCCAAAAAATACCTAAAAATGATGGACCTACACAACCAAGGTCATTTGTTGCCCCATCATCTCTAGCCTCTACCTCAGAAAAAAAATTCCCATTGTGTAGAGTATACTTGATGTCAAAGTAGTGATACAGGATGATGGTTGTGAAACTATAATCTATTGAAAGACACCTTTGTATTAGGAGAGTTACCTATTTCTCCTCAATCTAATGGGAAACCCACATCTAGCACTAGAGAACCTAAAATAATCAAGATGAAAACTACTACTTTCACCAAGTGGGGGGATTTGAATCAAGAAGATATCAATGAAGAGGACATCTCTAAACTCCTCTATCAAGATGAATGAATTGTTCCTATTCTTCCCATGGAAGATGATAACAAAGGATTATAGCTAATGAAGATCATGGGATATAACAAGAATGAGAAGCTAGGATAGAATGACAATGGTTTACTAGAACTAATCATTCCTAAGAAACAAATAAAGATTGTTGGCTTCAGTTGTACTACTAGCAAGCTCACACTTATTGGAAAAGGTATTTTTTCTAAAGGAGCCAAGGCTTCCTCTTGGGCACCTACATTGTATGATACAACCTTAGATGAATTTCCCCTTGATTTTACTGACCTATTTGAGAAAAAAACCCTCTTTATGATATCCATAACATTCTTTATCTCAAATAACCAACCAACTGAAATATGCCTAGTATAATGACAACTCATTGACATCGACCAAAAAGGATCACCGATTCTAGATGTATTCAAAAATGATGAAGCAATCTTAGAATTCATGAGACTCCATGAAAAACTATCATAGGAAGATCACAAAGAAGGATTCTACATATAGCTCGATATAGGGGCATACTATGGGGAGGCAATTGAATCCTCTAGTTACAAAATAAATAAAACACAACTAACATACAAATCCTTGAGTGAAAACTACCTAGTGGCACTCTCTGATCCTAAAATTTAAAAAAAAGGATGCATCCAATGGTGAAAACCTTTTTGAGGTGCCCAAGGATGATGGATTCAATCTCCCCCTTATTGCAATGCATCTTGAGAGGTCAACAGTACTAGGAAAAAAGTACACTCCAATTAATGTGGGAATAGAGGAAGCACCTAAGCTCACTTTTTATGTTGAATCCTTGTTGGAAAAAGAGCAAAAGAACCTTGTATCTTTCCTCAAAGAGAGTAAAACCAAATTTGCATGGGAATAAATAGATATTCTAGGACTTGATCCTAAAGTGGTTGTGCATCACTTAGCAGTGTATCCTCAAGCCAAACCAATTAAAAAAAATTAAGAGACATCCCAAGATTGCACTTTTGGTTAAATTAGAACTACAAAATCTTTTTGACATTAGATTCATTTGACCAATAGATTCTCCTAAGTGGGTTTCAAATTTGAGACCAATCTCAAAACCCATTGGGGGCATTAGAATATGCACTGACTTTAGAGATCTAAACTTGACATGTCCAAAGGATGATTTCCCTCTTCCAACCATCAATCTCATTGTGGACTTAACAATTGGGCATGAAATTTTGTCACTCATGGATTATTTTTCAAGCTACAATCAAATCATAATCGCCAAGGAGGATCAACATAAAACTATGTTTAGTTGTCCATGAGGAACCTATTGCTAGAATGTAATGTTGTTCAGGTTAAAAAATGTAGGTACATCCTATCAAAGAGTAATGACACTCATATTTCATCACATTATCCACAAAATAGTTGAAGATTATGTGGACAATATTTTGGCATAATAAAAGAAGAGAAGTGATCACATACAAGTCTTAGGACCTATCTTTGATAGACTGGACGAATACAAGGTATTATTGAATCCAAAAAAGTGTGTCTTTGGGGTCACATTAGAGAAACTTATTGGCTTCATTGTTTCACCAAGAGGGATAGAAGTTGATCCAAAAAAGGTAAAATCCATCCTAGACATGGAACCATCATAAACATTAAAGCATATGAGAGGATTACAAGGAAGATTGCAGTCCATTAGAAGGTTCATAGCCAAATTATCAGATAAAATTCACCCCTTTTCACATCTTCTTCATAAAGGGATAACCTAAAAGTGGGATGAAAAATGTAATAAAGCTTTCCAATAGATCAAGGACTATTTACTAACACCTCTAGTGATCATGCCACTGATACCGAACAAGCCACTAATCATGTATATCTCAGCAACACCAATAGCATTAGGATATTTTTTAGCATAACATGATGAAAATGAAAAGGAAAGAGCCATCTACTATATCAAAAAAACCTTGGTAGGCTATGAGGTGAACTATTCACCCATTGAGAAGGCATGCCTAGTAGTAGTTTTTCTTCACAAAAGTTTAGGCACTAAATGTTGTCACATCAAATCAAGTGCATTGCAAAGATTGATCCATTGAAATATTTTTTATCCAAATCAACCCTTAGAGGAAGAATGGCTAAATGGGTGATGATCTTAAAAAAAAAATGACATAGAGTATCTAGAGTGTAAGGAAATCAAAGGAGAAGTGATTGTAGACTAACTAGTAGAAGCACCAATCTATGTTGAGAACCCTTTGATATTTGAGTTCCCTGATGAATTAGTGTTCCTTATCAACCTCATAGCTTAGTGAAAGATGTACTTTGATGGATTGTTCACCCAACATGGATCAGGAGCAGGCATTCTTTTCATCACCCCTCAAGATGATTGCATCCCAAAGTCGTACAAGCTATCATTTCCTTGTACTAACAACATTGTTGAGTACAAAGCCTTAATTATAGGTCTAAGGATAGTAATTTAGTGTAATATCCAAGAGATGAAAGTCTATGGAGAGTCATAGTTTGTTATCAACCAAGTCAATGATGACTATCAAACTAAGGATGATCAGCTCACTCCTTATAAGAAGATGGTGCAGAATCTCAAAGACCTTTTTATAGACATAACTTTTGAGAAAATTCCTTGTATGAACAATAGAGTAGTGTACACCATGGAAAAAATCAGATCACTACTAGACATGCCAAACAACATCCTCAAATTTGAATTCTTGGTTGAACAACTTCTCATACCAACTTTTGAAATCCATGAATTTGAATTCTCATGTGTCATTGTTGGTCCTGGATCCCTGTGGTACCATGACATCTTTCCTTACCTTATGTAAGAGAAGGGGACCACAATGTGCAAGACCCTAGGTCACAGAGGGTCAAGATGTGAGAGGCTACCCTAACTTACCTCAGCTAAGTGCAATGTTTAGGTTATGAGGACTATAAAGTATTGCAACCACTCTGCAATCTCAAGTTTCAAAGTGGGGCTAGGTGAACTAGGTTTTAGGTTCAACACTATTCCTTAGGAAACTACTTTCCTTAGGATGTAAGTTTGATCCCTCAATGATAGTGTGATGCACTAGCATCTCTAAAGCGCGTTGGCATCCATACGACTAAACAACAACAAAGACAAGTTAAAACCTATCAAAATAGGCTAAGAACCCAACTGATGAACTAAAGTGCCATAATGACACAAACAAGTAAATATAGTATTCTATAATATCATAAATCAAAAATGTAGGAGTGAAAAGGGAAATAATGATCTCACCAAGAAACTTGTTCGCTAGTTGGTTCTCCAAGAAGCACACACACCTACACACAAAAATAAGGAAAATGTGTGGTGGTTGTATATGGGTCTGCCTCAATCAAACCCCCATTTACATGTTTCCACCTCCATGAATAGCCAAGGAAATGAGATAAAGTAAATAATAGAGTGAAGAGAATACAAACACTATAAAGCATTATTATGCTACTCAACCAAGTGATAGAGGAGAGGAGAGGGAAGCTTACTAGCTCTACCAAGAGCACTCAAGGCTACTTGGAGGAGAAATAAGAGTACTCGAGCATTTGCTATAATGGCGTGGTCCTAAAAGTGCTCTACCAAAGTGATGGAGTGAGGCTTTGCTGCAATGGAATGCTTGGATGCTTGAAGTGAGTGAGAAAGTGAGCTTGTGGAGTGATAGAATGGAAGCTTGATCTAATGAAGAGCTCAAATAAATGCTTAGAAGATTGTGTAGGAGATGAAAAGCTTGTTCAAGAGATGAATTTGAGAAGGAATGAAGAAAATGACCATATTTGGGTTAGTCGACTGAAAGGGGCACTACAACTTCACTACCAATGAGAAGATTAATGCCTCTGTAGGTTCAGTCACATGAATCTACTAGGGATGTAAGCACACCGCACAAATGTGTGTGCACTGTGCAGGCATCCCCAATAGAAATGCCTCCACCAACACTCAAAATAGGCGCCAAGTGGGATACATGTAGTGGGCTTAGGTGGAATTAAGCCTCTAAACTTGGTTTTCTAAGGTGGATAAAGGGAAAAAAGGAGATTTGCATAGGAGATGCAAATTCACTCTTATACATTTTTCCTCCATTTTAGTGAGCACGAATATTGATGAGTGATCGGTAAAGTAGATCAAGAAGAGTGTAAGGTTAGTGGCATATACCTGAACTGTCAAGGAAGCAGACTGTGATTCAGAAAACCTAGAGGTGTAGGAAAAGCAAAGGACTTCATAGCTGCTCAGAACTATGAAGTTAGAAAAACAAAGCATCTAATAGGCCCACAGACTTGCAAGGAGGAAATTCCCAAGATCTCTCACATGAAGGAAGCTCTGTGAAGCACTCTATAGGCTCTCATTCTAATAGGGAAGATATTATCCACAAACTCAAGCATAAAGAATACCCATAGAAGTGTGTTATAGGCTCTCATTCCTATAGGGAAGGTATTCTCCATGAACTCAAGCATGAAGAACACCCAAAGAATCACCCTACATGCTCTCAATCCTATAGGGGAGCCACCCCTAGCAAGATCTCTCACATGGAGGAAGCTCAAAGGAAAGCACCCTACAAGTTCTTTGCCTTGCAAGAAGGTATCCCCCAATATCTCTTACATTGAGGGAACCTAAGAAAGGGGACTCTGCAAAGTTAGGAAGCAGAAACACATATACCCATAGATAGAACATGTCAAAAGTGGTAGGAAAATAAGTAGATAGTCACATAGACCTTCAATAATTAAAACTTTCAAAGGGGTCCCTCGGGAACCCTTGAAAACGAGAGGTGTCTAGGGATGCACTGTTTGAAAGCTAAGGTCTAGTCAATTTTTCCCCAAGCTAGACGTGAAAGGGAGAATGGAATGAGTCTAGTTGGGCTTCCCCCAAGCTAGATGTGAAAGAATTTCAATCAGAATAGAGACTTTGAAAGAAGGGTCCCTTGAGAACCCACAATGAGGAAGAAGGGGGTTCCATTTAAGGGACACATAATTAAAAATTAGTTGTTCATCTTAGAGTGATTTTTCATCAAGGAATCCTTTCGAAAGATGTTCACTTCATTACGGAATTTGAAAGGAAGGATATGCTCCTATGCGAGGGAAAAATAAATTTTTTTCCCACTTTGGAGGAAGGTCTTCTTGAGTCCTTTATTTATAAACCCATGATGAAAGAAACATGTTCCATTAGGATTCTATGTCCAGAATGCGATTCAAGTGATCCCACAAAGCTGGTTTACAATTTCTAGGAGATTTTGATTTTTTCTCAAATCACATATTTTTAGAAAATATAATGATTTAAGCCTTCAAAAGTTTCATTTAAAGCATTCCAATTGAAGAGTATTTTATCAAACTACCTTAGATAAAAAAACACTTAGATAGAACCCTATTAGTTTTAAACCATACCTATAATGGAGTCTCCTTTACACCTATCAAAATGTTGATAAAAAACCACTTTTGATGTACCCTTTTGGAGATCAAAAGAATTCATTTAAAATTTATTTTTGGAAGTATGTAGTCCTTATTATAAGATTCCTAGAAAGTATAATTTTAAATAAATTTAATTTTATTATTATATTTATTTTTTTATTTCTTGTGAATGTAGGATTTTCACTAAAAATCAAGCTCTTTGTTCTACACATGTGGAAAATTAGCATATTATCAAAAAAATGAAACATATGAGTGCACCAAATATTTAATTCCTTGATCCAACAAAAAATAAAATTGAATTTCGATACATACAAAAAAAATTATGCATTATACAGTCGCACTATGTTTGAATTGTAATTTGTTTGACTTCGAAACTTGATTAAAGAAAAAATATTCAATAAAAAAATATCTAACCAAGTGGAAGCACTAGATACTGAAGTTACAAATCTAAATTTGAAATAATTATAATTTTATCCTTCATGGAAAAAAAGTTATGCATTATACGGTGAGTGTAACTTTTTGAAAATGTTGTTTTCTAAAAAATACTAGTTTTTGAAGGAAATGGAAAAAGAAGTGCAATATGATTCCAAAATTTTTGGAAAAAATATATTTAAAATATACAAAAAAAAATTCACGAAACTCTAGTTTGCATCATCTTCAAATTCCTCATGGTTTAGCCACTATAGGTGCTTGAAAGTGAAGATTTATTTTAAGAAAAACTATTTTAGTGTCTAATTTGGCCAAAAATTGTAAACCACTATTGTGGATCACCCATTCTAAGGAAAAATTTGTGAAGACTTTCGAAAAAAGATTCGTTGTCAACAAATTCATTTTCTGAAAATCAAAGTGTTGAAGAAGAGTGTTGTCACACATAGAAGGGACAACTCAAGCAAAGAACAAAGAAATATAAAGAGAAATCAAAAGAGAAAAGAAAAATACCAACAAAGGACACAGGGGGATCTAGTTTAGTGGGGTCAAATTTTTCCAAGATCATATAATAATAGGTAATCGCAATGCAAGGTGAAAGATCATCAATCCCCAACTAGATCAAGAATAATTAAGGGAAGACAGAGTGAAAATAAAAAAATGGGTCGACATGGAAGGGGAGCCTAAATGCTCCTAACGCTAAGCATCATCCCTAATTTAATGATAGTCAAGATTAAACATGGAAGAATGATGATACAAATAGAAAAAGGTTTACGACACAAAAACCATGCATGTATCCAACCACCAATGGGTGTTATGACAGTCATCTAGACACACATATCACAAGCATGGGGGAACACATCACAAGATCAAGAAAGGGCCTCCTCCTAACATTGATTGGACAAGAGGTCATCAACTTCCTAATCTAAATCCTCATAAGGGGAAGGATGATGAGCCTGTAATGGTGGGATATTAAGAGGAGGAGCATCTGACCCTCCCATAACAAGGGATAAGGAAGAGGGTCCCTCAAGGTCCTCTCCGCTGAGCTCTTGTGGAGTCAAAGTTAGTGATTTTGTGAAGATCGCCGACAAGACTAGGACTTCATCCATGAAATTAAACATGAACACCATAGGGGAACCATGCCTAATTTCAGTGAATGAGATGGGTTGTGCCTGAGGTTCAATGCTAAGCTCACTGAATGACTTGGGAGCTATGATTAACTTAGGGGAAGCTAGGACTAGTTTTATTACATGGATATAAAAAGTCAGTTGAAGACCACCTTGTGAAGAAGGTGGGCTCCTTTTATGTCCTCCATCACTAGAAGGACCACCCTCTACCTCTTTCTTCATTAGATAAGATTAACTCCCCACAGATGAAGCTAGGGGTGCAAAGGAAGAGGAAGAAAGAACCGCGTGGATACAACCGAAGTATTAACCTAATGTAGGAGCATCCAATGGTGTAAGGGCAATCTTGCATCACCCAAAAATAGTTAAATTTTCAGTTTCTCAATTTTTAGATGTTTTTACATTTTTGGATACCCTTTTCATCATAATGAAATTCTCAATTTATGGTTTTTATTTTCTATTCCTGGGTTGAAAGATATTGTAGTTTTAGTTTCCCATATTTGCACCTGAAAATCTTCCGAGTTAGTTTTGAGGCACTTAGAGTTCACAGAATGGCCCCGAAACTTGCCAAAATTGGTGCAGTAAATTTTGAGCATGCTATTGACTTTGATACCTTTCCAATGGTTCAAACGGTTCATGAATCGGAGTCCCAGATCAAAAGTTATGGCCCCGGGAAGTTGGCGCACTTTCTAGAAGATACAATTGCAAAATGTTCTTTTGAAATTTGAACTTCAAGTTGTAATTTTTGGCACCAAACCACCTAAAGTAAAATTTGAATATTTTTTTGGCTCCAAACTAAATAGGAGCTCTATTAATGGGAGGGTTTCTAATTTTTGGGTAGCTTTTCAGGGAAAAGCTCGCATATTGCGAAAGGGTTATTCTGTAGCTTTCTGTAACTGGCATGTGTTGTAGAACTTGGGGATTTGAGATCCTCTACATGTAAGACACTCCATTTTCTGAATAATAAAATTATTCTCTTGTTTTTGGGTTATTTTCTAAGTCTTGGGTTGCGCCCTCATCAAGTAGTATCAGAGCGGGTCTTTTTGAGCGTGTGGACAAATCGCCGATTGTGAGGCAGTTCACACCAGGACCGTGGTTGTGGGTCAAGGTCAAGAAAGATTCCTCCAAGAGTGATGCCTGGTAGGCATGGTGGTGCCAGAGGGGGTTGAGGTGGCATAAATGCTAGAGGAAAAGATGAACTGGCAGCCCTCTAGAGACAAATTGATGCCTTACAAGAGCAGTTGAGAAGAGGGTTGAACCTGAGGGAGGAAAGTGAGGATGAAGGAAAGGAAGAAGGTTCAAATGTAGAAGAGGAAGAAGAAGAAATTGATCAAGACCAAATGTGGCTAATAAGGGCCATTCCAAAGATCGGGAAAAGACCCAAAGTAGAAGTCCCTAGTTATTCTGGAATCCTGAACCCGGAAGAGTTGATTGACTGGATCAACGAGCTAGAAGAATATTTTGAGTATGAGGAAATAGAGGACCTAGATCAGGTTAAGTTTGCAGAAATGAAGTTGAAGGGCCATGCCAGTATTTGGTGGAAAGAGGTCCAGTTGGAAAGAAATCGAAAAGGAAAAGGAAAGATCACCAAATGGGATCGTATGGTAGAGAAACTGAAGAAGCAGTTCATACCAGTGGACTACGAGTTAGATCTATTGAATAAATTGCAAGGGATGAAGCAAGAAAGCAGATCTATGAAAGAATATACTAAAGGTTTTCATAAGATAATCATCAGAACAGGTCACACAAAGGCCAATAAGGAGAAGGTAGCCCGATATCTTAATGGGTTACGATCGAGCATTTAGGAGGAGTTAAGCCTAGTCAAAATGACCACCATTGAGGATGTGTATCAGTTTACTCTGAAGGTGGAAGATAAGTTGAACAAAATATTTGATGGCAAGCAAAAAGGACGAGGAGGTCAAAGCGGAAGGGTCAGTGGAAGACCTTCAGGAAGTTGAAATGATGATGAAAAGAAAAGTGAAGATGTGGGTACCAGCCGAAGCCAAAGGAATGACAACTTCTACTGCCCTCGTGATCAAAATAGTGGTGATCAAAGAGGTAGAGGATGAGGGAGATATGGACAAGGATCTAAAAGAGGTAGTTTCAAAGGAACATGTTTCCAGTGTGGTGAAGAAGGGCATCGAGCCTATGAATGTCCACAACACCAAGGAAGGGTAGACAAAAGGCCAGAAGGTCATGGAAGGGTTGCGCATGCAGATAAGGAGGCCCAATCTAAACATTCAGATGATGTTGAAAGGGGAGAAGCCCTAGTGATTAGCAGAGCCCTGGTGACTAAGGTAAAGGAACCAGAATAGAGGAAGAATTTGTTTCGCACAAGGTGCAAGTGTGAAGGAAAATGTTGTGATGTCATTATTGATGGGGGGAGCACTGATAATATGGTGTCAGAGGAGATGGTCACAAAGTTGAAGCTGAAGAGGGAAAGGCACCCACATTTGTATCAGATTGCCTGGTTGCAGAAAGAATACAAAGTTTTGGTCAATGAGCAGTGCCTAGTAAAGTTCAAGATTGGGAGCTACCATGATGATGTACTCTATCATATCATCCCCATGGATGCATGTCACATGTTGTTGGGGAGGCCGTGGCAATTCGATAGGTGAGCTATACATGATAGCCATGCAAACACTTATTCCTTGACAAAGGATGGGGTTCATCACAAGTTGAAACCCCTGAAGGAGACTGAAGAAAAGGTATGCAGTAGTGCTAGAATTTGTTATGTAGATGGAAGAAAACTTTTAGAAGGTATGAAGCATGAGTGTGTGTGTTATGCATTGATTCCTAGAGTAAGGAGGATAGTGAGAAGGTTCTAGAAGAAGTTTTTGGGATGTTGGGTGAGTTTCAGGATATTGTTTCTGATAATGTACATGAGGGTTTAACACCAATAAGGAAGATCAGCCATCAGATTGACTTGATTCCTGGAGCCAGTTTGCCAAATAAGGCAGCTCATATAATGACTCTAGCAGAAAATGAGGAGTTGAACAGACAAGTTCAAGAGTTGTTGAGAAAGGGTTTGATACAAGAGAGTTTGAGTCCATGTGCAGTACCTGTAGTACTAGCACCAAAGAAGGATGAGGAGTGGAGGATGTGTATAGATTCCTGAGCCATAAACAAGATAACTATCAAGTACAGATTTCCCCTACCAAGGATGGATGACTTGATAGACTATTTGAGTGGAGCTCAGTACTTCACAAAGATTGATCTAAAGAGTGGATATCACCAGATTCGGATTCGAGAGGGAGATGAATGGAAGACTTCCTTCAAGACCAAAGAGGGCATGTACGAGTGGTTAGTCATACCTTTTGGGATAACCAATGCACCGAGCACATTCATGCGGCTCATGAATGAGGTATTAAAATAATTTCTGGGAAGTTTTGTTATTGTGTATTTAGATGATATTTTGATTTTCAGTAAGACGTTGGCCGAGCATCTAATGCATATTCAGAGAGCCTTTGAGAAGTTAAGAGAAGAGAAACTGTTGATTAATCTGAAGAAGTGCAGTTTTGTGAGGACGGAGTTAGTGTACTTGGGGTTTGTTGTCTCAGCAGAAGGTCTCAAGATGGACCTAGAGAAGGTGAAGGCTATTCTAGAATGGCCTACCCCAAGAACTGCTACCGTGTTGAGATATTTCCATGGTTGGGCTAGTTTTTATAGAAAGTTCATTAGAAACTTTAGTAGTATTTGTGGACCCCTGACTGAAACAATGAGAGGGGATAAAAAAGAATTCAAGTGGAGCACTGGAGTGGAAAAAAGTTTTGAACTGTTGAAGCAGAAGGTGACAGAGCAACCTGTTCTAGCCCTCCTAGATTTCAACAAGGTGTTTCAGGTGGATTGTGATGCCAGTGGTTGTGCCATTGGAGTAGTGTTGAGCTAAGAAGGTAAGCCCATTGCCTATTTTAGTGAAAAGTTAAATGATACCAAGAGAAAGTATTTTGTATATGATCAATAATTTTATGCAATAGTTCAAGCATTAAAGAAATGGAGACATTATTTGTTGCTGAAGGAATTTGTTCTATATACTGATCATCAGGCCTTGCAGTACCTAAATAGTCAGGGAAAATTAAATCAGATGCATATGAAATGGGTAGAGTTTTTGCAGAGTTATACCTTTGTTTTGAAACATAGGAGTGGGAAGTCAAATAGGGTTGCAGATGCCTTAAGTAGGAGGCATACATTGATGAAAAAGATGCAGATTGAAGTGGTTAGGTTCAATGAACTCAAGACACTGTATGCAGAAGATCCTGATTTTGCAGAGGCTTGGAAAGCTTGCAAGGAACCTGTTACAGTGGCCAGGACAAGGTGGTTGGATTTCATAATCCAGGATGGCATGTTATTTAAGGGAAGTCAATTGTGTATCCCGAGGAGTTCTATGAGGGAGAACTTGATAAAGGAGAAGCATAGTGGAAGAATGATAGGACATTTTGGTTAGGATAAGACCCTTGCCATTATCAATGATCATTATTATTGGCCTTAGTTGTCACAGGATGTGAAGAAGTTTGTACAAAACTGTAGGGTATGTCAGATGGCTAAAGGAGTGAGCCAAAATACATGCTTATATCAGCCCTTACCTGTACCAAAAAGGCCATGGGAGGATATAAGTATGGACTTTGTTCTTGGTTTGCCAAGGAAACAATGAGGGAATGATTCAATCTTTGTGGTGGTTGATAGGTTTTCGAAGATGGCACATTTCATTGCATGTCAGAAGACCCATGATGCAGTCCACATTGCTGACTTGTTCTTCAAAGAGGTGGTGAGGCCACATGGTCTACCAAAGAGTATTGTTTTAGATCGTGACACCAAATTTGTGGGGTACTTTTGGAGGACCTTGTGGAAGAAGCTAAAGATAGATCTGAAGTTCAGTTCTGTACACCATCCAAAAATAGATGGGAAGACAGAGGTTGTTAACAGGAGTCTGGGTAACCTACTGAGATGTTTGGTAGGAGATAAACCCAAGGGATGGAACTTGATCTTATCCCAGGTAGAATTTTCTTACAACAATTCTTTCAATAGAAGCACTGGTAGATCACCGTTCCAAATTGTGTATGGAGGTAGCCCTAGAACAGCTCCAGAATTGAGGAAGATGGACCAAGAGAATAAAATAAGTGTTGAAGCCGAAGATTTTGTAGAGCACATCAAGAATATACATGAGAAGGTACGAGAACACATTAATAAGATGAATATGCAATATAAGGCTAAGGCAGATCAGAAAAGGAGGAATAAGGAGTTTCAGACTGGTGATGAAGTAATGGTCCACTTGATGAAAGAAAGGTTTCCCATGGGAACCTATAACAAATTGAAGATGAAGAAATTCGGTCCCTGTAAGATTTTGAAGAAGCATGATTCAAGGAATGCATGTGAGGTAGAGTTTATTGATGGAATCAACATTTCCCCTGTGTTCAACATTTCATATTTGAAAGAGTATCATGAAGGTGGAACGGAGGAAGCACCAACAATAGTGTAGTATGGCATTCCAACACCTACTTCAGAAAGGGAGGAGATTGAAGCAATTTTGAATAGTCGTGTGGGAAGGAGTACTAGAAATAGGCAGTATGAAGAATATCTGGTGAAATGGAGAGGAAGGCCTGTGGAAGATTCATCCTGGCTATCTAAGGCAGCGGTTGACTGGTTGGGTTTTCCTCAACCATCTGAGATGTGATGGGTCACTTCTCAAATTACCCTGGGTGTCTAATGCAAGAGCATCTAGTGGTGTAAGGGAAATATTGCATCACCCAAAAATAGTTAAATTTCAAGTTTCTCAGTTTTTAGGTACTGCAAGGCCTGATGATTAGTATATAGAACAAATTCCTTCAGTAACAAATAATGTCTCCATTTCTTTAATGCTTGAACTATCGCATAAAATTTCTGATCATATACAGAATACTTTCCCTTGGCATCATTTAACTTTTCACTGAAATAGACAATGGGCTTACCTTCATGGCTCAACACTACGCCAATGGCACAACCACTAGCATCACAATCCACCTAAAACACTTTGTTGAAATCTGGGAGGGCTAGAACAGGTTGCTCTGTCACCTTCTGCTTCAACAGTTCAAAAATTTTTTCCGCTCTAGTGCTCCACTTGAATTCTTTTTTATCCCCTCTCATTGTTTTAGTCAGGGGTCCACAAATACTACTGAAGTTTCTAATGAAATTTCTATAAAAACTAGCCAAATCATGGAAATATCTCACCTCGGTAGCAGTTCTTGGGGTAGGCCATTCTAGAATAGCCTTCACCTTCTCTAGGTCCATCTTGAGACCTTCTGCTAAGAAAATAAACCCCAAGTACACTAACTCCCTCTTCACAAAACTGCACTTCTTTAGATTAATCAACAGTTTCTCTTCTCTTAACTTCTCAAAGGCTCTCCGAATATGCATCAGATGCTCATCCAACATCTTACTGAAAATCAAAATATCATCTAAATACACAATAACAAAACTTCCCAGAAATTCTTTTAGTACCTCGTTCATGAGCCGCATGAATGTGCTCGGTGCATTGGTTAGCCCAAAAAGGCATGACTAACCACTCGTACAATCCCTCTTTGGTCTTGAAGGTAGTCTTCCATTCATCTCCCTCTTGAATCCGGATCTAGTGATATCCACTCTTCAAATCAATCTTTGTGAAGTACTGAGCTCTACTCAAATAGTCCATCAGGTCATCCATCCTTGGCAGGGAAATTTGTACTTGATTGTTATCTTGTTTATGGCTCGGGAATCTATACACATCCTCCACTCCCCATCCTTCTTTGGTGCTAGTACTGCAGGTACTACACATGGAATCAAACTCTCCTGTATCAAACCCTTTCTCAACAACTTTTGAACTTGTCTGTTCAACTCATTTTCTGCTAGAGTCATTCTATGAGCTGCCTTATTTGGAAAACTTCCTCCAAGAATCAAGTCAATCTGATGACTGAGCTTCCTTATTGGTGGTAAACCCTTAGGTACATATCAGAAACAATATCCTGAAACTCACCCAACATCTCAAAAAATTCTTCTGGAACCTTCTCACTATCCTCCTTACTCACTCTAGGAATCAATTCATAATACACACGCTCATGCTTCATACCTTCTAAAAAAATTTCTTCCATCTACATAACAAATTCTAGCACTACTACATACCTTTTCTTCGGTCTCCTTCAGGGGTTTCAACTTGTGACAAACCCCATCCTTTGTCAAGGAATAAGTGTTTGCATGGCCATCATGTATAGCTCGACTATCGAACTGCCACGGCCTCCCCAACAACATGTGACATGCATCCATGGGGATGATATCACAGAGTACCTCATCATGGTAGCTCCCGATCTTGAATTTTACTAGGCACTGCTCATTGAGCAAAAATTTGTGGTCTTTCTGCAACTAGGCAATCCGATACAAATGTGGGTGCCTTTCCCTCTTCAACTTCAACTTTGTGACCATCTCCTCTGACACCATATTATCAATCCTCCCCCTGTCAATAATGACATCACAACATTTTCCTTCACACTTGCACCTTGTGCGAAACAAATTATTGTTGTGTTCTGGTTCCTTTTCCTCAGTCACCAGGGCTCTCCTAATCACTAGGGCTTCTCCCCTTTCAGCATCATCTAAATTTTCAGATTGGGCCTCTGCATCTGCATGTGCAACCCTTCTATGAACTTCTATCCTTTTGTCTGCCCTTCCTTGGTGTTGTGGACATTCATAGGCTTGATGCCCTTCTTCACCACACTGGAAACACGTTCCTCTGAAATTGCCTCTTCCATATCCTTGTCCAAATCTCCCTCATCGTATACCTCTTTGATCACCACTTTTTTGATCAAGAGGGCGGTAGAAGTTGTCATTCCTTTGGCTTAGGCTGGTACCCACATCTTCACTTTTCTTTTCATCATCATTTTGACTTCCCGAAGGTCTTCCACTGCCCCTTCCGCTTTGACCTCCTCGTCCTTTTTGCTTTCCATCAAATCTTTTGTTCAACTTCTCTTCCACCTTCAGAGCAAACTAATACACATCCTTAATCATGGTCATTCTGACTAGGCTTAACTCCTCCTGAATGCTCAGTCGTAACCCATTAAAATATCGGGCTACCTTGTCCTTATTGGCCTCTGTGTGACCCATTCTGATGATTATCTTGTGAAAATATTTAGTATATTCTTTCATAGATCTACTTCCTTGCTTCAACCCTTGCAATTTCTTCAATAGATCTAACTCGTAGTCCACTGTTATGAACCGCTTCTTCAGTTTCTCTACCATGCGATCCCATCTGGTGATCTTGCCTTTTCCTCTTCAATTTCTTTCCAACTGGACCTCTTTCCACCAAATACTGGCATGGCCCTTCAGCTTCATTTTCACAAACTTAACCCAATCTGGGTCCTCTATTTCCTCATAGTCAAAATATTCTTCTAGCTCGTTGATCCAGTTGATCAACTCTTTCGGGTTCAGGCTTCCAGAATAACTAGGGACTTCTGCTCTGGGTCTTTTCCCAATCTTCGAAATGGACCTTATTATCCACATTTGGTCTTGATCAATTTCTTCTTCCTCCTCTTCTACATTTGAACCTTCTTCCTCTCCTTCATCCTCACTTTCCTCCCTCGGGTTCAACCCTCTTCTCAACTACTCTTGTAATGCATCAATCTATCTCTGGAGGGCTGCCAGTGCATCTCTTCCACCAACATTTTTGCTGCCTCCACCACCTCTGGCACCACCATGCCTACCAGGCATCACTCTTGGTAGAATCTTTCTTGACCTTGACCCACAACCATGGTCTTGGTGCGAACTACCTCACGATCGACGATCTGTCCACACACTCAAAAAAACCCGCTCTGATACCACTTGATGATGGTGCAACCTGAGACTTAGAAAATAACCCACAAACAAGAGAAATTTTATTATTCAGAAAATGGAGCTTCTTACATGCAGATGATCTCAAATCCCCAAGTTCTACAACACATGCAAGTTATAGACAGCTACAAAATAACCCTTTCGCAATATGCGAGGTTGTCCCCAAAAAGTTACCCAAAAATTAGAAACCCACTGATAAATAGAGATCCTCATTAGTTTGGAGCCAAAACAACATTCAAATTTGAGTTTAGGTGGTTTGGCACCAAAAATTTACAACATGAAGTTCAAATTTCAAAAGAGCATTTGCAATTGTATCTTCTAGAAAGTGCGCCAACTTCCCTAGGCCATAACTTTTGATCCGGGACTCTGATTCGCGAACCATTTGAACTGTTGGAAAGCTTTTGAAGTCAATAACACATTCAAAATATGCTACGTTGATTTCAGAAAGTTTTTGGGCCATTCAAAGAACTCTAAGTGCCTCAAATCTAACTCGGGAGATTTTTAGGTGCAAATCTAGGAAACTAAAACTGCAGTATCTTTCAACCTAGGAATAGAAAACAAAAACCATAAATTAGGAATTTCATTATGATGAAAAGGGTATCCAAAAATGTAAAAATATCTAAAAGCTGAGAAACTTGAAATTTAACTATTTTTGGGTGATGCAAGATTGCCTTTACACCACTGGATGCTCCTACATCAGACACCCCTGGGGCAATTTGAGAAGTGACCCCATCAAGTCTTAGATGGTGGAGGAAAAACCAAAATGGTCAACCTCTACCTTAGGCAACCAGGATGAATCTTCAACAGGCCTTCCTTTCCATTTCAGCAGATATTCTTCATATAGCCTATTCTTAGAAGATACAATTGCAAATGCTCTTTTGAAATTTGAACTTCATGTTGTAAATTTTTGGTGCCAAACCGCCTAAACTCAAATTTGAATGTTTTTTTGGCTCCAAACTAATGAGGAGCTCTATTTATGGGTGGGTTTCTAATTTTTGGGTAACTTTTTGGGGACAAGCTTGCATATTGCGAAAAGGGTTATTTTGTAGCTGTCTATAACTTGCATGTGTTGTAGAACTTGGGGATTTGAGATCCTCTGCATGTAAGAAGCTCCATTTTCTGAATAATAAAATTTCTCTTTTTTGTGGGTTATTTTCTAAGTCTCAAGCTGTGCGCTCATTATAACCATATCCATGGGCTTCGGGAATAACTGAATATCTAAAATGGACATCAACAAAGGTGGCTCCATCAAAGGAGAGATGAACACCTACACCTGTTTAGGGTTAGGTTCATTCGTACTCACAATGGAAGCCATGAACAGTATAGGACTAGATTGGAGAGAAGCAGAAGGAATTGAGGAAGAAGACACCACAAAGGGGTCCTAAAGTCCGAGCAGTCATTCCTTCCTCTTTTTGTTGTGAGGCATCATGCTTGGCCAAGAGAGCCTTTTTTCCAGGGCTTGCATTCATGTGCAAGGTGGTTTCTATGGCTCTTGGAGTGAGAGGCCAAAGTTTGTGAAGGGACAAGAGGTTCCTTCTCAACAATAGGAATGTCCACTATAGCCATTTTAGGTGGAGGAATAGATTCCTACACAGGAGTAGGAGGGACAGGCTGAGGGGCGACAAGAGGAGTCAACTTGAGAACCTCAACAATGAGCCTCTTTCTGCTTAATACTTTAGGAGGAGTAACAGTAGGAGGTCACAGAGGTCAAGACAAAGAGGAATCTCCTTGGGAGAGATTCTTCCTATAATACTAAATGGGTCTAGGTTTTGTTGGAAAAATAGGAAGCTTGAATGCGGGACATGTAGGCTTTCACCAAGTGGGCACCAAAGGGTTCTCCTGTAAACAAAGAGGAGAACCTGATGGTACCATAGCTGAGTGGGAAGAAGCATCAAACTGGGCAACAAAAGAGGAAGAAGGAGGATCACAAGATCACTTCTCTTCTTTCTTCTTTTGAGCCTTAGTGGCATTGTTGTTAGCCTTCAATAAAGCCCTATGTGATAAGCATAAGGTGAGGGAGGGTATCTCACTTTCGGCCCCAAAGACCCTTTCTTATATTTTTTATATGTCTTTTGTAAAAGGTTCATCCTAGGTGGGAGAGGGCCCACAAATGTAGGCCATGAGTGATCCAAGGATTAGCTACCATGTGCAACAAATGGTCTATAACCGATGTCATAGATTATGTGCATGGAGTTCCCATGGATAAATTTTAAACATTTATGCATGAAAAAGGCTACCATGTTCATTGCCACCAACCAAGGGATACCCAATTTCACCCTAAAGAGTTCAAATCTAGGAATGATATCAAATAAGAGTTTCACGGACTTAGGTCCAACTAAGATGGATAGGACAATACTACCCAAAGGGGATATAGAAATCCTATCATCTGTGCAGATGAAACTCACATGAGCATCGTATCCATCCTTGTGTAAAAATTTTATTAGCATAATCTCCTCTATTATTATGTTCACTTGTGATGTCAGATCAATGAGAACACCAACTACGATGTTTCCATTTATCTATGTAGGAATGTAAAGAGGAGATGGTCCATTATTAAAACCCATTGGCAGGTCTTGTGAATTGAATGTTATACCAGTACCACTACCCACAAGCTACACAGAGGGGATGGGTTGATGCAGGAAGGAGGCCATTACACACACTACATAGCACTTTCATAGAGTCCTTAAAGGTTGTTAGATAAGATAATGACTCAATTAAGGTTTCATCATGCAATACCTTTGGAACCTTCCAACAACACCAACTAGGGGTTGTAGGTTGGGTTGCAAGGTAGCAACCTTACAACACTCACACCTGCAACACTCCTAGAGTATGAGGAAATGAATTGTCACTGTTTCAAGAACATAACCAAAATGGTTCATGTCAAGTTCACCAAAAATGTAAGAGAGGGGGCCACTATGTGCAAGACCCTAGTTCACAGAGGGTCAAGATGTGAGAGGCTGAGCTAACTCACCTCAACTAAGTGCAATGTTTAGGATATGAGGATGAGAATGATGAGAACTATTAATTCTTGCAACCACACTTGCAATCCCAAGTTTCAAAGTGCGGCTAGGTGAGCCAATTTTTAGGTTCAACATTGCACCTTAGGAAGCTCTTTTCCTGAGAACGTAAGCACAATCCCTGGATGATAGTGCAACACAATGGTGTCTATAAATTGCACTGGCATTTGTATTGCTAAACAAATATAGAGACAAGGTCAAAACTATCAAATAAGCTAATGGTTGAAATGACTAAGTAAAGGGCCAAAATGACACAAGCAAGTAAATAAAGTATTCTTAAATATCATAAAGCATAAATGCACGAGTGAAAAGGGCAAGAATGATCTCACCAAGAAACTCATTTTCCAGTTGGTTCTCTAAGAAGCACACACACCTACACACAAAAAGATGGAAAAATTTGGGTGGTTGTATACGAGCCTACCTCAGTTAGACCCTCGTTTAGGTGTCTCCACCTCCACAGACAGCCAAGGAAATGAGATAAAGGAAATAATATAGTGAAGAGAATACAAACACTATATGCTACTCAACCAAGTGATAGAGGAGAGGAGAGGGAAGCTTACCACCTCCACTAAGAGCACTCAAGGCTACTTGGAGGAGAAACGAGGGTACTTGAGCCTCTTCTACAATGGTGTGGTCCCAAACATGCTCTACCAAAGTGATGGAGTGAGACTTTGCTACAATAGAAGGCTTGTATGTGGGAAGTGAGTGAGAAAGTGAGATTATGGAGTGATAGAATGGAAGCTTGATCTGATGAAGAGCTCAACTGAATGCTTAGAAGGTTGTGTAGAAGATGAAAAACTTGTTCAAGAGATGAATTTGAAGGAATGAAGAAAGTGGCCATATTTGGGTTAGTCGGTTGAAAGAGGTGTTACAACTTCATTTCCAATGAGAAGAGTAAAGCCTATGTAGGTTCAACCATAGGAATTTTCCAAGGACGTAAGCATTCCATACAGGCATTCCTGATAGAAATGCCTCCAATGATACTCAAAACAAGCACCAAGTGGGATGCACGTAGTGGGCCTAGGTGGAATTATGCCTCTGAACTTGGTTTTCTAAGGTGGATAAAGAAAAAAAGGGGATGTGTATAGGAGATGCAAATTCTCTCTTATACACCTTAACAGAGGAACCCTTCCATCAGATATCACCCTGAACCTTAAAAAGACCTTTGTTAAAAAGGAATCCTAGTTTGTGATCCTAGGTGATAACCTTTACCATCGAAGCATCAAAGGGACATTGCTATGATGTCTTAACAAAGAGGAAGCCTTAAATCCTTTAACAGAAGTACACAATGGCATATGTGGGTCCCATTCTAGTGGTGTGGAATTAGTTAAGAAACTATTGAGGATAGGATACTATTGGCCAACCATGGAAAAATAAGCTCATTAGTATGTGTGGAAATGCATCGAGTGTCAACAACATGGGGATCAGATTCATGCTCCAACTCAAGAATTGTAGCCAATGATCACACCATGGCTATTTTCACAATGAGGATTGGATGTCATAGGAAAAATCACTCCAGCCTCATCCAATGGTCACAAGTTTATCATAACCACCACTGAGTACTTTACTAAGTGGTTTGAAGCCATTCCTATGAACTACATAATAGGGAAACAAATTGTCAAGTTTATCTTGAATTACCTAATTTTCTGTTATGGTGTTCAACAAACTTTCATCTTAGACAATGGAACCCCTTTTAAAAATCAAAATTTGAAAGAGTTGTGCCAAAGATTCAATATCTAACATCAATTCTCTACCCCATATTATCCCCAAGGCAATGGCCAAGCTGAGGCTATGAACAAAACTATCCTAAAGAAAACAATGAATGAAGTTGGTTGTGATTGGCATCTACAACTAAATCCCACTCTTTGGGATTATCGAACCAGTATCTACATGCCTACAAGAACAACCCCTTTCTCCCTAGTGTATGGATCAGAAGCCATCTTTCCTATTGAAGTCGAGCTCCAATCATTGTATCACTACAAAACTTGATAACTAAGGAAGAATACAAAGTGTCTTGACTGAATGAGTTGGAATTCCTAGATGAATGTCATCTTGATGCCCTTAATCATTTGTAGGTATATCAAAACTGATTGAAACAAAGCTATAACAAGAGAATCAAATGTTGGTCATTTTATGTAGGAGATCTAGTCTTAAAGAAGAATCAAAATAACCTTCTAGATTAAGAGAGCAAAGGGAAGTATGAGCCTTAATGGCTGGGTCCCTTTGTCATCATAGCAAGCTATAGATTCAGAGCATACCAACTACCAACACCTGAAGGTGAACCCTTACAAGAGCCAACCAACAACTTGCATCTCAAAACATTTTATGCCTAATCTTGAAGGGTGTAAATAAAAAAATATAAAATAACCATAAAATAATCAAAAATCTAAAAAAAAAGAGAAAAAGAATCGAAAAAGTAAAGAAAAAATCATGTTCTAGTGAAAACCACTTTGGTGGTGCTTTGTGCAAGTACCTTGGTGAAAACCTAGCAAACAGGCGCCTTGCATAAATAAAGAATCTCCATCTATTCTTTGGCTCTTTCATCCTATCATTCTTTGCATCACCACTTATCCATCATCTATTTCCTTATCATAGCTTGGCACTATGAGGTAGCATGAACCCTTTAGCACTACTTTGCATATTCCAAAGGTTAGTCTATCCTGCCTTTATCAAAGTAATCTAACATGTCACACTAGGGGAATTTGGTTATGAATCATATCAGGTTCTTGTATATCTTGAGGTCATATCTTATCAGAAAACACCAAAAAAATTCATAAATCTTATCTTAGAAAATCCAAAAATATTTGCAAAATCCTATACAGCTAAAATCCCAAAAAAAATCAAAAAATTGTAGAGGAAAAATATAAAACATCTACAAAACATCAAAATACCTAAAAAGGTCAAACATCAAAAAATTAAAAAAAAAAGAGTCCTCTTGTCAAACAATTGGTCTCTAAGCTTAAACTTAGGCAAGGCCATCATTGATGTTCCTTCGACACACCCTAGGTCAGTCCTTTAGGAGTCCCTCATAATAAATTTTCATCTTTCACCTATGCATTTCTCCATCTTTTAAATGGGTTGAGTTAGTCAAACTATGTGGTCTCTATGTGTATAATATAGGCAAGGCTAATATTTGATCATCCCTCGAGGCCCCTATGATAGGTCTTTAGGTTAGGTTCTTGGTTGAAACTCAAAAATTCTAAGAAAACCCCTAAACATTCAAATATTTCAAAAATCCAAAAAAAGATCCAGATATTTCATAAAACACAAAAACATTTGAAAATGGAAAATCCAAAAACAATAGAAAACATTCAAAAGACCTAAAAAGCCTTGAATATCTCATAAAACACTAAAACAACCTCAAAAAATAAAAATTCATAAACATTCGCATAAGCTTTCAAAAAGACCAAAAATAGCCTCAAAACATTTTTTAACCAAAAATATTGAATTATTCCTAAAAATCCAAAAACTTTCCATCCCTTCTCACTTTCACCTGCAATAAAATTTCACCCATACTAAATTGATTGTCACCTTCAATCTTGTGCAAAACAAATAGAAAGAAAGTATAGCAAGTTGTAAAGTGTGAACCTAAAAGTCAAAATCTAAAGTTTAGATCATAGGTAAATGTTTCAGTGAGGTTTATAGTAATGGCTCATCTTAGCATCATTGTCCCAAAATCAAACAACCCTCTAATCAACATGTACTACGATGTATCCTTCCTATGATGGACATCACAATCAGAAATTACATTAGCTAAACTTAAACTAGGAAAGAGCTATAGCTAACACTGACTGTTCATCTTTGATCTTTTCTTATGATTTATCTTAATGACCCATTTTAAGGACCTCTCGATGATGTCTTCCAAAACTTATTTAAAGAGAAAGGAATGAGGCATCAATCATTATCTTTCTTTTTTTGTGCTTGTTGGTACTCTTGTAAAATAATCTTAGGGTATACTTTCTTATTTGTGTGCGGGAAGGTCATTTAGGGTATGTTGTTGACTATTGCATATGCTTTGGTCTAATATATTATAAGCTTCTAACTTGCATTCCAACAACATTTTTGTATGTCAAGGTGTGAACAATAACTATCCTATTTGTTTATTGAGTCATCAAAGTGCATTACACTAGATACAACATCATCCTGGTTATCAATACCTTGTTGCATCATGTCTATGTGTTATATCAAACAATAAGAAATGATGGAAAATCCCAATCCTGAGTGTGAGTATCTCATCTTGTATTTGAAATTGTCTCATCACCATCTCTAATAAAGTCTCGATGGATCAAGGAATTGTTGGATCTTTTGAAGAAATCATCAAAATCAATGGTTATTCTCTATTCTTCTATCTTCTCTCTATGCTAACCTAGTATCATGACAATCAACAAAACATCATCAATGCATCCACCTTGCATCCAAAAACCATCAACATGAATGCATCTCATAATCATAGCATAATCATTGGACATCATATACTTTGCATAATCATTTGACTTATGATGAATAATTTATTATTGTAAGCATCTTAAATCGTTGCATATCATAAGCATTTGCATCCATAAATTCACATGCATACATCATCATCATAAAATGCATAGAAAATTTACAAAAAGAAATGCATCCACATCATTTGCATCCATAACATCTACATGTTATAATCAAACATCCATATCATATCACAAAAAGATAATGGAAAAGAACATAGCACTGCATCCATCTGTATCATGATCATTGCATGTCACATAGGCATAAATAAAATGCATCCATACATGAAATAAAATTAACACATATCATAGCATAAATCATCCATATATGTATCATAGATATATCAAAAAATGAATGTCATGGTACAAAATTTAGATTAGTGTATGAACATCGATCAAAAGTACAATATCCATGAGGCTATCAAAAAGGAGCCCATGAATGTATATATCTGATAAATAATGGGGAAAAATAAAGAAAGTCTCTATACATAATAGCTAGCCCTGATGGTTGATACCCTCTCCAGTCTACCTCTCAGGCTAATCCTCTGCTCATGGTTGTGCATCACTATGTTGTGAAAAATTTGGTTGTCTCAATGATACCTATAATATGTAGCCTCTATAACAACCTCTCTATATAACCATGTTGATATTGTCTAACCATGGGTGGCAACCATCATCGCCTTGATCTGCTGGCACCTAGCAACCTCCTAGTATCTCTCTCCCATCACAACATATACTCTCTGTAATGCATGATCTCTCTCAGGTATTACTACAACCACCTACTACTAAGCCTAGTCTCACTCAATAGTAATAACAAAAACCTACCAACAGGCCCGATCCTACTCATCAGTCAATATCTATACTTGCTAGTGCAGTTGTTGTATCTACACATCCCAAGCATTTGGTATTGGTGGTGGTCTTGGCTACTACTAAAAAACTAGAGGCTACTGAGGAGGCTACTACTATACCATGGGTGGAGTGCTTAGAACCTAACATCCTAGTTGTCTTGGCCTCCCTATCCCTTGGATCTCCCTGCTTATCTCCCTCTGTGAGGAGCACCCATTGTATTTATCCATTGTTAAGGAGAGACAAACTAAGCATCATATGAAGGCATATTCTAAGCTATTTCCTATCCTTGATCATATTCCCAAGTTTGAGCCACAAACTATTTGAAGCTCTCTACTACCTCTGGAGCTAGGATATTTGATTCCCATGTGGGAACCTCTCATGTTGATCTCACAAAAATGGCCCTATACGCATCATTTGGTATGTCTTGGACCTCCCCAAACTATGGGGCTACCTTGTCTAGTAGAAATCTCTCAATAATGTGGTTCTCTCGACCTTACATGTATTAGGTATACCTAGCAAAATATAGTTGTTGAATACCATCAAACCATGGCAGCATCTATAGCCATGGGTGCCAGTGGAAAATTGTCATATCTATCACCCATCACCAATACGGGAGCCCAATCTATCTAGTTTTTCTTAGGGTAATGGCACCTCTATATCTCCTAATGATCGGATCATCTAGCTCCACATATTTGATCTAAATAATAGGCTAGAGCATAGCAATGTGATCCCATGCCCAAATATGTAGTAGAGTCACCCTTGTACCAATGGCTCTCCCATCACAATAAAAAAAATCATGCAAATCATGATACAAGGAGGATAGTATCATGGTCCCCTACGTAAAAGTTTCCTCCTATGCAACATCAGATGCCACACTAAGACACATCCTAGGTTGAATCCTTTGTTGTGTCTATCTGGGGCAACCAAACCTGAAATGATGGCTACAATGATTAATTTGAAGATCGACACATGACCTCTATATGAATCAAGGTCGATTTGTGATGTACCCAAAGCAATTTGATCCATCTCCATGACCTCAAGGAAGGTGTCAAATCTAGCATTAGTGTCATAAATCACACAAACACCATGAATGGGAAAATGAAAAATCCACCAAACATCCTCCAAAGTCACCATCACCTTGCCTGTTGGAAGGTGAAAATATGAGGTATCATTGTGTCATCTCTCACACAAAGTAGTCATCATCACTAAGTGTGTCTAAATCATAGGCGCATATGCAACATACCAGATGCCAATCTCTCCCAGGTGCTCTTGGTACGACTCTAATAAATCATCAGTAGTGGGAAGACCTCCTGCATCCACGAAGGGCATGATGTCAAGAAATCAAGGAAATTTGAATCAATTTGAAATTTATAGCCCAGAAATCACAAAATCGTCGTTGTTTTCAATAGCATCACTATATTCAAATTTCAAATTGCAATGCCTGAAGCATTCAAAATTGAAAATTGAAACTAGCATGACCAAATAAGTTGGTGTCATGATTTAACCTTTGGAAAACCCTAACCGTAATTTCTAAATCAACAAGTGTGTCACTAAACAAGCATGCATCACCAATTTCAATTTAGGAATAACTATATAGTGACACCACCAAAGATTAAATTTCAAAGCATAATAAATGCATAAAAAACATAAATTTCAATTCAAGTTTGAAGTTACATACTGGTGGTCCTACACCTAGAAGCCACTGGAGCTCTTAGACTTAGTCGGAGATGTATCTAGGAAGCTCTCAGTATTCCATTCCTTTGGAAGGTCAGAGTTCAAAATAGCAAGAATCTCTTAAGTGTGAATGCATAAATAAATTGAAAGTGTCCCTTCTTGGCCTATTTAAGATAGAAAATTAGGGTTTTTGCACTAATGTAACCTTGAAGATAGGGTCTATTATCATTTTTACCATTTTTTCCAATCTGAACCTAATTTTACATCATTTTTTACATTTTTAGCATTATTCTTCCATCTCAAAGCCTTTCTGGATCCTTGGGGTATCTTTTCACCTTTATCAAGAAATCAATCCAAAATTTGAAATTTCTGCCCAATTTTTTGAGGGGTAGGGAACCGGCTTATTCCTTCTGCTGAGGCAATAGTGGGGCATCCAAAAATCAAAAAAAAAAAAAAATTGATTTAAGCAACAATTTTAATCCAAAGAGCATCAGTCTTTGAACCAAAGCGGCAAGTACCTTGCTTGAAAGAGGGGTAAAATGTAGACACTAAAAAATGTCCTAATCAATATCATACATTCGAAACATATTTACTAACATCATTTCCTCTTTAACCCATCCTATTTTCGCTTAATTAATTTAAGTAGCTAAGCTATTTAATTAATTGAATCATTTTAATCCATTAACCTAATTAATTTAATCAGGTTAATTCATCCCTTTTCATGCTAATGCTTCATCTTATTAAATTAAATAACTCAAAATATTTAATTTTTAATTCCCTAAGTCATCCTATTTAATTAAATAACCCAAATTTATTTCATTAAATATCATTCCATCTCTCCTCCATTCATTAAATCATTTAATTTAATGAATATCACTTTAATTCCTCCAAATCTCCTAATTGCATGATTAAACCTTGTTTAATTAGCAATTTAACTAACTTTCCTCTAGGCAAAGGGAATATTCCATTGGAATATTCCTTATCCCTTTTTTGCACAATTAAAACTTTGTTTTAATTTGTAAATTTCCTTTTTCCTCACCCATAGGAATATTCTCATTCCTCCATCATTTGAAAAAGGGATATTTTCACCTGGCTTCTTAAGCAAGTTCTAACCTTTAACCTATTGAACAAGTCGCCTTTGACTTGTGTGAGGAGGTCAAAAATGTGTTTGTTTAAGGAAAATGTGAACCCTTGATTTAAATCTGATCATGCATTCTCATCTGTTGATGAGAATCCATGATCCATGTCTCTCATCTCCTTCATCTTGGACCATTGATTAATATTTTTGATCTCAACCCTTCATTCCTCATTTGCTCTCCTATAAATAGGTCACTATTTGGAGACAAATGGATCCATATTTTTGAAAGAAAAGTCATGTTGTTTAATTCACTTGCATCCATACTCTCATATTTACTCACTTTTTAGTTTATCTTAGTTAATTGCATAATAGCTAAGAACATTCATTAATGGATTCCATGCATCCATCTTAGTTTGTATATGAATTATGGTTTTCATCTTTTAGCTTAGAATTAGCTTAGATTAGCTTAGTAATAGTATAATCAATGTAGTTTTAGCATAAAATCATGATAACTTAACTTGCATCATGTTCATTTTTATCATAAACTAGGTTTTCATACATCAATCACAATGGTTTCATCGATTATCTTCCATAGAATCGACTGAAATAGGCTCACTAATCATGGGATTGGGAAAGGGTCATTGTTTCAAATCAACACAACACCAATTTTAAAACTAGATAAGTTTCAAATGGGTTAGATTAGGAATTTAACTATTGGGTATGTGCAGGATCATGATGGGCCAAAAAGTGGTGATATGATGGGTATGTGTAGGGTCTGTGGTTGATGAATTTTTTTTACCCAAAATTGATGAAACGAAAAGGGTTTTTAAAGGAGATTCTCAAGTTTCCACCAATATTAATTATTCTTTACTTTGAATTTAATAAATAATTATTATTTATTTTCTACTTGAATTATGACTAAAGTTCTAATTGATAGGATGATTAAAAAACAGCTATAGCGTTCAAATGGTATCACAGTTTTTGAATTGGAAATATGTGTCACGTTCTATGCTTCACATACTATAGGATTAAAAAAAATGAATTTCATGAAGTTTTGACGAAGTTAAGGAGGTCAAACATACAAGTTTTTATATTTTTTAAAAGTTGTAATAAAAAAATTATAATTAATTATTTACTAGGAAAAAAAATTACAAAAAATTATGCATCACATCTAGACATGAGTCCTCTACTTATATCTAAAATCTTATAAAAAATATTATTATTTTACTGTGGTTAGGGTGGTTAGACATAAACCTACTTCTTATTTTTCCCCTAAAATTTAAGTACTACTATATTGAAATTTCAAATTTTCACCAAATAGATTTAAAAAAAAAAACCTAGTAGTTTAGAAACTAAATTCAATTTGCTACATATTCTATTCTTACATATTTTTGAAATAATATAGGTAACTTATTCAAATTTTTACATCAAGTTTCCTAACTCTTATTTTTTTGAATTTTTCACCACTTAAGGGCTTTTTTTCCATGATGATCCTACACATACCCTATTTTCTTAGTTTGTAGCTTTCAATTTTAGTAAAATGCTTAGTTTAAATTTCCAATTTGAATGATCTTGTTTGTAGATGTAGGTATGTTTGGCGATGTTATGCTTTGATTCATCATGAATCAAGCATAATTGACCCTCACTAACATCTCCTCATCTCACATAAAGAAACCTCATTATCATCAAGCCTATCTATTATGAGGCATCATGTGTTTGGATTTCCAAAATATTGTTAGAAAAAACACATATTGAGAGGGGGTGAATCAATATATTCCTAAAATAAATTTAATTTCAACTTATCAACCAAGAAATAAAGTTCCCTTAATTAGATAACACAATCAAAGAAAGAGAACATAAGAATAACACTAGATATGCATGGAAAACCCAACAAGGGAAAAAAATGGTGAGAAAATCTACTTGGAACTACTATCCAAATCTAACCTCACAAATGAATCGACAATTACAACATATAACTTAAGTTATTTAACCTAAGAAATTTTATAACTCCATGATGACTTACATAATGATGCTACAACCTTTGAATTCAAATATCTTTGAAGAATAAAATGATATATCACACTTCACAATACTCTTTTGTATTGCAAGTATGAGCAATTTTGTTTGTCATTAATGTCAACAAGCCTGTGTTGTCATTGATTTCTGGTGGTGAATAATATTTTTGTAAGAGCTTATCAATAGTAATCAGTTGTGAAGTGTTGAACATGATGAGTATTTGTCTCTAGTGCTTGATTTCCAAGTGGTTTTGAGAAATTTGATAAAAGGAGGAAACATCATGTTGTAGTGGTATTTTGGGTGAAAAAGTTGTGTTCTAGTATTTCTTTGCATTTCTTCTAGGTTGAAGATATACCTATGCCATTTGGATATGTTGGTGAGAGTAGGTCAAAGGTGTTACATTCAAGATATTGTAGGATGGATCATCATATAGATGAAGTTGTGCTCACCAATATGTGAACTATGTATTGAAGAAGTGTCTAAGATAAATTTCTTTGATCTGTATTTCTTTGTAGAATGGTTTTAGGTATTTTGATTCTAAGGAAGTGTTGATAGTGTTGGTATCTTTTTCTAGTCAAAAAATTTTGAGGTTTGTTGCTTTAGAAGATGGTTTTTCAAGTAACAGTGTATGACAGATTTGTTTGAATGTAGTGGGTGTGTAAATTCTTTAGGTGAAAGTTGTTGCAAAGGAGTTTGATGGATTTCAGAGTGTTTGAGGAATATTATAGATCATGTTGAAGAATGTTATGTGGTTTGTAATTTGTCCTTTGATTTGAGGAAGTGTGTATTTGAAAGTTTAATGGTGTTTGCACAGGTATTGATTGACCTAGTATTTATACTAGATGTGATGGATAATTATTATTTATAGTAGTTTTTTGTTGAGTTGTGTTGTTGATTTGGGTCCCAATTAAGGTTTGATGTGGTTTTAGTTTGCTTCTATCCCCAATACCATGGAAGTGTTTTAGCATCAACCTAATTTGGATTTGCATGCTTGAGGTGCATAGTTGACCTTGGAGAAGGTTTCAAGGTTGAAGAAATTATAAGCATGAGAATTGAGTTGTTGAGGGTTGAAAAGATAGATGTGAGATATGTGAATGATGGGTATGTGTAGGATCATGATGGGCCAAAAAGTGGCAACATGATGGGTATGTGGTTGACGACTATTTTTTTACCCAAAATTGATGAAACAAAAAGGATTTTTAAAGGATATTCTCAACTTTCCATCGATATAAATTATGATTTACTTTGAATTTAATAACTAATTATTATTCATTTTCTATTCAAATTATGATTAAAGTCTTGATTGATAGGATGATTAAAAACATATATAGCTTTGAAACAATGTCACATTTTTTGAATCCAAAACATGCATCACATTCTATGCTTCACATGTTATAGGATTAAAAAAAGAAAAAATGAATTTCATGAAGTTTTGACCAAGTTAAGGTGGTTAGACATACGATTTTTTATATTTTTAAAAAAATTGTAATAAAAAATTCATAATTAATTATTTAATTGGAAAAAATTACAAAAAAATGTGCATCACATCGGGGCATGAGTCCTCTACTTATATATAAAATCTTATAGAAAAATATTATCATTTTATTGTGGTTAGGGTGGTCAGACAGACACCTACTTCTTATTTTTTCCCTAAAATTTAAGTACCACTTCATTGAAATTTCAAATTTTCACCAAATAGATTTTTAATTTTTTTAAACCAGCCTAGTAGTTTAGAAGCTACATTCAATTTGCTATAGATTCTATTCTTACATATTTTTGAAATAATATAGATAACTTATTCAAATTTTTATGTCAAGTTGCCTAACTCTAATTTTTCTAAAAAATTTCCGCTTAAGCGCTCATTTCTTCCATGATGATCCTGCACATACCCTGATACGATGTGTACAGTGTTAGAGTGTGAAATTGAGTAATGCAGTGTGAGCTTTCATGTGTAACATTTCATGTGTCATGTAGTTGGAGCATTCATACTGCGAAGTTGTTGATGTCATTGTGGTGGATTCTCTAGTCCATTGAGATAGTTTTCTCTATGTAACATTTTTTTTATCTTCTTTTCTATTATTGTAGCAAGCCTTTCTTCTTTGGGTAGTTACCCCTCTAGCAATGAGGGCCCTATTGTATTTGGAATTAATTTTACTTATATTGTGAGCCAATCCTCACCATTTTTTTCCCTTCATCGATTTTCCACATAAATCTAGTGTTCTCTTGTGTATGGTGTTAATTTGTTTCATTTTCTGTTATTTTATTTTCATGATAATTAATCATAACATATTTAATGGTTTAATGAATGTGGATCTAAATGATAATGTGGATTTTGAATTTTTAAGGCACAAATGATTCACCTCCCCCCTCTCAATTTTTTTATGCATTCAAAAATTGGTATTTGAGCAAGGTTCCTTGAAAGAAATCTTAAATAATTGATGTAGATCTTAGATTGTGCACAAGAAGGTGATCCCTATATTTGATGAAGAAGACTATGCATTTTGGAAAACAAGGAGGAAGGATTTCTAGAGAATCTTGGATACAATGTCTATAAATCAATTTAGGATGCATATACTATGCCTACAAATGGTCTAAGCACTAAAGCGGAACTCAATGCCTATGAAAGAAATAGTAATGTAAGGCATGCTCTCTTGAGTAGTCTTACAAATTATAAATTAGTGAAAGTTATGAATCTAAAAAACTAGTAAATCAATTTGGGAAAAGTTGGAAAGTATTTATGAAGGAGATGATATGGTCAAACAAGCTAAGATGTAGAATTTAAAGATCACATTTGAGAACTTTCAGATGTTTGAAGATGAAAACATTACAAGCTACATGCAAAGGGTAGAGGCAGTGGTCATCTCAATCAGAGGTCTTGGTGGAAAAGTCAAAGAACCAAAAGTGGTAAAGAAAATTATTAGTTCACCCTTCCTAAAGCTTATAGTCATAAATTTGTTTCTATTGAGAAATCTCAAAATCTAGATAAGTATTGTAGCTCGATCAAATGTATGGCTCCTTCATTTCATTTCAAATGAGAGTATTTGGTATTAACAATGGTGTAAAAGTTGAGACTACTTTTAAGGCTGTAAAACTAGAGAATACTGGAGAACTATATCGAGAAGATCTTGATGATGTGCAAGATAGCTTTTTGAGAAGAATGAGAAGGGGTACTGGTAAGTACAAAGGTAATTTATGTTTCAAATGTTTTAGTTGTGGAAAGATAGGTCACTATGCTTCAAGATGTCCAACTAGAGCTATGAATGACAAAAAAATGGAGAACAAAGGTAAGATGGTTAAGAAAACCTATTATGTTAGATCTAAGATGCAAGTATTTTTTATCATGAATTTGATTGTAGAGATGATGATGATGAATGCTTGTTCATGGAATTAAAATATGAATTTGTTTCTGCTAATTTTCAAAGATGTGTGAAGGAATTCCCTTTAGAGAGAAAGGGTGACTTAAGGTATTTTGGTATCTTCTTTTCATGCTAGACAAAATAAGAATGATTGGATCATTGATAGTGGATGCTCTAATCCTATGACTAGAGACAAAATTAAGATTGTTAAACTTGAAAAATATGATGGAGGACATGTTATATTTGGTGAAACTTATGTTTCAGGATGATGGATGTGAGATTAGAAAAGGGTCTAAAACTATGATTGTTGCTAGAAGAAGGAAAGATGGAAATTTTTATTAGCTCAAGGATGTAGATGGTCATTGTTTTATGACTCACAAAAGTGAAAGTTGGCTATGGAATGAGAGAATTTGTAACATTAATTTTGATAATCTAGTAAGAATCAGTTCAATTCAAGTAGTGAGAGGGCATGTGTGGGATCATGAAGGGCCAAAAAGTTGCAATATGTAAGTGATATGATGGCCCATGTGGCTGAGAAATATTTTTTACCCAAAATTGATGAAACAAAAAGGGTTTTTAAAGGAGATTCTCATCTTTCCACCAATAAAAATTATGCTTTACTTTTAATTTAATAAATAATTATTATTCATTTTCTATTTGAATTACGACTAAAGTCCTGATTAATAGGTTGAATGAAAAAAATCTATAGCTTTCAAATGGTAGCACATTTTTTGAATCCAAAAAATGTGTCACAGTCTATGCTTTGTATAATATAGGATTAAAAAAAATGAATTTCATGAAGTTTTGACCATGTTAAGGTGGTCAGACATATGAGTTTTTATATTTTTGAAAAATTGTAATAAAAAATTGATAATTAATTATTTACATGGAAAAAAATTACAAAAAAATATGCATCACATCAGTACATGAGTCCTCTACTTATATCTAAAATATTATAAAAAAATATTATCATTTTATTGTGGTTGGGGTGGTTAGACAAACACCTTCTTATTTTTTCCCTGAAATTTAAGTACCACTGCATTGAAATTTCAAATTTTCACCAAAAATATTTTTTATTTATTTTTAAATAAACCTAGTAGTTTAGAAACTACATTCAATTTTCTATAGATTCTATTCTTACACATTTTTGAAATAATATAGATAACTTATTCAAATTTTTACGTCAAGTTGACTAACTCTAATTTTTCTAAATTTTTTGCCACTTAAGGGTCTATTTTTTCCATGATGATCTTGCACATACTCAAGAGATATACCAAAAATTACAAAGCCTATTAATGTTATCCACAAGGATTGTTATATTAAAAAGAAACAAAGAAGTTTCAAAAGAAAAAAATAATCTTATACCAAATTACTAGAATTTGTGCATACAAATCTTTGTGGTCCTATAAGAACAAGAATTCTTCAAGGTGATAGGTATTTCATTCCTTTTATTGATGATTCTTCTAGAATGACATGGGTTGATTTTCTCAAAGAAAAATTTGATCAAATGTTTGAGGTATGATAGTGGTGGAGAGTCCACCTGCAATGAATTTAACATTTTTTGTGAGAATCATGGCATAAGGAGGCACTTGTCCACCCCTAGAACTCCTCAAAAAAATGGAGTGGTTAAAAATAAAAATAGAATTATTCAAGAAGCTAAAAGTATTATGATGAAAGAAGATAACCTACCGAAATTCTATTGAAGAGAAGAAATTCAGACTTAATAGAGTTCAAGCAAAAGCAAATAGAACAAAGACTCCCTATGAGTTGTAGTATGGAAGGATACCTAATGCCAAGTACTTGAGAGTGTTTGGAAGAAAATGTTATATCAGAAGAGATGAAGAAAATTTATGAAAGTTTGATGCAAGGTCTGGTGAAGGAATCTTCCTTGTATATTCTACTAAAAGAAAAGCATACTGGTGCTACAATAAAAGATTAAGAAAGATTTTTGAGAGTGAAAGTGTCAAGATTGATGAAGATATTCATAACTCAATGGTGATAGATGGATATGAATCAAATGAGTCTAATTGTAGAGAAAAATAAAAGGCTAAGGAAAAGGATTTATTACTTGAAGAAGAAGAAGCTTTGGAAAATACCCCTAAAAACCCTAAGTATGTGTAGAGGAATCATTCTAAAGAATAGAACATTTGAGACAAAAGACAAGGTGTATTGACAAGAAGGAGATCTACCAAAGAAGAGGTAAATTTGCGTTTACTCTTTCAATTTGAGACCAAAATAGTGATTGAAGCATGCAAAGATGAACATTGGGTGAAAGAAATGGAAGACGAACTAATGTAGATTGAGTGGAATCAAACTTGGGAACTTATCCCAAGACCTACAAACAAGAACATAATTGGAACTAAATGGGTATTCAAAAACAAACTGAATGAGAATGGAAAAGTGGTAAGAAATAAGGCCAGGGTTGTACGTAATGGCTACTTACAAGTTGAAGGAACAAATTTTGAGGAGACATTTTCTCCAATGGTAAGAATGGAAGCTATCAAGATGTTTTTGGATTTTACAACACACAAGGAATTTAAAGTTTACCAAATGGATGTGAAATTTTCTTTCTTGAATGGAGAATTAGAAGAAGTATACATGGAAAAATTGAAAGGATTTTAGTTATCAAATAAACCAAATATTGTTTGCAAATTGAACAATGCATTATATGGATTGAAACAAGCTCCCTAAGCTATGTATGCAAGGTTGGATAAGTATTTGATACAACAAGGATTCACCTTGCATAAGTATTTGATACAAAAAGGATTCAATAAAGGTATTGCAGATATTTATCTTTACTTGAAGGTTCAAAAATTTCAAATCTTGATAGTATTTGTGTATGTTGATGACATAATTTTTGGAGGAAATGAAGCTATGTGTAAGAAGTTTCTAGAAGAGATGCAAAAAGAGTTTGATATGTCTATGTTTAGGGAGATGAATTTATTCCTTTGACTACAAATCAATCAAAAAAATAAAGGTACATTCATTTCACAATCAAAGTATGTCAAAGAAATGTTAAAGAAGTTTGGAAGGGAAGACTCCAAACTGGTATGTACACCTATGGTTACTAGTTGCAAGATGACCAAGAATGATGAATCTCCTAAGGTTGATAAGAGAAAGTACATATTAATGATTGGTGGATTGCTATATGTAACTACTACTAGACTAGATATCATGCAAATAGTTTGTCTTGTGGCTGGATTTAAAGAAGTTCTTAGATATTCACATGTTTCCATAGTAAAGATGATATTTAGATACTTAAAGGGAACTCTAGATCATTACTTATTGTATCCAAAGGATACTAATTTCACTTTGAGTGATCACACAAATGCATATTGGGCTGGTTGTGTTGATGACATAAAAATTACAAGTGATGGTGCATTCTTTTGGATTTGTCGATTGGTGTTGTTGGTATGCTTTTCATTGCACCAAAAGATCGACCCATCAACGGATGCAACAAACACCAGACTTACAAAGGATAAGTACATTACAACATCATCTTGTTGCACATAGGTGTTATGGATGAGGAAATAATTGAAGGATATCAAAGTGGTGTATGATGAACCAATTTCTATCTTTTGTGACACTACAAGTGAAATCAAAATTTCAAACAATCCAATGATGCATTCAAGGAAAAAAACATATTTCAAATAGATATCACTTTCTAAGAGAGAAGCTTGTGGAGAATGAACAAAAGCTTGAATATGTGCCTATACAGGATTATATTGTTGATATATCCACTGAGGCTCTTCCTAACGATACTTTTGAGTATTTATAGGAGAAGTTGGGTGTTATTTCCTCTCCTTCTTTAAACTAGATACATAAGGAGATGTATCAGTTCAGTGGATCTCAATATTTATTCTTTATTCTAGACTAATGTTGGTGGCTACCTCTCAAGTGGAGTAGGTAGTAGTATTTTTTATTGTTGTAGTCAAAAGAGTCTATTTTGTTATTGCGTAGTGGTTGTTGATATGGTATAGTTTGGTGTATGCTCCCAAGGGGGTATTCAGAGTAGTAAAGGAAAGGTGTTGTAGAGAAGTAGTGAGCAAGTTGTTTGATGTAAAACGAAGAGAATAAATAATGCAAAAATTTCAGTCCTTTTCTATTTATTTCAAAGGGGGAGAGAGAAAAATGTGAAAAAGAATAAGTAATAAGGGGGGGAGAGAGCCATGTAAAAAAAGAACAAGTCATTTAAGGAGATCAAAACAAGTAAAGAAAAAAAGCTACAAAGGGGGAGAGAACAATGTGTAAAATAATAATTTATTCAAGGGGATAAGTAATGTGAAGAGTTGCATTGTGTTCATATTTAGAGACATGTCTTTGATGGTTTTTCACATCATGTGTTGTCATCAATGACAAAGGGGGATATTGTTGAAAGTATGAGTAGTTTGTGTTGTCATTAATGTCTATTGGTGAAAAATATTGTTGCAAGAGTATGTGTAGTTGTAAATTATGGAAATGTTGAATATTATTCAAGTATGTGTCTCTAGTTCTTGGTTTCAAAGTGATTTTGAGAAAATATGACAAAAAAAGGAAATAGTGTGTTGTAGTGGTATTTTGGGTGATAGAGTTGTGTTTTGGTTTTACTCTACATTTATTTTATGTTGAAGATCTCCTTGTGTGGTTTGGATATGTTGGTGAGAGTAGTTTAGAGGTGTTATATTCAAGAGATGGTGTATTGGATCATCATATAGAAGAAGTTGTATTCACCAATATTTTCATTGTGTATTATAGAGGTTTTTGGGAGAAATGTCTTTGCTCCATGTTTCTCCATAGAATGGTTTCAACTATTGAAATTTTTAGGAAGTTTTGATATTCTTGGTATCTTTGTTCATTCAATATGGTTTGAGGTTTGGTGCTTCATAAGATGGTTTTTCTAGTAAAAATGTATGGAAAAGTTGTCTAAATGTACTAGGTGTGTACATTGTTTAGGTGAAAGTTGTTGTGAAGGAGTTTGATGGATGTTAGAGTGTTTGAGGAATATTATAGATTATTTTTAAGAATGGTGTTTTGTTTCTTAGTCATCCTTGGGTTTGAGGAACTGTGTACTTAAAATTTTAATGGTGTTTGCATGGGTATCAATAGACCTAGTGTTTACACTACATGTGATGGATAATTATTGTTTAAATAGTAGTGTTTCATTAAGTGGTGGTGTTTAATTGGGTCCCAAATAAGGTTTAATATGGTATCTATTCACTTCTATCCACCATGGAAGTGTTTTGGCATCGACCTAATTTGAATTTGCATGTTTGAGGTGCATAGCCGATAATTGACAAGGTTTCAAGGTTGAAGACTGTATAAGTATGAGATGAGTTCTTGAGGGTTGAAATGATAGATGTGAGAGATGAAAATGGCATGAAGTGTAGTGTGTTAGAGTGTGAAATTAATTAATGCAATGTGATCTTTCATGTGTTAGTTTACTGGATGTAGTGAGAAGAAGGTGGCAACAATTATTCAATCATACTATGAAGGTGTTAATGTCATTGTGGTGGATTCTCCATTGCATTGAGATGTTTTTTCTATGTAACATTTCTTCTCTATCTTCTTTTCTATTCTGGAAATGAGCCTAATTCTTTGGCTAGTGATCCCTATTGTATCAGGTGTTGATTTTACTTATATTGTGAGATAATCTTTACTATGGTTTTTCCCTTCTTGGGTTTTCCATTCAAATTTGGTGTTCTCTTGTGTATGGTGTTAAGTTGTTTCAATTTCTATTATTTTATTTTCATGTTAATTCATCATAATGGATTTAAGGGTTTAATGAATGTGGATCTAAATGTTAATGAGGGTTTTGATGTTTTAAGGTGTAATTAATTCACTCCCCTCTTAGTTTTCCTATGTATTAAACATTTTATTCCTTCGGCTCACTTCCTGCAACACTTTTCTAACCTCTCTACATCTGGGTCATTACCTTCAAAACTCACACTTTTAATTTTCCTTCAGTTGAAATACCCATTGCTTCTATATGAGATTCTCAAAAGTATCATTTGAAAGTGCCTCTATGAAGATATCTATATTTTTTTCCTTTATGGGCACATACTCCAATATTACTTTCAAATCAACAACTTTCTCTCTTCATAATTTATATTTGATAGATATGTGCTTTGTTTTAACATGCATTACTTGATTATTTAAAATATTCATGGCACTTGTGTAGTGTATAAAATTGTGTACTCTTGAAAAAAGAGGAAATTTCACATTTAATTTGGACCTATTTTTCACTCATGCATTAATTACCCTTTAAAATCACCATTTATATGCCCCTAAGACCCATTATTTTGGATCTTGAAGCTCATTTCACCCAAAAATCATATAAAATATCCAAAATATGAAAAAACCTGAAAAACCCATCTCAAAAAGCTAAACTAGGACTCATTCAACACTTTAGGTGAATGAGTCCCCTTAGGTGGGACACATTCATCAAGTGTGGTGAATGAGTCCAATTTTGGGTTCTTTTTCAAAATTGAGTAGGAATTCATCAATTTAATTCAATTTTTTGGTGGATGTCAGCCTTTGAGATCTAAATAATAGTTAATTAGGTGTCAATTCCTATAAAAACAAGCATCTAAGTCATTTTCAAAATCCAAGCATACTTAGAAAGCACTTTGAAAAAGCATTTTCAAGAGTCAAGCATTGAGCAATCTTCCACAAGAGAATTATAATGCCAAAAGAAAGCAAACTTGAAGCATTGGAGCAACATTAAAGCATTTTTCAGGTCTTCAAGCTCACTTTCAATCAAGATCTAGCATTGTCAAGGGTTGATCATGGATGCCTATGGTGAATCATGATAGATTCTAGGTCGGGGAGATGAAACTAGCCATCAAGCCAAGCTCAAATACTTTTTTCCTAAGCGATTCCATCTTCCATTATCACACTACATTCAGCCTAAGGAAGGTACATGCATCATTAGAGCTCACTTGGGGTGTGTGCCATAGAAAAAAAATGACCCTTTGCTTAACATGGGATAATTCATGATAAGTTGGACTTAATGAGGCCTTGATTCAAGTGTTGTGAGGCATTTCATGTATCCACACTAGGTCTTGGACCCTTGTAAATCAAATAACATGCATTTAATGATGTCTTGTAAAGGTGTTGTAGAGTCTTGTAAAGCAATTTCATGCTTTTCTAGACCCAATGAACCTATTTCTCCTTAATGCAATAGTATAAACATCAATCTAGAAGAAACTTAATGTTAAACTAGTGTTGTAATGTGTCTTGCACATTCACGTTCGTTCTTGTGCCTTCCCAGGGTATGCATACCTCATTTTAGTGTTGTAAAGTGTACTTAATCACACTTTCACATTATTTTTGTGTCCCAAGCCCTATTTGACATTTATATTATCACTCGTAGGTCCCTAATAACCCATATTGTGCATCCTGAGGTTCAAATTTATCAAATACCTAACAAAGTTGAAATTTAAGACATATTTCCTTATCTCCTAGCTTCTTAGCTATTGGATTGGCCCATGTGGGACCCATTCACCATGCATGGAAAATCAGTCCCATCCAGGTGGGACCCATTCACCATGTGTGGTGAATGACTCCTATCTGGCCCCCATTTTGACCTTTGAGTAGGAAAAAGTGAAATTTAAAGTTTATTTTCACTACATGTTAGCCTGTGGTGAGGTATTATCAGGTATTAAGGCACAATTGTCTATAAATAAGTATTTTTATCCTCATTGTACAATTAATGACACATTTTGACATCTGTCACCATTCATTCATCATCTATCTTTTCATCTAAGTAGAGAAAGCTATGCTTTCTTCATTAGAAGTCATTAACTTATCTTTCTAAAGCATTCAAGGGATGAATCTTCATGTATTGTTGTACAATTTAAAGATAAATCATCATGGAAAGGTAATCCATTCCATTGTCTCATGTTTCATTCCTTTATTTCATCATTTTGGTTTAATTACCTAAACAGGGTTCGATCGAGGCAAACCCCCATGCCCTAACAATCAGCATTGCTTCTTTTCTTCTTGTATGTTTGTAGATTTAGATCTCTTGGAAGCCTATAAATCATTGAAGATCAAGTTGAAAATTAATTTAAGTCATCTCTTCATCATTCAAGTCAAAAAAATATCAACAAAAACTAACTTTTAGACCTAAATCTAACAATTTCAAAAGCAGAAACCTGTAGAGAGTAGAAGTGTAGATCCAGCTCCACATAATCTACTTCTAATTTTGTAGATTCCTATAGGTGGAATAATTCACCACCCATGGTGAATGAGTCCCATTTTTAGGCCTGTAAACTAATTTTCTCATAATTCAACTCTCAGCAGTTAGAAACTTGTTTCTGGAAGCTTTCACCAGAAGTAGGATTGATTTGCCATCTATGGAAAATTAGTCCTAGTGTCCATTGATAGTAGTTTTTGGAACATACCAGAACCTTCTAGCAACAAAAATCTACCTCCAGGTGCACTCTATTCAGTCTCATCAATTTCTATTTTCATTTGTTCAAGTTTCTAGTTCATATTTGCAATCAACATTGTGTTTTCAAACATCTTGCATTAGATTAGTTTGCATTCATTTATCTGTATTTTTAAGTATTTAAACACATCCACACATACACTTCACACCCCTTTTCCATTTCTTATAGTGTTAACATAAGTATTTTTTTCCCACCTTTTTCCTTCTAGGTGAAAAACCCTAGGAGTGATAGAAAACAAGTAGGTGCAAAAAATCTATGTTACATTTTGGTGAACCCAATGTTTGTATCCCTTATTTTCTAATTTTGGACTCCATCATCCTAGACATAGCTTGCATTGAATTTTGCATTCTAGGGTTTCATTTTTGCATGTGTAAAAAGTGCATCATAGATTGCATTTTTACATCTTCAAGCATTAAAAAGATTTTGAAATTTTGCATTTTTCACTTAGATCTGCATCATAGAACTTAGAAAACATCAAAATAATTTTGAAATCTCTAAAACATAGAAAATCAGTCCATACTGCGACTCATTCGCCACCTTGGGAGAACCAGTCCCTTTTAGCCCCTGAAACTCCCTTGTATAGGGCTGAAAGCCTTGTTTTATAGCTTTTGTTTCCTACCATGACCTAACTACATCCATAAGCTAGGTTTTTGTAGAATTTATTTCATGACATTTAGTCTAAATTAGCTCATTTCATGCATTGTTAAATTCAATTTTGGAATTAGCAACATTTCATTTTCAGATTAGTACTTGGTGTATTCAGTAAATTACATTGTTTGAAATTTGAAAAATTAATTTTCATCCTATGTTTTTCTTTCATAAGCATCATTTACATTCATGGCACTTATACTTTTGCAAGTTTCATGTTCAACTCTATTTCATAGTACTTTTAGATGAACTTACATTGAGGAGACATTAGCAAATATAAATATCCAACAACAAACAATTGAATGTAGAAATAGTATCTCATCAAAGACACTTAGTAGTGATGATTTTGATAAGTTACATGAGGCCCTTATGGGCATCCTCTCACTCACTTCATCCTCTAATTATTTTCATGAGAAACCTAGTATGAAATTAATAACAAGTTATACCAAAAACCATTTAGTAGCAATGAATGGGCCATATTAGATGAAGCCCTTAACAACTTCATCTCTCCTAGATCATCTACTAATGGTTTGACACAAGAGGATGAAAGAATAGATACTCATGATAATCATAGTTCTTCTTCTCCCAATATCTCTCCTATGTGTGACGAAGATGTTTTGGTGCTAGAAGATACACTAATTGAGAATCATGACAATTTTGAAATCTCCTCTTCTATAACATTTCCCACTCAACAAGACATCATAGAACACATGAATGTAAATTTTGATAATCATACTAATCAACCCCTTTCTTCTCCTAAATCCTCTTTACATTTGAATAAGATAGTTTAGTGTTAGAAGATATTGTTAGTGAAACTCACGAGAATCTTATTCCTCCCTTTCTTGATGCCCCTACCATTTGGGAAGACCTATTTGAGCACAAGAATCCAATCATTAGTAACCATGAAATTCCTAGTTATCCTTCTCTTGATACCTCTCCTATGAGTGATGAATCTATCTTTCCAAATCCACTTCTAACATGTGATGAATATATTAGCTCTCCTCCTAAGGTCAATATTATGACACATAAAAATTATACCTTAAAGCAAGCACACAACCAAATAGAGTCTCCTTCTCCTATCATCACTCTTGATTCTCAATCAAATCCAACCCTTCATCATCCCCCCATGTTTACTAAGAAACAAGCTCACAATACACCCAACCTCATTCTTCCAAATCATAGTCTTCATGATTTTCCTTTCATAAAAATTCACCTATCCAACAAACCTTCACTCAAATTCATACTATCACCAACCATTTTTCAAAAAAACCATTAACCTTGTTACATCCTAAATCACTCCATAAATAACATTAGTTTCTGCTCCTTACCATATAATAGTTGTAGTATCATAGCATTCTCACTATTAATTTTTTTGCATCCCTTGCAAGGAGCAGCATACCTTCATCCACTTTAGGCTCACCCTTGTCCTGCACTAAGTGGGTGCAAAAGAGTTAGAGAGCCTTATCCCTTGTGTGTCACTTTTCATTTTATTTTTTGACTACTCATTAACTTTTCAAGAACATATAAGAGAAAGCTTGAGATGTGAACATGTCTTAAAATTGACTTGCATGTGGCATACTCCCTTTCTTTTTTTTTCAATTTTCCTTGACATGACATAGCCTAGCTTTGAAACATATGAATTTGCATAGGGATTTCCAAGCTAGCTCTCATGTCTTGTTTTCTTTTTTCTTTTCCTTTTCTTCCCTACTTTAAAGTAATTTCTCACAGAACAATGTGTAGCAAGTCCTTTAAAATGGGGGGCATACATTACCATTATTTCATTTGTATTCTTGGTTCCTAGTGCATCTTTGTCATTTACATAATGCATTTGTCACTTTTTGGATGGTATTGGGTGTGATGTCCTTCATAAGTTTATCTATCTCAACATATTAAATTCCTCTTGGTAGCCTGATGTGACACACTGCATCCCCTAAGTTGTAAATATACTATTCTTTGATTGGTCCTCTCTTGGAGACATTAGACATAATATTCCTTAAGTGATTGACCTTGCATGAATTGAAAAAGACTCCTTTGAACTTCTTTTATACTTTTTACATTTTTTCATTTTTCATTTTTGCCACCTTGCATAATGCAACTTGCATGAATGTGGTACCTTTTTCTTTTTTCTCATAACATTTTTTCTTTTTGGTTCCTTGTTAAAGTTATCAAGGGGAATAACTTTGATATGGTTGAGCGGGAATCCAACCTAGTGGAGAATTTTCCCCATATCCACCTTTTTTTTTGTGAGTGCATACCAACTAGCGTATGTATCTTACCTTTTTAGGCTTTCTCACCCTACAGACAACTAGTTCTATGACCCTAGAGTGAGTACAATTGGGCCTTCTCACTTGGCAGACTATCATGTGTTATGTCACCCCAGAGTGAGTACACACTCTCTTTTCCAAATAATTAGCCTAGATTTATCCACAACTAGTTGGATTAATGATTGAAGCTCGATCCATCCTTTTCACCCCTTCTTCCTTGCCATTACATGATTTTGTATCTTGGGGGCTTAGCCACTTCCTTTGATCTTTTTCATTCTTTGTCATCTGCATTTGTGTATGATGATCTATATTGAATGTCTACTTTAGTGTGAGTGGGTGCTAAATGTGTCATAGAAAAAAAAGGACCCTTTGCTTGACATGGGATAATTCATGATAATTTGGACTTAATGAGGCCTTGATTCAAGTGTTGTGAGGCATTTCATGCATCCACACTAGGTCTTGGACCCTTGTAAACTGAATAACGTGCATTTAACAATTTATTGTAAAGGTGTTGTAGAGTCTTTTAAAGGAATTTCATGCTTTTATAGACCTAATGAACCTATTTCTCCTTAATGAAACATTATAAACATCAATCTAGAATAAACTTAATGTTAAACTAGTGTTGTAATGTGTCTTGCACATTCACATTGGTTCTTGTGCCTTCCTAAGCTATCCAGACCTCATGTTGGTGTTGTAAAGTGTATTTAATCACACTTTCACATTGATTTTTGTGTCCCAAGCCCTATTTGACATTTACATCATCACTCATTGGTCCCTAATAACCCATATTGTGCATTATGAGGTTCAAATATATCAAATACCCAACAAAGTTGCAATTTAAACCTTAGTTCCTTATCTCCTAGCTTCTTAGATATTAGAATGGCCCATGTGGGACCCATTTACCATGATTGGAAAATTAGTGCCATCTGGGTGGGACCCATTCTTTATGTGTGGTGAATGACTCCTATCTATCCCCATTTTGACCTTTGAGTGGGAAAAAATGAAATTTAAAGTTTAATTTCACATGTCGGCCTGTGATGAGGTATTATCAAGTACTAAGGCACAATTTTCTATAAATAATTATTTTTATCCCCAGTTTACAACTAACAACACATTTTGACATCTCTCACCATTCATTCATCATCTATCTTTTCATCAAAGTCAAGCAAGCTAGGGTTTCTTCATTAGAAGTCATTATGTTATCTTTCTAAAGAATTCAAGGGCTGAATCTTCATTTATTGCTACATAATTTCAAGATAAATCATCATGGAAATGTAATCTATTTCATTGTTGCATGTTTCATTCCTTTATTTCATCATTTTGGTCTAATTAACTAAATGGGGTTTGATTGAGGAAAAAACCCCCATGCCCTAATAATCAAAATTTCTTATTTTCTTCTTGTATTTTTGTAGATTTAGGTCTCTTGGAAGCCTATAAATCATTGAAGATCAAGTTATAAAGTCAGTCAAGTCATCTCTTCACCATTCAAGTCAAAATATGAACAAAAAGGCACTTTTAGACCTGAATCCAACAATTTTAGAAGTAGACACTTGTATAGAGCAGAAGTGCAGATCTATCTCCACATAATCTACTCCTGATTTTGAAAATTACTATAGGTTGAATAATTCACAACCCATTGTGAATGAGTCCCATTTTTAGGCCTATAAACTGAGTTTCTAAGAATTCAACTCTTAGCAGTCATAAACCTATTTCTAGAAGTTTTCACCAGAAGCAGGATTGATTCACCATCTATGGTGAATCAGTCCTAGTGGCCATTAATTTTTTTTTTGGGACATCCCAAAACCTTCTAGCAATAACAATCTACCTCCAGGTGCACTCTATTGAGTCTCATCAAATTTTATTTTTTTGTTTGCTCAAGTTTCTAGTTCATATTTGCAATCAACACCGTGTTTTTCGACATCTTGCATTAGATTAGTTTGCATTCATTTATCTATATTTGTAATCATTTAAACCCATCCACACATAAACTTCACACCATTTTTCCATTTCTTCTAATGTTAACATAAGTATATTTGGCCCACCTTTCTCCATCTAGGTGAAAAACCCTAGGAGTGATATAAAGCAAGTAGGTGCCAAAAATCTATGTTACAGGATAATTAGAGATTATCACAAGTGATTCATTCATCTCTAAATTTCCATCATTGCATCATATTTCAAATTTCCTAATATTAGAAACAATTAAGGCTAGGGTTTTTGTACACATTTCATTATTCTTATTAGGGTTTAATTACCAAACTAGGGGTTTGACCATGGAAAACCCCCCATTAGCAAATCAAGTTGATTTTTTTTTTGTAGGTTTTTTTTTGTAAATTCAAACCTAAAACTCAAATTCAAAGGATAGGGTAGGTGTTGAAGTGTAGATTAGAGCTTTCAATTTCTAAAAAAGCAGAATGGGACTTATTCGCCAATAGTGGCAAATGAGTTTGACTATAGCTATTTTCCAAATATTTTTGTAGATTTTGATACCCTTTTTCCTAAAACAAACTCCCATGCAAAACCCATAATCTAGGACTAGTTCACCCACATTGGCGAATGAGTTTTAGTTAGTCAAAAGGTCAAAATTTCAAGAATTTCAAAGCTATTTTTAGTCACTTCATGGTTTCCCGGTGCACACTTTCAATTTCATATATTTTTATTCCATTTTATTAATTATTCTAGGTCATTTAGTGTTTTCTTGTATTCAATTAAGGTTTTACATTGTGTTTTTCATTTCATTGTCTTTTCCAAGTTTACACTTGGTGGTGAACCCCTCATTAGATCTCATTCAACCCCTAGGAAAACCCTTTGCAAGATTTCAATCTTCTTTGCATTGAAATATCAAGGGTTTGTTCTTGAGTGAAGAGTAAGAAAATTTCCTCTCCTTTTAGGTCCAAAAACATAGAAGTGAAAGAGAGAACACCATTTTCTTCTTTTCATTTTGGTGAATCTTCATTTAGGACATTGAAATTTTGATTTGGAGTGCATTTTTATCATAGATTTTCATTAGGATTTGCATTGGTTAATTTGCATCCTAAAATTTCAAATTTTGCATTAGTGAAAGCTCCTTTAGCTTACAATTCTGCACTTAATTCCATTAAAATTATTGAAAAACTGCATTTGCATCCTAGTCTACATCATACAACATAAAAAAACATTAAAAAAAAAATTTTAAAATGAAAATTTTGAAAAAAAAATCCCTATTGGGACTCATTCGCCACATTGGGAAAATTGGTCCCAGTTCGAAATTTGCACTATTGTTTATAGAGTTAAATTTCCAATTTTTAAGTTTTTGTTTGCTACCATTACTTTTCTGTTTCAATTTAGTTGCTTTCTCTTATATTGCAATAATTATAAATGTAGAACATTGGGAATACTGAGAGGGGGGTGAATTACTGTTCCACAGATTGATAATAAAATCCACTTAATCATCATTACCATTCTAACTAAATCAACAAGGGAGAACATAAAACAAGTCAAAGCAATCAAACACATGAATAGTAGAATTTTTATGTGGAAAACCCAATGAGGTAAAAACCATAGTGAGGGTTAACTCACAATATATTATATTCAAGTACAAAATAATGCGGGGCTCACCACCAAGACTCACTATCCATAAAAAGGCTCATAGCCAAAGTACAAAAGATATGGCTCATTGCCAAGATACAATGATGGTGGCTCACTATGAAAATAATAAAATGATGGAATACACCTTCACTATTGGCCCTTATGGTTGTTTCCCTTGATGTCAAAGACACGCAAAGGAACTTGATGATAGTATGTCAATGCATGACATAGGTTGATGGCATATTCTCAAAGGTTGATCGAAAATTCTCAATAATAGTCATTTGATTCACCTATGTTGAATCTTCACCTAGATGACATTATCAGTGCTATAACAATGGATGGTTTTGTTTGTTGCAATGATAGCTTGGTTTCCTTCTTAACTCACTATTATAGTGGCATTTGCTACAACACTATGGTACTTTACAATTCTATCTCAACTTCATAAAGAAAATGATATTATGATGGTAGCTAAGACTCTCATTTGATAAAAAGTGGTACTTGTGATCATGTTTCTTCATCATGGTGATTTCAAGTCTATTTCCACACAAAACTATTTGTGAAGGTTGGGAATTTTGGTAGTTTTCATATTAATGTGCAAGGTTTTGTTTTGGTTTACATTTATTGCTTTATCATTGGGTGATTTTGGCATTGGTATATAATGTGCAATACTTTGATTTTCTACAAGGTATAAGGATTGGTGCAAATTTCAGCAAGGTCAACAAGGATATTGACTCTATGATCATGCCCTAAAATTTATCATCTAGAAAACAAAGAAAAATGGCTTTGAGCAACCGGTTAAGGGCTTGAGAAACCTAATGAACATGGCAGTATTGAAGCTTAGTGAAGGAAGGAAAACATGGACGATAGTGTGGTTTTGCAGTTGGTTGTTCATAAAATGGTTTCCATGGTAGTTATAGTTTTCAATGGTGATCGCATTGGTAATTCGTATCCTTACTCTTTATGATATTAGATTAAACTAGAAATGGTGTTGGTCATGGTCACATTGTTTTCGAAAATTGTTGTTGTGTATATAGTCTATTGTAGTGTTTGTTCTTAGGTTTCATTTCTTATATTCATGATTTTCCATCTTATGCACAATGTTTTATTATGTTGACTTAAGGTATCATTTATATTCAAATTTTTTTATTGTGTCAATCTTGGTCTATATGCAAGAAGGGTATTTCTATTCTTTATCTCACGAGTTTATAGTTCTTGAGTCTTCAAGAACCTACTATTAAGGCACGCTATGAGCATATCTTGAGTTATTCCCTATTAATGCTTAGATCATGGAGTGTTATAAACATTTTTTCAGCTTGTATAATGAAATACAAAGGGGTTATTATTGTAATCATTCAAAGGGTTTATTATTTTTGGTTTGCAAGTTACCCACTACTAGGGTAGGGGGTCTAAACCATTTAACAGATTTGTTAAGAGTATATGAATAGGTTGTGTCTTGTTTATGGTGTCAACTTGGGGACTTGGGTTAAATGTGACATTTTAGTTTGTCTTGTGTCAAAAGTACACACACAACTTGCATATTGTATCGACCATGGTAAAAGGAAAGTTAAATTTGGTTGAACTCAAATGCATATCGTTGACACTTTAGAGGCAATTATGAAACATTTTGAATAGATTTTGAAGGTTATATTTGATAGTTTTAATGTGTGATAGATGGTAGCATTATGAATACTATTGATTGTTTATATAAACAATGATTAATCACTATTATTTTTTCGGTGCTTTTAATAGAGTTGTCATGTTGAATGTGTAAATATAATTCTATAATTCAAGTTTTGCAAACATGATGCAAAATAAAGTATATAACTAATATATTTGGTATTTTAGAGATTCTAGTAAATGAATATTTAAGATATTAAATGTATTAGATTAGAGGTGAAATATGATTTGTAGAGAAACAAAGTGACCCTTTGTAGTTGAATTCTTTATTGAGAAATTTATGATGAAGCTAAAATGATCAATTAAGTGAGAGAGATTGATCATTGCGAGTGAGGCAGATGTTTGTATGCCAGTGAGGCAAATATGTGTATGCTAGTGAGGCATTCTTGTAACTAGTGAGGTTCTTTGGTCAATGAGGCCATTTTTTCTAGTGAGGCATTGTTTTATTTCTAGTGAGGCATTTGAAAGCTATCAGTGAGAAAGTATTGCTAGCGAGGAATTGTAAACAGAAAGCTTTCAGATTAAGCTAGTGAGGCATCATTTATGGAGTAGTTTTTTTAATCCCTAGAGGGTTTTCCAGTCATCAAATTCTTTGTCTTATGGTATCATTGTTTTGATGTGTTAATGTTTCATGATTGTGATGATCTTTGGTTTGCTTTAATATTTCTTATTTAAATTCTTTAATGATTGCATTCAATTCATGTATGTATTTATCATTGAAATATTAAGAGCATAAATTATTCAATTCTTTTTCAAGGAAATAGTTAAAAAATTTCTAAGACACTAATTCAACCCCCCTCTTAGTGTCTTCTTCACTCCAACAAGTATTATTAGATCCAAACCCTTGATTTAATAAGCCTAATCAGCTTAACGGTCCCTAGTACTAGAGTGTTGTGTCTGATATGGAAAAAGTAGAAGGAATGGGAATAAGAAAGAAAAATTACAACCTGCAAAAGTGGAAATGACTAAAGAAAATCCATAACCTATAGAAGGAAAAATTTCTAATATATAACTTGATGAATTTGTTGTGGACATGAATAAATTAGATATAGAAGGAAATCTCTTTGTGAATGAGGACAATTGTGAAATTGAATTAGAAGGTGAACTTTTGTGTTCTTTTGATATGATCAAGCAACTTAGAAAAGATAATAAGAGACTAGAAGAACAAATTTGACAAGAAAAATATTCAAGAGATAAGGTATATTTAGTTTTTACAAAAGTTCCCTTAGAGTTTGATGAGGCAAAAAATCAGCTTATTAACTTAAAGAGTCAAGTTGATGAATCTAACAAACTTATTATTAGTCTATAGACAAAAATACATGAAGCCAAACGGATAGTTGATGTTACAAAATCTGACCTTGAAGTCAAAACTAGTGAATTCCAAAAGCTTGAAAGTGAAAGTCACTTTGAGGAAATATATTGAAAAATTCAATTTTTCAGAAATTTGAGAAAGGTGTTGATGTGTTAAATAACATGTTGAGTAGTCAAAAGAATCACAAAAACTATTTTGGTTTCGGATATGAAAAAGGACAATGCTCTAAAGTTGGAAGAACCCCTACTTGTAGAAAATATATCTATATGGTTACTTTAGAAGATCAAATGAAGAGAAAGAAGAATCAACTAGTGAATCTACTCAAGATGGTAAGAAGAATAATAGTCAAGGATAACATGCTTTGAAAAATGAAAACAGTAAGAAATCATAAGAGAAAGTTTTTGATGTGGAAAGAAGAACTCCATCTATCAGGAAGAATCATTCAATAAGGATAAAAATGCCTATAAGTGGTCAAATCAAAACAATGGAATTATATGTTATAACTATCACAAAATAGGTCATGCAGCAAGTAAATGTTGGTTCTATGAATGACATGATCATATAAAGAAGGTCAATAAAAATTCTCACAAAATGTTTAGAAGAAACTATTCTTCTTTTGGTCTAGACTACAATATTTTATGATATAGGTAAAATATGTTTGGGCACAAAGCACAATGGTGTAGAAGAAGGTTGAAGAAAACATCTAGAGAATAGATGTTCAAGAAAAAGCAAGAGAATATCTTGAGCAAGGAAAAAAAAAAATCCTTAGTCAGTGTGGAGAAGAAAACAAAGTGAAGAAGAAGGGGGAACTAATCTTGTGCATACCACACAAGAGACTTCACAAAGTTCCTGAAAGATAAACATGAAGTAAGGTGGAGCTATGCAGTGCTTTACTATTTACCCCCTTAGAGAGGACAGTTGAATGTTTGATTATGATACTATCAAACTATTGTCATGAAGCAACATAAAATGTAGATAGGACAGTTATTTCCATGCAAATCCTAGAAAGTTGTCTTGTAACACTGAAGAATATGAAACCCATTATTGTCATCAACATGATGAAATTTTATGAAAGTGTATGCTCTACAATAGCACTTAGACTTGTATGAAGTATATAGTGATAGCATACAGTAAGGGTTTGAAACAAAACATCTATCAACAATGAAAGTAATCTATAAGGTTTATGGAGATTACAATGAGTTTTGCACTACTCTATGATGACATAATGATATACTCTAACCTCTCACAGTTAGCATGATTGATGATTTGCATGTGTTTAAGGTTGGGAAATTGTATGAAGCAATGGAATGGTCATGGTGAGTTGATTGTGTTTGACGTGTTATCGCAAAATATAGCAGTGCTCGTTCCATGGATAACCCCCTATGAAAATTGTTTATTTTCTAAGTTCATGAAGTTCAAGCATGCAAAACGAGGTGATTTTAAATTCACCTCGAAGTGCATTCGAAAGCCTCAAATAGTGAATTTGAGCATCCCCCTACGTTCACATCGTGAAGACCTTTGAAACAAGTATCTTTGTGAGCTCTCACTATTGATACTTAGTGAAATTGGGAAAAGTGCAATTGTCTCAAAAAATAGTGCTCCAACCCTTTTTGAAAAAAATGACTGTGTAAAAAGTGCAAGGGTGCTAAAATTCAACACCCCTGCACTTAAGTGATTTTTGTAAAGTGCAATGGTGCTGAAATTTAGCACCTTTGCACTTTTTCCAAACTTAGTCATTTTTTGTGCAATGGTGCTGAATTTTAGCACCTTTGAACTTTTTCCAGGTCCTTAGTCATTTTTTGTGCAATGGTGCTAAATTTTAGCACCTTTGCACTTTTTCTAGACTGCCATTTTTTGTGTAATGGTGTTGAATTTTAGCACCTTTGCACTTTCTCCAAACTTAGTCATTTTTTGTGCAACAGTGTTGAATTTTAGCACCAATGCACTTTTTCTAGACTTAATCATTTTTTGTGCACTAGTACTAATTTTTAGCACCTTTGCACTTTTTCTAGGCTTAGTCATTTTTTGTAAAATGGTGTTGAATTTTAGCACCTTTGCACTTTTCCATACTTATTCATTTTTTGTGTAATGGTGTTGAATTATAACACCTTCACACTTTTGGTAGTTTTTAACTTAGTCTCTTAAAACTTGCTCCATTTCCATTTTAGACCCCATTTCTTTGCTCCCGCATCATTTTCTATGCCTAGTTGCTCATTTCACGCTTGCTCAACATCATTTCTCACTTTACGCTTCCCAATGCTACTTTTTCTACTAACGCCTATTGATTCACCATCCTTGCAATTTCTCTCCAGATTTCATCAAGTGATCCTAAAGGTGAAATCTTCTAATCCAGTGAACTATCCCAGATCTACAAAGAAGCCATTATGCAAAAAAATGAGGATGATAGTTTTTTCCAAATCCTTAATACATATCATTTGCGATATATGACTGACACCTGATAATCTCAAGAAACATCTTCATGAGTGCAAGAAAATCCATTCATTTTCAAAAAGGTCAATCACAAGAGCTCACACCCTTGTAGATTACACAGTCAACCCAGATGATGCATTCATACAAGAGACCAAGAAGAAGTATGAAGACTCCACACCCAAAGCAAGGAACCATGAAGATTCTTGATCTCTAATGTTGAACATTTTGATGCTTCCCTTTATGCATCTTGTAAATATTTTTTGACATCTTAAATGTCTTTTCTTAGAGTGTAATTGCACCAAAATTATAAGATGTAATTTCTTGAAGACAAATTACATTTTGACTTAGTCAAAATTTAGTTGAGATTTTCCTAAATTAACTCACCTAAATTTCCTAGATTTACTCTTCGCTCTCTTTTATAAATATGAGGGATTTCTATTATAATGTGTATCCTTTAGCTTTTGTAATGAAGTGTTGCTCAATTTGCAAGAAATTGTGAAACTTTGTGTTCCTATTTTGTGAATCTAAATTTGATCAATAAAGGAAGAAGTTGCATACCATACTTTGTGTTGGATCAATTGTCTTCTAAATTTGATTGATATTGGTGGTGATTATTTTGTGAAATCTGAGGGACTTCAAGTGATTCTTGTGGACATTGTGTCACATTTATAACTTGAATTTATGTTTATGTTTTATTGCTTTTGGTTAAAGGATCTACAACACTTTGAGCTTGTAATCTCTCATGTTGTTCGAATGAATTGTTTCATATAAGAAGAATTTGTACTTCTAATGTGACAAACTCTATTGTTCGAGCATAGATCTACAGTTGAAAAGAATACGAAACAACTTTGTGCCTTCATAAGCCTTACTTGTTCCCATTTTTTTTGTTATAATCATATCTGATATCTCTAAGCTATTCTTTGTCAAGATAGGGAATTAGTTGTACTACTTTTGGTAAGATTTTAGTATTGTGAATTGAGAACGTTTAAGTTGTGAACCATTACACACATCTTCTCTGAAAAAAGAGAGAATAATGAATGTGACACGCACCCCCCACTTTGTAAATACTATGAATATTCTATAAATACTCTAGTTGGTTTCTAATTGTAAGAAGGGTGCCTCCCCTTACTGAGAGGAGAGATTGAATCTCACATAGTTGTGGCTAAAGTCCTAGTTATGTATTTTTTTGAAAAGTTGATTACATGATTTTCACCCAATAGTTTTTGGTGGCTCTGCTAGGGACACAATATGTACTTGAAAGAATCATGCTTTATTATGAAGTATACCCATGCCCTTTTTCATTGTAATTTATTTTCTTGTATGTTTTTGAAGCTTTCACCAAGGTCCTTGGGGAAATTCTTTTGGTCCATTGAGTCTAGCTCTACCAATACATGCTCTTCATGGAGGATCATGGAAGAACTTTCCCAAGTTATTTGGTGATGGGAAACAACATCCTGATGACCACGTTGTTGCTTTCTACATTTCTTGTGGAGTTCATGGTGTTGAATACAATGATGTATTTGTAAGCCTATATGTGGAGACTCTCCAAGGTGTCACTACAGATTGGTTTTATTATTTGGTACCAAGTACCATTACAAATTGGGAAACTCTTATAGCCAAGTTTGAAGGAAGGTTCAAACCTCCTAAAGACGATCATGCTTTGTTGGCTCAACTCACCCAGTTTAAGAAGAAATCTCAAATGCCTATGTGTGAGTTCATTACTCACTTTAACAAGTTGACATGAAGAATTCCAATTGTTGCTCAGCCTATAGCTGAGAATTTGAAATGTTTCTTTGTAAATGCTCAAGTGCCAGAGGTTGGTTTCCTATTGAGAAGAGCAGACACAACTACTCTTGCAATTTATAGACCTTGGTGATAGAAATTGAAGATGATATCATTCTTGTTGGGAAAATAAAAATTGAATCAAATGAATATGAAGAAATCCCTTATTTGGAGTTATTTTCTTCCATCATGAGGACTGATCCTATGGTGCAAAGGTTGGTAAATGAGCTCCTTGTCCTCAAAATGTAGATAGCTCATAATTTTGTTGTTGGGAATCAACACAAGTTATCTTCACCTCCAAAGAAGCTAGCTCTTGAGGCACCATTAGTAAAATTAGTAGCAAAGCATCCTAACTCCAATCCAAGTGATCTCGCTATTCTCTATTGAGAAAAGGAAGCAAAAATAGTTGGCCACTCCCATTTCTAGTTTATGCAATCTCAGAAAGATATTGATGAAAAGCAGAAGGATGAAAGCCATTTTTCTGAAGTTCAAGTGAATGAAGATGATCTTGTCTTGAGATCTGAAAAATATGGACATGCATGAAGGTCTTAGTCAAGTAGAAAAGAATGCATTTGTGTTTTAAGGTCGTGAATTTGAACATGTGTTGAGAAAAAGAATTTCCCAAAGTCATGATGAGGATCTTCTTATAAATAATTTAGATTTTCCCAAGTTTGAAGATGGTTAACATCTTATTGAGGTATGTAGTGTAGTCATATCTTCATTTGAATCACATGAAGGAGATCATTTCGAACCGCATGAGGTTTCCAAGGTTGATGAATCAGTTGTTCAATTAGCAATTGGTAAGAAACATTCATTCTTTGATAGATCAAGGGAATTTCCAACAAGACATCTTGCTTGGTTGGAGGCTAATGGGAAGACAAAGGTTCCACTCATAGCTGCACATGAAGATAAACTTGAGGATGCCACTAAAGATGTATTTTTAGATGCGTAGGAGGAGTCTGGATTCAATGATTCATTTTGGACCAGCAGTATATCTAATATATTTTTAGATGTAGCTGAACCTATTCATCTCTTTCTAGAAGCAATGCCTCAACTTCATCTACATATAGTTGCTAATGATCATGGAAGGCCTTGCAAGCTGTTGAAGAAAGGTAGCTATTTTGTGGAACCTATGAATGGTTTCATTTGAGAAGGTTTCATGAATGGCTAGTTTTAATTCAATAGGTTTTTACCTTTTCAATAAGTGCATTTGCATAGGTTTACGATTTATTTTCATAGATTTTTTTTTGTCGTCATAACCTGGCTCCAAGCCCAATGGATGGATAAAGTCACTTGAATTTTGGAGTTCTTCTCCCTTCATTAATTTCAAATAATGGTTGAAGAAAGATCCCTACTAGGAGTCAGTTGTTATTGTGAAATCTAGCAGTGCTCGTTCCATGGATAACCCCCTACGAAACTTGTCCATTTCCTAAGTTTGTCAAGTTCAAGCATGAAAAATGAGGTGATTTTCAATCCACCTCAAATAGTCAATTTGAGTATCCCCCTACATTCACCTCGTAAAGACCTTTGAAACGAGTATCTACATGAGCTCTCACTATTGATACTTAGTGAAATTGGGAAAAGTGCAGTTGTCTCAAAAAATAGTGCTCCAACCCTTTTTGAAAAAATGAATAAGTGTAAAAAGTGCAAGGGTACTAAAATTCAGCACCCCTACACTTAAGTGATTTTTGTAAAGTGCAATGGTGCTGAATTTTAGCACCTTTTCACTTTTTCCAGACTTTGTCATTTTTTGTGCAATGGTGTTAAATTTTTGCACCTTTGCAATTTTTCCAGACTTAGTCATTTTTTGTGCAATGGTGTTGAATTTTAGCACCTTTGCACTTTTTCCAGACTTATCCACTTTTTGTGCAATGGTGTTGAATTTTAGCACCTTTGCACTTTGTCCAGACTTAGTCATTTTTTGTGCAATGTTGTTGAATTTTAGCACCTTTTCAGATTTTCTAGACTTAATCATTTTTTGTGCACTGGTGCTGAATTTTAGCACCTTTGCACTTTTTCCAAACTAAGTCATTTTTTGTGCAATGGTATTGAATTTTAGCACCTTTACACTTTTTTAAGATAGTAATTTTTTGTGCAATGGTGTTGAATTTTAGCAACTTTACACTTCTGGTAGTTTTTAACTTAGTCTCTGCAAACTTGCTCTATTTGCATTTTGGACCCCATTTCTTCACTCTCGCATCATTTTCTATGCCTAGTTGCTCATTTTACTCTTCCCAATGCTACTTTTTTTTCTATGCCTATTGATTCACCATCCTTGTAGTTTCTCTATAGATTTCATCAAGTGATCTTAAAGGTCACATCTTATGATCCAATGAGCTATCCCAGATCTACAAAGAAGCTATTATGCAGCAAGTTGAGGATGGCAGTTTTTCCCAAATCCTCAATACATATCATTTGTGATATATAGATGACACTTGATAATCTCAAGATGCATCTTCACGGGTGCAAGAAAATTCATTCATTTTCCAGAAGGTCGATCACAAGAGCTCACACCCTCGTAGATTACACAGTCAACCCAGATGATGCATTCATACAATAGACCAAGAAGAAGTATGAAGACTTCGTGCCCAAAGCAAGGAACCATGAAGATTCTTGATCTCTGATGTTGAAAATTTTGATGCTTCCCTTTATGCATCTTGGAAATAGTTTTTTAGATCTTATATGTCTTTTCTCGAAGTATAATTGCACCAAAATTCTAAGATGTAATTTCTTGAAGACAAATTACATTTTGACTTAGTCAAAGCTTAGGTGAGATTTTCCTAAATTAACTCACCTAACTTTCTTAGATTTAATCTTCCCTCTCTTTTATAAATATGAGGGATTTCTATTTTAAAGTTTATCCTTTAGTTTTTGCAACAAAGTGCTGCTCAATTTGCAACAAATTGTGAAACTTTGTGTTCATGTTTTGTGAATCTAAATCTGATCAATAAAGGAAGAAGTTGCATACCAGAATTTTCATTAGATCAATTGTATTTTGAATTTGATTGAGATTGGTGGTGAGTATTTTATGAAATTTGAGGGACTTCAAGTGATTCTTGTGGACTTTGTGTCACATTTCTAACTTAAATTTTTGTTTATGTTTTAATGCTTTTGGTTGAAGAATCTACAAGACTTTGAGCTTGTACTATCTCATGTTGTTGGAATGAATTGTTACATATAAGAAGACTTTGTGCTTCTAATGTGAGAAACTCTATTGTTCTCATAGATGGGTATGTGTGAGATCATCATTGAAAAAACAGGCCCTTAAGCGGCAAAAAAATTAGAAAAATCAAAGTTAGGCAACTTCACGTAAAAATTTGAATAAGTTATCTATATTATTTAAAAAATATGTAAGAATAGAATCTGTAGGAAATTGAATGTAGTTTCTAATCTAGGTTTTAAAAAAAAAAGAAATATATTTGGTAAAAATTTGAAATTCCAATGAAGTAGTACTAAAATTTTAGGAAAAAATAAGAAGTAGGTGTCTGTCTGACCACCTTAACCACAATAAAATGATAATATATTTTTTGTAAGATTTTAAATATAAGTAGAGGACTTGTGTCCTGATTTGATACGTATTTTTTTGTAATTTTTCTCCAAGTAAATAATTAATTATGAATTTTTTATTACAAATTTAAAAAAATAAAAAAAAAATATATGCCTGACCACTTTAACTTCATCAAAACTTCATGAAATTCCATTTTTATTTTTTTAATCCTATAGTATGTGAAGCATAGAATGTGACACATCTTTTGCATTCAAAAAATGTGATACCATTTGAAAGTTATAGATGTTTTTCAATCAATCTATCAATTAGGACTTTATTCATAATTTGAATAGAAAATGAATAATAATTACTTATTAAATTCAAAGTAAAGCATAATTTATATTTGTGGAAATCTGAGAATCTCTTTTAAAAACCCTTTTCATTTCTTCAATTTTGGATAAAAAAAGGTCGTCAACAACATACCCATCATATTGGCACTTTTTGGCCCATCATGATCCTGGACATACCCAGATCTACAGTTGAAAAGACTACGAAATGAATTTATTCCTTAACGAGCCTTATTTGTTTTCATTTTTTTTTGTTATAATCTTATATGATATCTCTAAGCTATTCTTTTTCAAGATAGGGAATTAGTTGTACTACTTTTGGTAAGTTTTTAGCATTGTGAATCGAGAACATTTTCAACTATGAAGCATTACACACATCTTCTCTGAAAAAGGAGAGAATGATGAATGTTGCACACACCCCCCACTTCATAAATATTGTGAATATTATGTAAATACTCTAGTTGGTTTCTAATTGTAATAATGTTTCCCCCCCTTGCCAAGAGGAGAGATTGAATCTCACATAGTTGTGGCTAAATTCCTAGTTGTGTAGTCTGTTGAAAAGTTGATTACGTGATTTTCACCCAACAACATGCTACAAGAAAAATTAGTGTTATGATACGATATGTTAGTGTTGATGTTTGACATATATAATTTCACATTTTTCCATGCTAATGGTTTTAGTGAATTTCAATGCTAAGTTATTTCAATGCAAAGGAAAATTTTCATTAATGTCACCTAGTTGATGGGTCAACAGTTTGAAATGATGTTAAGAAGATCTCAAGATCTTCATGGTGGATTGTGTATTTTTTTCATGTTGAGTTGAAGAAATGTGTTGGAAGTGTAGTGTTATCATGTATGGTTACCAAACAACAGATATGAGGAAATGGCTCCTCAGTCATTTGGTGATTTGTTGATAATAGACTTTGAGATAAGTAGTTTGGATATTCTATTTTTAATGTTTAGTTGTTATACACATGCTATTACTGCTTACATAGCGAATAACTTGAATTTTCTTTTTCTGAGACAGTGGATATGTTTTGTGCATTCCTAATTTTTTTCTTGACAGTTGCACAAACAATGAAGTTACTTTGTGAATCAGGTATATGGTTTGTATGTTCTAGAGTTTACCTTAGGCAACCAATAATGTGGAAATTAGGAGTGCAGGGCATTCAACATCTGCATATTATACAGAGGCAGTAAGTATTACTTTGGCTACTTGGTATTCAAACTTGCTTATTCATCATGGTTTTGTAGTGGTGGCATATATCAGTGATAAAGAAGTTTATATTCATTTCAAAGACAGGATTGATTGGCTCCCCTCATATACCATGTTTTGATTAGTGCTTGATTTCCTATGTATCTTGTTAAGCATTAGATATTGGTGGCTTATATATATGCTTGTCTCTAATAAGTTGTTACTGCATTATGAACTTTCATTAGTAAGTTATTAATGAATTATTACATGCACTGTATATAAGTTATTAATGATCTATTACATATAAGGATCACGTGTTTCAAATACTAAATAGAGAATAAGAAACACTTCAGGAATAATCATTTCTATTTGGCAGAGATATGGCATTTGTTTAGACATTAGTTTACATTCTTGATAGTACAATTATATTTGGTTGAGGATTTATATGGTAGATTGACATGACACATGGAAGTTTTGTCCTTAATAGTGTGATTGCATCTTTTTTAATAGTTTCAGTGCTTTAATTTTGAAAAGTACTTGAGTACCTTCCTTCATGATAGTTTGTAGCTAGTACATAGGTGATGACATAGACTGGTATTGATTGCTTAGGATGTTCTCAAGTTGTCCTTCTTGATATTTGATGTGAATGATAATAGTTTCAAGTATATGGATAGGTAAATTCAGATTCATATTATTATACTTGTTGGATATCCATTCATAGGGTGGTGTATGGGCTACAATTATTCCTTGATATGGGTGGTATTGACAATTGTTGATCAAATGTTTTACACTTTTCAATTTACATTTGACATCTTTAGCATATTTTAGTGATCATAATAGAGTCTTGGATGCATGATTCACTTGTAATATGAATAGAAAGTTTGGTTTTTTCATTGATACTTGGCACTTGATGTATGACAAGCTTATATACTCACTCTAGACTGGTTCTTCTTGTTATGGATTAATATTTATAATAGTATCATTTTTTTCTTACTTTATAACAACACTATAGTTCTAGTTGATGGATTGACAAAAGACTTCATAGTAACATGGATTTAAAACTTAATAACAAGTTCTTGATCAAGTTTGAAGTCTTTGATTCATCCTATGTATTTAGTCAGGGGGCCTTCTTTGTTCATATTTCATCCCTAGTTTATGAGATGATTATACTTTATTTTGATGCTCATACATACAGATTTATGGCATTTATATCTTATTAGAGATAGCAGTGACAACTCTTCATGATCATTATTTTTGTTATTATCTTGTTTCTTACTTTTTGTTGATTAGATTTTAATGAGGTAGCCTATATTTCTTTCCCTTCATGACAGATATCAAATATTACTCTTGTATTGTCTTTGCTGCTATATATCATGGCCCTTTGTCTCTTTATGAAAAAAGGTGGAGAGAGCTTTGGTGTTTTTCCATCAAGGCCAAAGGGGGAGTTTGTTGGCCCTCACAGTTGTTTCCCTTGATATCAAACACACACAAAGGAACTTGATGATATTATTTCAATACATTATACATGTTGATGACATAGTCTCAAAGGTTGAAAGCATATTATCAATAATAGTCATTTGAATCACCTGTATTGAATCTGCACCTAGATAGCATTATCAGTGCTATAACAGTGGATGATTTGGTTTGTTGCAATAAAAACCTGGTTGGCTTCTTAAGTCACTATTATAGTGACATTTTCTAAGCACTATGGTACTTTATAGTTCTATCTCATCTTCATAAAGACAATGATATTGTGATGGCAAGTAAGACTTACATTTGATAAAAAGTGACCTACTTGTGATCATGTTACTTCATCATGGTGATTTCATGTCTATTTCCACATAACACTATTTGTGAAGGATGGGAATTTTGGTACTTGTCATATTAATGTGCAAGGTTTTGTTTTGGTTTACACTTATTGCTTTATCATTGGGTGATTTTAGCATTGGTATATAAGGTGCAATACTTTGATTGTCTGCAAGGTATAAGGATTGGTGAAAATTTCAACAAGGTTGACAAGGATATAAACACTATGATTTTTCCCTAAAAGTTATCATCTAGAAAATAAAGAAACATGTCTTTTAGCAACCGATTTAGGGCTTGAGAAGCCTAGTGAACATGGTGGTATAGAATCTTGGTGAAGGAAGGAAAACATGGAGGATAGTGTGGTTTTGCAGTTGGTGTTTTAGAAAGTGGTTTCCATGGAATTTATGGTTTTCAATGGTGAGTGCATTGGTAACTCGTATCCTTACTCTCTATGATATTCGATTAAACTGAAAATGTTGTTGGTCATGGTCACATTGTTTTCAGATATTGTTGTTGTGTATATAGTCAGTTGTAGTGTTTGTGCTTAGGTTTTCTCTATTATATTCATGATTTTCCATCTTATGCACAATGTTTTATTATGCTGACTTAGGTTATCATTTATATTCAATTATTTTTTATTTTGTCAATCTTGGTCTATCTGCAACAAGGGTATGTCTATTCTTTATCTCATGATTCTATAGTTCTTGAGTCTTCAAGAATCTACTATTAGGGAATGCTATGGGCATATCTTGTGTTATTCCCTATTATTTCTTATAGTGTGGAGTGTTATAAACATTTTTGTAGTTTGTATAATGAAATACAAAGGGGTTATTATTGTAATCATTCAAAGGGTTTATTGTTTTTGGTTTGCATGTTACCTAATACTAGTACACGGGGTCTAAACCATTTAGCATATTTGTTAAGTGTCTATGAATAGGTCATGTCTTGTTGTTTCTGGTGTTGAATTGGGGACTCAAGTTAAATGTGACATTTGAGTTTTTCTTGTGTAAAAAGTACACACACAACTTGCAAATCGTATCCAAGGAAAACTTTAGTGGCGAATATTTGTCAATAGACAAATAATTGAAATCAGGACCTATAAAAATGGCGAATAGTACAAGCTAAAATGGATGTTGAATTTCTAGGTTTTTACAAAAAAATATTTTTTTCTCGATTAATTCACCTATGTATTATTTAAAAAAAAAATATTCATTGCAACCAATTCACCAGTAGTTTATACTATAATTACAAATATTAATTACATTGGCTAGTAATATTATATTACTACCTTTAATTTTGGGGTGATATTGCCACAATAATAAATTACCATTTAGTTTTAGGGTTATTTTAGCCTTGAATAGGGCTTTTATTTATTTTCATCGAATCATCAATTATCTTTTCAATCAAATGGTTGTAGGTTAATTTTAGGACCTAATACGCATGTGCGTTTTAAAAGGCTTGTTGAGGCCTATAATTTGTTTTGTTCCACACAATTAAACCTAATCATGTGGCCCAAAACAAATTTTGGGCCTCAACAAGCCTTTTGAAAGGCACATGTGTATTAGGCCGCATAATAAATTGTGTTGACCAAAACAAATTTTGGGCCTCAAAAATCCTTTTCAAAGGCGCATGCATATTAGGTCGCGGAATCAACTTGAAATCGTTCAATTAAAAAGATAATCAATGGTAAGAAATAATTTTTCATTTAGTCTTAATTAAAAAGTGGTATTTAGTCTTAATTTTAAAGTGATAAGTGGAACTACCCCTTGACCCCACTGATGGCTATCGCCACTGGGGCCCGTACTTCAATATTACAAAAAATAAAAAAAATATGGGGGAATTGTGCTAACCAACTATGAAAATTTTTAAAAGGGATATTTTCCATTGTAATTAATCTTTTTAGTGATTATTCACTAGGATTTTCCACTATGATTATTATTTTTTGGAGAGAAAAAATTTCCACAATCCATGAAGATTATTGCTTCAAGTTTCTGGATTCGATTATGTCACTATTTTTTTTGCATCAACATTTTAGATCACACTTCATGATCCATCATCAAGATGCAGAGGAGAGCATAAGGAGTAAAAGTGAATATCTATAGATCTAGCAAAGCATAAAAAGGTTAGAGGGAAAAGGAGTACAAAACCCAAGACAACAAGATATGCAAAGAGGAAGGAAAGAGAAAAAACAATAAAAAATACTAAAGGAGAGAAGAAGCAAGAAAAAATAAAAGCAAGGGATAGAATAAATAATAAGTATCCTTAAAATAAATAAAATATGGAGGAAAAGAATGAGTTAAACAATTATTAAGAAAAATAAAAGCAAGGAAAATGAAAAAAAGTAATAAAACCTACTAAACTAAACACAAGAAAATAAAACAAAACTTCATACAATATAAGACAATTAAATAAAATTGAAAGATAAAAGATAAAAAAAAAATTAATTAACAAAATTAAGAGATACAAATATAAATTATATAGAAGAAACAAAAACAAGAAGGACTAACATAAAAGAAAGGAATAAAAGTAAAATGAAGGAAAGACACAAAATAAAAGACAAGAATAAAATAAAGACCTTACGGAAAAGAGAAAAATAAAAAAAGGAGTAAATAATGGATCAAAAATATCAATTAAAAACAAATGTTTACCAATTATTCATTAAGATTAGCTGATATTTTACAAATTTTTATAATAATGTGCATACATTCACTAGGAAAATTAATACTTTTCTTCAAATAAAAGGAAAGATTCACTAGGATTTTACACCTTCGCCGAGGGGGGGGTTCCTTAAAGTTATCCTTGATTGTATTAACCAAGGTTAAAGGAAAGTTAAATTTGGTTGAACATAAAACACTGATACATTTTGGTATTTTTTTCGATGGCAGGTCGTTAAAATTCTGACGGCTGTTCATCGTTGTTATTGCGTCGGAATTTTGACAGCATTTGAAACATCGAAATTCTGACCCAGCATCGTCGAAAAAAAAAACAAAATGTATCAGTGAAAGCATCTCAATGACACTTTAGAGGTAGTTATGAAACAATTTGAACAGATTTTGAAGGCTACATTTGATAGTTTTAATGTGTGACAGATGGTAGCATTATGAGTACTATTGATTGTTTATATAAACAGTGATTTATCATTGTTATTTGTTTAGTGCTTTTAACAAAGTTATCATGCTGAATGTGTACATAGAATTCTATAATTGAAGTTTTACAAAAATGATGCAAAATAGAGTATGTAACTGATATATTTGGTATTTTAGAGATTCCAATAAATGAATCTTTAAGATATTAAGTATATTATATTAGAGGTGAAATATGATTTGTAGAGAAACAAAGCGATCCTTGATAGTTTAATTCTTTATTGAGAAATGTATGATGACGTTAAAATGATCAAGTCAGTGAGACAAATTGATCATTTCCAGTGAGGCAGATGTTTGTATGCCAGTGAGGAAAATATGTGTATCCTAGTGAGGAATTCTTATAACTAGTGAGGTTCTTTGGTCAGTGAGGCCATTTTTGCTAGTGAGGCATTTGAAATCTATCAGTGAGATAGTATTACCAATGAGGCATTATAAACAAAAAAAATAAGATTAAGCAAGTGAGGCATCATTTCTGGAGTGGTTTTTTATCCCTAGAGGGTTTTCCACTTGTGAAATTCTTTTCCTTATGGTATCATTGTTTTTATGTGTTAATGTTTCATGATTGTGATGATATTCGGTTTTCTTTAATATTTCTTATTTTAGTTCTTTAATGATTGAATTCAATTCATGAATATATTTACCATTTAAATATTAAGAGCATAAATTATTCAATTCTTTTTCAAGGAAAAAGTTTATAAAATTTGTCTAAGAAATTGATTCACCCCCCTCTCAATGTCTTCTTCACTCCAACATTCATTGTGCAGGGTTCAGTTCCACTAAAGCTCAGAATATAAAGTACTACATCACACAATAGTCACTCAACAAAACTAATCACAATTGATCAAACATTTAAACTCTGATCTTCTCCTTTGGTCACATTCAGTTCTCATTGTCACTCTCTTGCATTTCTTATTTTCTCTCTCTTCATATTTCATTACTCATCTCTTCCATCTTTCATCTTATATATATGCAAGTATATCTTATTCTTCAATTATGTTGGCACCATATAAGATGCAACATTTTATTAGTGTAGTACATTATTCCAATTCAGCTATTAGTCTTCACAATATATTGCATTCGTTGAGTCAGCCAAGACTAAGAAACACAACTCTTCAAACCAACAAATAATCCTTAATGCAAACACCTTCTGGATCTGAGAACACATTAATTTCCCATCATACTACAAGTAAAGAGACTATCAACTCAACTGTGGTATAATAATGTTGACCTTAGTGAAATTTGGAGTCTCCCATAGAGTACACCACACACAAAACAATACTAGGATACAGAGTTGAACTTTGTTAGAGATAACTTCTAGTTCATAGACAAAAGAAAGTCTGAAGATCCAAGAAAAAGGAGTTTGAATAAGTCAATAAAACATGGTTAGAAGATTAGAGTCACATCAAATCTTGTAATGAGTTTCAAACTCAAATACCAACATACTAATCTATCACATAGGAGTATTACTAGTAGAGAACAACTTTTGATAAACCAAGAAAACTTCCATATAGTCAATGCCATGTAGTTATTACCATGTTGACATCAATGACAACATAGAAACAACCAACACAACCATCCAACCTTCATGCACATGTTGCAAGTCTTCCAACAATCTCCCTTTTTAGTATTGATGGCAACATGCATGCCAAAAAAAATTTCAAGTATACCACAACTAAATGTTCTAACTTACCCCCTATCAAAATTGATCTTCACAAAAAGATTTCCTTCTAACTCTCCATCTCTTTCTCTCTTTCTTTCTCCCCCTTTGACATCAATGAGAAAGGAAGGGGTCCAGTATAAAGAAAACTATATATCAAAAAGTAGCCAAAATAATATGAACATAGATTTAACCTAAAGAGGAACCTTTGAGAATCTCCAGATTTTCCTTCCATTACACTTTAACTTCTTCCCATGAACCTTTTACACTTACAAGAGTCTTGTAAAATAGCTCAAGATTAGTTGGAGACTCTATACCATCTGTTAAAGTATTAGGACTAAGATTGATTTATGATATTTCACTAATACAACCAAGAGCACTAGAAACATGGAAGTATGTTTGGATTTAATCATGTCTCTGAGTGCCACAAAAAAATTGACAATAATTGTTTTTCGATCCTGTAGAGTGAAAAAAAATGTCTTGAAGTTGCACAATGTAGGACCACCTCAAATTATCTTTATCTTCCGCTAACTTGTATGCATCTTCCTGAGTGATCAACCGAGACTCACTCAACCTTATTTCATTTGTCATATCCAATGTATTGCTAGACTAATCTAGACAAAAAGAAAGTAGTTCTTATGCCTCTTTCTCACAACCTTGTACATTTTCCAATTCCTTCATTACTCAATTGTATGCATTCACATGTTTTACTTTGATATCACTCAATTCTTCTTCATTCCTAGTTCTAAAAAACTCTCTAAGTCTAGAGATGTAATCCTTCAAAGAATTAATCATGCCATGAAGATTCTCCACAACAAAAATAGATGAATCAAAATTAGCATTAGGTATAACCTTCTGCAAGTCTTCCAAATCCCTTTGAATACTCATCAACACATTCAAGCTTACTCGCATCTACTATTTTTACCCCACTTTCTTTTCTTCCATGTTCCAGTCTCACTATTGGAGAAAATTTCATCATGAAGATGCTTAGGGATTTCCAAGAGAATTTTAGTATAGTTATCAATTTCAGCCTTTGACACTTCATAATCCAATTCAATCATCCAAACCAACCTTGATTCAACTTGTTACATGTGAAATAAATCTATAGACACAAGAAAATTTATGCTTTTGGAGTACCTTTCCACAACACTTACTAGAAACCTAGACATTTTGTTCATCCTAATCTTAAATGTTCCAAAGAATGCAACAAGCGAAAAATATTGTGCATTCAAACTATGAATATTTATCATGAAATTCTTGATTTGATAGGAAATAGGCTCTGTATTTGATCATTATATGCGTATGTGCAGGATCATGATGGGCCAAAAAGTGGCAATATGATGGGCATGTGGCTAACGACTATTTTTTTACCCAAATTTCATGAAACAAAAAGAGTTTTTAAAGGATATTCTCAAATTTCCAACGATATAAACTACACTTTACTTTCAATTTAATAAGTAATTATTATTCATTTTCTATTCAAATTACGACTAAAGTCCCGATTGATAGGTTGATTGAAAAACAACTATAGCTTTCAAATGGTATCACATTTTTTGAATCCAAAACATGCGTCACATTCTATGCTTTGCATACTATAGGATTAAAAAAATAAAAAAATAATTTCATGAAGTTTTGACCAAGTTAAGGTGGTCAAACATATGAGTTTTTTTATTTTTTAAAAATTTGTAATAAAAAATTCATAATTAATTATTTACTTGGAAACAAATTACAAAAAAATATGCATCACATCGGGGCATGAGTCCTCTAATTATATATGAAATCTTATAAAAAATATTATCATTTTATTGTGGTTAGGGTGGTCAGACAGATAGCTACTTCTTATTTTTTCCCTGAAATTTAAGTACCACTGCATTGAAATTTCAAATTTTCACCAAATAGATTTTTATTTTTTTTAAACAAACCTCATAGTTTAGAAACTAAATTCACTTTGCTACAGATTCTATTCTTACATATTTTTGAAATAATATAGATAACTTATTCAAATTTTTACATCAAGTTTCCTAATTCTGATTTTTCTGAATTTTTTGCCACTTAAGGGCCTTTTTTTTCCATAATGATCCTACACATACCCATATCCTTCCTATTACTAGTAACTCTTTCAAACAGTAAAAGAGTAGACAAACAACCAAATTTTCATATCAAAAATTATTCTTCTTATTCTTCTTGATATCCTTTAAATTCTTCAAAAAAATTATGAAAGTAGCTCACACAAGTCATATTCCATACCTCTTAATATCACGTGAATAACAACATTCACCACAATAGTAGAAATTGTAGTCATCTCCATAAATATAAACTTTATGACCAATGACCATAGCAACATACCTCAATACTAGATCAACAATCGATCTCAATTCAATTTCCCTTCCTTTAGAACTCACACCCATAACCTCAATTATTTATTTCTCATTCATAGTCTTTAGCTTAGGAACTAGTCCATAGTAACATAGACTATTTACATCTCTAATTGCTTCTCTGGGTGACCAGAGGTGCCTCATTAATCCACAAAGATTTGTTATGAATTCTACTTAATACTATTTAAATATACTTCTTCTCAAATTCAAACAAGGGAACTTTCCTCCAAACATCCAACTTCTTCTAAACTAATACTCTATAGGAGTAATGATTCTCTTTAAACTCATTTTCTAAAAATATATTTAGCTAAACTGATGACAATTCTTCAATCTTACAAAAAAAAAATGCATAGATATCTTTTGTAGGAAACACTCTCAAAGGGATGCAAGAGAATGCACCAACAAACTCTTCTGAAACATTCCTTATATAACTCTTAAATCTAGCTTTATCCACATAGTTCACAATATTTGAATTATCCATCAATAAAAGTAAAAGATTGTGCAAATAGGAATACCTCTAAAAATGTATATATGTTTTGTTCCTGGAGCTCACTTCAACTATTGCTTTCTTCAAATTCTGAAACTGTGAATTCCATTTCAAACTTCCATTGCACGCTTCTTCAAAAATACATATGCCTTTAATGCTATCTAAACTTATTCCTTCCATTCCAAATGATTTTTCCATAAATGTTTCAACTTGTAGGTAGATTACCTTGAAAATAGTGTACACGTTCACCACTTCAAATTCTACATACCTCATTCAAGATTCACACATGCAAAAAATACCTTAAATTTTTTATCTCATTAAATATACGTTTTTCATAATATGACACAAGTACCAATAAGGGGGTTTATTAGATTTTTTGATGATTGCTCCCCCTTAGCTGCTACTTTCATTTAGAGATTGACGAGAGTATCTATATCGGAGGTCAGTATAGATAAAGTTGATGAATTCTTTCTCCAAGTTCTTTCCATTTCCTTCCTTGTTACTTTTGGATCAAAGGTTTCATCATTCTTCTTTGTCAGATAGTAGTTCTTCTTTCTTCTATTGTTTCTACCAGGGTGTTCCAATTTTATGCACTTACAACAAGTAACATTTTTCTATCCATTTTCCCTTTTATCTTCATATCCATTCTTTTTGTTCTTAGATTCATTCACATTATTTTTAAAGTCCTTTGCTTTATGACAAAATCTCTTGTAGGAATGACAAACACCATTGAAGTATAAACACATTTTTGCATAATACCATTTTGTAAGAGTTTTTTTCGGAATTGCTTCTTTTCTCCTTGACTTTTTTATCCTTGTACTATGACTTCTTTTCAATGAATTTCTTCTCTTTAGAACTTTTACCTTTTTCAAACCATAAACTACTCTTATCTTTTTCTAGTCTTTGAGAAATAATCAATTCATTAAGCATTGTCGAGCTTATCTTAAATTTTTCATAAAAATTATTTTCCTTTTCCATATTACATCTCAAGATTTCTACTTCTAATTCAAGCTTCGTGCATTCATCCACCATCTTCTGAATTTCAATTTCTTGATATTATTCAATTCTTTTCTTCTCATCCAATTGTTCGTGTAGGTTAGTAATGATTTCTTCTCCTTTAGTCAATAGATCTCCTACATTTATACATATACTTTGTAGCTTTCCAATGTGCTCATTTTCTTTTATCAACTTGTCCTTCAGAGCTTCCATTTCTTCTCAAAATTCAGTAGTGACCAGTTCTGAGGGAAAAAATTTCTTATATTCAAATTTTGGGACCTTCCTCAAGCTATTAGGCTACTTCCAAGGAACCAAGCTCTGGTACCAATTGTTGAACATTTAGAATACTAAGAGGGGGGGTGAATCAGTATTCCATAGATTGATAATAAAATCCACTTAATCATCATTAACATTTTAACTGAATTAACAAGAGAGAACATAAAAGAAAGTCAATGCAGTCACACACATAAACACCAGGATTTTTACGTGGAAAACCAAATGATGGAAAAACCATGGTGAGGGTTAACTCATAATATATTATATCTAGATTCAAAATATTACAGGGCTCACTATGATGACTCATTGTCCTTAAAAAGGCTCACAACCTGAGTACAAAAGATATGGCTCACTGCCTAGATACAATAATGGTGGTTCACTACCAAAAGAATGAATTGATGGAATACACCTTCATTGTGCAAGGCTCAGTTCAACTAAAGCTTAGAATATAAAGTATTGCATCACATAGTAGTCACTCAAAAAATTTGATCACAACTAATAAAATATTTAGGCTTTGATCTTCTCCTATGGTCACATTCACTTCTCCTTCTCACTCTTGCATTTCTTATTTGCTTTCTTTGCAAATTACATTGCTCATCTCTTCTATCTTTTATCTAATATATATACGAAAGTATATCTTATTATTTAATTAGGTCAACACCATATAAGATTCAACATTTTATTTGTATAGCACATTATTCCAAGTAGGCTATTAGTCTTCATAATATATTGCATTCACTAAGTTGGCCAAGACTAAGAAACATAATTCTTCAAACCAACAAATAATCCTTAATAAAACACCTTTCAGATCTATGAATACATTAATTTCCCATCATACTTCCAATAAAGAGATTTCCAGGTCAATTATATTATAAAAATGTTCACCTTAGTAAAATGTGGAGTCTCCCACACAATACAACACCCATAGAACAATTGTAGGATACAGAGTTGAACTCTATTCGAGATAACTTCTAGTTCATAGAAAAAAGAACATCTCAAGATCCAAGAAAAAGTAGTCTGAATAAGTAAATAAAACATGGTTAGAAGATTAGAATCACATCAAATCTTGTGATGAGTTTTAGACTCAAATACCAACATATGATCTATCATAGAGGAGCATTACTGACAGAGAACAACTTCTGATAAACCAAACAAACTTCGATATAGTAAAAACCATGTAGTTATTACCATGTCGACATCAATGACAACATAGAAATAATCAACACAACCATCCAACCTTCATGCATATGTTGCAAGTCTTCCAAAAAGAAATAGCACGATTGCAATTATGGATAGAATTAGATTTTTGTATTTTTTATTTTCAACATTCAAACTAGACTATATTAGACATAGATTGGAAAGCAAAACCAAAACATTAAACTTAAACAAGCATAGATGTATAGTTACTTAAGCATGATAAAACCCTTTGTTAGCTTAGCCTTCAAGCCTTTTAGTTGTGATGGCCTTGATATGTTGGATGAAGCCCTTGAGGACTTCACCTTGCAAGGTTCATCCACTCAGGCTTGTCCAAACAAACATAAGCAAAGAGAAGTAAATTCCATCTAACCTCATCTTAGTAACAAGCCCAAACCTTTTAGTCATGATGACTTTGATATGTTAGATGAAGCCCTTAATGACTTCTTCTAACAAAGTTCATCCACTAAGGCCTGTTATGAGAAACCAAAAACAAGAGAAGTTAACATGATTCAACCTCAACTCATCCTTTACGCACCTTCACACAAACAAAAACCCAAAAACACGCATGAGTTTATCTATAGTACCCCTTCGCTTTTGGTCCTCCGCGTCATATGAGTAAGTTGTGTATTTGTGATCTTGCTTCCTGTTGTCGTTTAGGTTTTGTTTTGAATTTTGTTGCTTGTAATGGAAACATTGATTTAATTAAATTATTACATCTATTAATTAATTATTTGATTTATCTAAAGGAGATAATGATTTAATAGATTATATTATTTTTTTATTAAAGATGAAATTGTAAATTGCAATTATAAATAATGAGTATTTTAAATTTAATATGGATTAATAATCCACTTATTATTGAAGTTTATTTATAAATTTACAATATTTCATGAATATGAAAATAAAAATATAGAATTACAATTATAAATAATGTTATTTTCAAATTTAATAAAATAGATTAGTCATCCATTTACAAATGCAGTTAATTAAAAATTTCAAAATAATTGGTTAAAGAAGGGAATAAGAGGAAAATAAAAGATAAATATATTATTATTTAATTGTCTACTTAGATAAATGATAAATAAGAATAAATGTATATATGCATATATAAAATTGACCTTTGTTATGTTTGTTATGATCATCTGTGTTGCAGTGTCTTGTATCTGCCTGGGTATAATATGCACATCATAGTTCTTGGCATTACGGTCTGCAGATTTACCCGATGCATCTTTAGTGTCTGTCCTTTTAGCAAACCTATTTTTGCGCACATCCTATAATCATTGTAGACTCTCAGCGCACATTTTCTTGAGGCAATCTGTCAAACAGTTCTCCACCCTATCTATGCGCCCTCATTTCTTAGAAGCAATCTGTCAAACGGTTCACGAACTTGTCTTTGCTTCTGTATATTGTGTACATGTTGACTAGTGGACCTGCAACCATTCCATTTAGTGAGAGCACACTTCTTAAGGGATTCTGTCAAACAGTTCACGTGCCTTGTCTATGCGTTGATGTATGAATTTAATTGATCTACATGAAACCATCGACAACCTACCATTGCTGCAGTGTTTAAATTTAAAATAATGTCCTTGACACCGTTGGCAACCTGTCACAACAGCAACATTCGAACATAGAAGTCTGTAGAGATGTAATTAGCCTTCTTGCTTCCGTTTGTAACCTGTCACATCTGCAGTACTTGAAAATAGAATGGGGTAGAGGTTTAAATAATATCTTTGACGCCATTGTCAACCTGTCTCAGTCGCGACACTTGAACATGATAGGAAGTTTAAAGGTTTAAATAACCTGCTTGATTTTATTGCCAATCTATTGTAGTTGCAGCACTCGAACATAGAAAAGTGTAAAAATTTAAATAACCTACCTGAGTCAGTTGACATTGTACCTTCCAACAGCTTTTGCTCGAGAGTTTCTTAAGCCTTTTTGACAAATCCGTCTTACATATCCTGCAACTTTTGCATTCCATGAGATCACATTTCATTGAGGCATTTTGTCAAACAGTTCATGTGCCTCTTATGTTGCTTTGGGACTTTCTGTCCAACAAATCACCTATCAAAAAAACTGCGTGTCTTGTCTGTGCTTGCACTTTTGCATGTGTGTCTACGAACACGCGCAGTCTCAGTGCACGCCTTGTTTTTAGATTATTTCATTTAACATCACCTTTATTCTCCTCCAAAAATCACGTATCTGTTTTAAATGATGGAAATGATTTACCTCTCTCAAAACAATTTCTCTTGCAACAAACTTGGAGAGGAGTATAGCGACGGTCTTCATTTGATAGTTATATGGTATCTATACTTGGCTTTTCAATTCTGTCGTTGGGTACACTTTGGATCCATTTCTATTGGATGATACCTGGTATTGCGCGGAAATTATCCATTGAATACCTGTATGTATAGTAATTGTTTGATTTGATTCTGTTGGAGGTTTGTTTAGTTGGAATAGATGATATAATGTGTTCTTTTCATTGCTGCATAAGTATATAATGACATGCACTAAAACCCCATAACTGTTTTATTTATACGCCCTTGAAAGTCCCTCTTTCTTGATCTTTCACGAATATTATCTGCTACTACTCCCATAAGTTGTAATATTGATTATTATTTAACTTAAATGACAATGAATTAGTTCAAAATACCAGTAGCATCAATTGACATTGCTATTCGGCTTCCTTTAGAGACCGACCTTTGCGTTTTAAACAATCAGACTTTTATTTTAAGCTGCAACTCATTCAATCACTGATCATGTACCTTCTTCCAGATCTCTCTCATTGTTGCTTTTTCTCTTTTATGCCTATCCCTATTCTTCTTCCCTCTTGGGCTGTGTCGTTTACATCTATACTTCTTTGATCATATAATTGTGTGTACGTTTAAATTTACCAAGTTATAAGTTGTGATTTCGTGTTGAGATTTGTATTCTATTATAGTACAAGAATATATTCGCTTATGTGAATAAATGGGGAAGTATATAAGTAAACTAGGTTTATATATGTAGATTTATTGTCATATTTATTGTCTTTAGAGATGTTAGTTAAGTTATTTCTACTTTTTATAAGACCTATTTATATATGTGTTATATTTTATGATATAAGTAAGAGAAAAGAATAAGTATATTTTATATGATATTTATTAGTTATAAAGTTACTTTTGAATATAATTATTAGTTAATAAAGTAAAGAAATTAAATTAAGTTGAAAATAAATATTAATTATATTTAATTTGAATATATATATATATATATATATATATATATATATATATATAATTTAACTATTAAATAATAATAATAATTCTAAGTATAAGATTCATATCGAAGGACAAGTTAAAGAATTGAATATGAAATCTAAGATATTGTATGACATTTGACCAATATATATATATATATTTTTATTGCAATCAATCTGTGCATATTATGTATTGTGAATCAATTGAAGATTTTATAAAAGATAAATAAATGTTAAGTTGTACTTTACCTTAGTAAAGATTAGGCTAATGTTGACAATCTTCTCATACATCATGGTTTATCATGTATATAAGGAGAAATTAGGAACTCCACTCGTTAGAAATTTGCCCATGCAACTCTTCTAAGATATAGATTTTGCTTATCATTAAAGATGGAAGCCTTTTTAGATAAATTTTACTTTTTTAGCATTGCTTTGTAACTATTACAAAGACTTTAAATTTTAGAGAGATTTATTTAAAAGAAAGGCTTAGAGGAACTCTAGAATGGTTAAAGTGAAATTTCTTAATGGATGGTTTACCTATAGTTACATTACTAGTTTTGTTGGTTGGAAATGGATAACGTTTGAGTTGTAAAGAATATAATGCTTGAATTATAATGTTTATTTTGTCATGGTTGCAATTGATTGATGCTTGGCCTTTTAATCGTCTTACACTGTGAATAGTTTCCCTTAGGACTTTAATTATGTGTGTTCTATGTTATCACCTTTGCATTTTCTTTTCATACCATTATGCAATCAAGATCAATTTTGATTGATATATGATGTTTTGTTTGAGTTTGTACCATAAGAATGTTTTCCGAAGTTCTTGTGGAATTGGATTTTTCCTTATGATTACTTTTGCACTATGGAGGTATCTATTATGTAGTGGAATCTTGAATTGACTATTGTCTTGAATGTGCTTGAGATCTTTGGAAGTCCAATATTTTGTAATTTGATGATTTTTCCATGCCCATTCCCTTACAATTTTTTGTTGTGGGTTGTATTAATATTCCTTAGTAAGGATTATGCGAGTATTTGATAGGAATGTTTAGGTCATTCTAAAATATGTTTGGTTGCATTGTCAATTGTTCACTGTTGGATTGATGTGTTCGGCTAGTGGAGTGTGGGTGATTTGTGATGGCGCCAATAGCAATAATGTTTAATATTTGGAGTAATTATGATTGCAAGGATTGTGTGAATTGAATACTGTGTATCAATTTTCTTTTAGTTATATTTTGAGATGATTAGGAAGCCGAAGTGTTGAATTACCCTCAGTGGGAGTTTGTGTATTTTTAGTAATTTTAAGCTTCTAGAGGCAATTGAGAGACTAGAATTTTATTGATTTTCCATTGTTGTACCTTTGTGATTCATTGATCCTATTTATGATTTTTGAGTTTTATAGGTGGTACCTCCTTTGTTCTTGTTTCAGTGATATGGAATGGGTTTGCAAGATGGTTCTTTCCTTGCATGTTGTGTGATATGTACTCTTTTATTTTTATGTGAGATGAGGGACACCCCTTAATGTAGATCGAACCTCTGTTCCTACACCCGAGCCTTCAAATGTTTCAGGTCCCTTCTCAACTTAGCCCATAACACCCTGTAGACAAAAGACTAAACAAATGGACAACATTTTTGTTCACAACAAAGATATGAACTAAGGCCAATAACTTAAATTGCAGACACATAGAAAGAGAGAACATGGATAGATGCAGGATTCATGAAAATAAGAAAAAACTCTCATTAGAAACCAGACAATATTGTTCCATATCATTCATAGTTGAAGAAAAGAAATCTACCCATCGCCAACATGCATATTCCACTAACCAGAAGAAAACCCCCAAAAAATTCCCAAATAATGGAGAAGAAAAGCCAAAAATATCAACTGTCAGACAGACAGTCACACCAAGCCAAAAAAAGGAAGTAACGGATTGACAGAGGGAGCCAACTGTCAACCATTACACATCAGCCAATCAGGGACAAAATCGACAGTTGCATCACCCCTTGCATGTTTTGGTTTAGTACCGTAGGGGGTGGCTCTTCATGGGGGTCTGATGCACAAAGGGGCTATTAGGGTAACCCATGGAAGAGTTTCTTAAACAAGTGATAATGTAATTAATGAACTAGTGTGTTTAGGTAGTTAAACACTAAACAAGAATAATTATGAGTCTCACCCATACCATTAGTGCTTTCACAGGCTCAAGATGGGATGAGAAGACCTAGTTGGTAACATCACCGCCTTGTCATCATGAAAGGTAAGTGGTTTTGCATGAGTCACCCTATGGAGTGGTCACCTTGAGATAGGCAACCTAGATAACCATAGATGGAGGTAGTACCTTGTGATAAGTTTCCTGGCTAATACATGTAAGGCCATGTGATGACACTCTCCTATAATGCCCATTTATTTTCCCTTGTTTGGTTGCCTCTAGGAGTGTTGTTCGAATTGTTGATGTTGTTGAGGAAATTGGTTCTTGGTGATTGTTGTTGAAGCCTCCAAGTTCTATCTTTTAGTGTTGCATACATGCCTCATGGTAACTTGATTGATGTTAATGAAAGGTTCCCTTGATATTTATTGTTGGTTGATATTGTGATTTCATTTGAAGGCTTTGAATCCTACTATTGTTGGAACCTCTTATGGTTATTTAGTGTTGATCTATAATACTGAAATTTGGTTTTGTTGGATTTTTCATTATTTTGTTGTGGCTACGGGGTAAAAGGACAAAGTTGTGTCACACTTTTGGCCAACTCATCAACACAAGTGAATTTTAGTATTTATAACTAAAAATCAATTTTGGTCAAACATAGGATCTAGTAAGATTCATTCCAGATAAGTTAAATATTTCCATAACTTTTTGAACTAAGATTGTTGGCTAGATGCATATGTAGCACCACTTTGATGCCAATTTACTAAAAAAATGTAATTATTTGAAAAATTTAATGTTTCAACAAATCCTACTCATACAAATAACATATTTTTAAAAATGTAAAAATACCCTTTTGTAGATCAATAAGTGTAGTTTTCAAATATATATTTATTTTAATAGTTAGATTATTATTTATTTTTTATTTTTTATTTTTTACTAAAAGTAGGTTATCAACACAAAAATATTAGGTTGATTACCATGTCAAGAAAAATACTAAAACTTATTAAAAAAAAAATTAAAAATATGATGCCCTAGATAAAAGAATCTAGATTAAGATAGCATAATCTGTTTTCTATTTTAGATAAATATTCACTATAAAAGTTGATGCTGAGTGGAAACAGTTGTGTTTTAATACACGCACATTTAAATATTTATTTAAAAATGTAAGAAAAAATTCCATGCCCTAAAGTTTCAAGTTATAAATATACACAAAAAAAATGGAGAAAAAGGAAAATTTACTAGATATAAAGCTTGACATTGAGTGGGATATCATTTTTCAACATTTTATCAACAACTAAATTATAAGGTTAATTTATAAAAAACTATATTCAAATATTTTTTTAATTTTGTCAAAAATTTACAAACATAAAATATAGTGAGTAGACAAGAGGATACTGCAACTTTGCTTCATGACTTTCTTGAAATTTTTGCTTGGACTTATTTGGACATGTCAAGAATTGACCCTAAGATCATAACACACAACATAGTCCTCGTTGAAAATGCTAAGCCTGTTAGACAAAAGATTCAAAAAATGAACCCTAAAATAGCCTTGCTAGTTAAAGATGAAATTGAAAACTCCTTGATGTTGGTTTCATAAGACCTATACATTATTCTCCATGGATCTCAAACATTGTTGCAATCACAAAACTTGATAATCGTATTAGGATGTGTACAGATTTTTGTGATTTGAATAAAGCATATTTAAAGGACGACTTTCCCCTCCTAATATTGACATGATGGTGGACTCGATTGCGAGACATGCTTTGCTTTCATTCATGGATGGAATTTTTAGATACAATCAAATTTTAATCAACCCTCAAGGTGAGTACAAAAAAAAATTTACAACTATATGGGGAACATTTTGTGTGGTTATGATACCTTTTCAATTGAAGAATGTAGGAGCAACATATTAATGAGCTATGACACTGATAATCCTTGATTACATACATAATATTTTTGAAGATTATGTTGATGAAATTCTAGCCAAATTATTAAGACAACAAGACAATGTGAATGTCCTTCGAAAAATCTTTGAGCAAATGCAAAAATACAACATGAGATTGAATCCAAAAAAATGTGTCTTTGGTGTAGATGGTGGAAAACTCCTAGGTTTTATCATATCTCATAGAGGCATCAAGGTGGATACAAATAATATTGATGCTAACGTCAACATTCCACTTGGGTATGTGCAGGATCCTCATGGAAAAAATAGACCCTTAAGTGGCAAAAAATTCAAAAAAAATAGAGTTAGGCAACTTGACGTAAAAATTTGAATAAGTTGTCTATATTATTTCAAAAATATGTAAGAATAGAATATGTAGAAAATTGAATATATTTTGTAAACTACTAGGTTTTTTTTTTTTTTAAATAATCTATTTGGTAAAAATTTGAAATTTTAATGCAATGGTACTTAAATTTCAGGGAAAAAGTAAGAAGTAGGTGTTTGTCTAAGCACCCTAACCACAATAAAATGATAATATTTTTTTATAATATTTTAGATATAAGTAGAGGACTCATGCCCTGATGTGATGCATATTTTTTTGTAATTTTTTTCCTTTTGAATAATTAATTATGAATTTTTTTATTACAATTTTTTTACAAAAATAAAAACTCGTATGTCTACCCACCTTAACTTAGTCAAAACTTCATGAAATTTAATTTTTATTTTTTTAATCCTATAGTATGTGAAGCATAGAATGTGACACATGTTTTGGATTCAAAAAATGTGATACCATTTGAAAGCTATAGATTTTTTTCAATCAGCCTATCAATCAAGTCTTTAGTCATAATTTGAATAGAAAATGAATAATAATTACTTGGTAAATTCAAAGTAAAGCATAATTTATATCGGTGGAAAGTTGAGAATCTCCTTTAAAAACTCTTTTCATTCAATCAATTTTGGGTAAAAAAATAGTCGTCAGCCACATACCCATCATATTGTCACTTTTTGGCCCATCATGATCCTACACATACCCACCTCCTAAAAAAAATTCTTAATTATGCATCTTACAAGAAAGAATTAAATCCATTCATCATTTTGTCACATCTTTAGCCAATCAAAAATTACCATTTACACATCTCCTCAAAAAAGGATGTGCACTTTGATTGGAATGAAGATTGTAAACCAAATTTTGAGAGTTTGAAGGAATACCTCACAACTCCACATTTTTTACAACCCGCTATGCAAAACAAACTGTTCATACTTTATATAGTTGCATTAGCCCATGGCCTTGTAGAATTTTTGGCTCAACAAGACGAAAAAGGTAAAGAGAATCCAACCTATTACATTAGTCAAACCTTGATAAATTATGAGAACCAATACACAACAATAAAAAAACAATCTTTGGCTCTTGTATTCACTACTATAAAATTGCAAAATTACTTATTGAATGCAACGATACATGTGATAACAAAATTTGAACCCCTCAAACATATTTTCAATAAAATAGATTTTTCAGGATGTCTAGCTAAGTGGGTGATGTTGATTGAGTTTGATAAGAAGTTTGTTCCACAAAAAAGCATTTAAGGCTCAAGCCTTGACTGACCAATTGGTTGACACTCCCTTCCCTTTAGCATTACCTAGCAATGACTCTTTCCTCAATGATAATGTGTTGACAATCAAAACTAATACATAGGAATTATACTTTGATGGATCTAAGTGTAGAACATGCTTTGACACTAGGGTTATACTAATCCCGCCCACAGGAAATCCTATTCCCTTGTCATATTGACTAAACTTCCTATGTACAAACAACACTATTGAGTATAAAGTGTTGCCCACTGGGTTACATGCTACTTTAATATTGGGTGCAAAAGACATTAAGATCTTTGGTGATTCACAATTATTAGTCAAGAAAATAAATGGGACATATCAAGAAAGGCATGAAAAATGATCAAAATACAAAGATCTCACAATAAACTTGTTAGCAAAGTTTGAATGGTTTACTATTGAAAACATCCCATGAAAAGATAATCGACATGTGGATGTAATGGCGAGTGCAACTTCTCTTATATCACCCTAAGATCCTTTAAAGGATTTCACATTTACTATTCACCCAATCATGAAACCATCAATTGACAATAAACTCAAAGAAGTATTAGCAACAACCAAGGAATACTCGAGTGAATGATATGATACAATATTCAACTATTTGAAATATGGGACTATTCCCAAGCCAACAGTAAAGAACACCTAACGTCGCTTGTGAAAGCTAGCAACCAAGTACATTATCCTCACTGACCTATTGTATAGAAGATACTTTAATGAAATTTTTCTTAGATATCTTAACGAATCCCCTCAAGTAAGTGCAATAATTTGAGTCCACTTCTAGTGGAATTGTCATTTTTCAGCTTTAAAATAGGTAGTCATTCATTTTTTAGAATAGGTACCCATTTTAAAATGGGTACTCATTGCAAAAGGTTTGAAAATCACAATCCATGTTTTTCTTTTCTATTTAGGCTTATAAAATGCATGTTAACCCAACCCTTAGCCTTAGAACTACAAGCACATGGTCATAACAACATCGAGAAGAAAAAATGACTATGTCAATATGGTTGACAAGATTTTTTTTATGAAATTAAAACCAATTTTAGATGAAATTGTGTAGATTCTAAATATCTAATTTTTTTTCCTATTGAATTATTTTTAATTTTTTAATTAATTTCTAATGAAATAGCTCCATAAAATTGAATTATTGAGGTTTATAAGTATTTTAATAACTTTTTATTAAAATAATTTTTTGGGAAACAAATTTTACAAAAGCATACTTTAGACAATCCTTTTCAATTTGAAAAAAAAAATGATAAGCTTAGGTCATCTTAGGCATGACGTACATGAGTTTTCAAAATACCAAATATGGCCAATAAAAAATTAACAAAAATATATATTCAATAAAAAATTCACAAAAAATATATTCAATAAAAAATTACAAAAAAATAGGGAAAGCATGCTTAAGTGAGTTAAAAATATTTTCCCAAAAGGATTTAGAAAATATGATTATTTAGGTCAAAATATGGATGACATACACATGGATAGTATAGTTAAAAAAAGTGACTTTTAAATAGTGGTTTTTAGAAACTTCTATTGAAAATCATTTTTTATCATTTGGGTATTAAAATAAACTACATATTTGGAAACTAGACTCTAAGTACTATATTTTATGAACAGTGAATTTTTTCAAGATTTCATCTCTATGTACTTCAAATTTGAAGGTCGAATGTGACAAATACTAAAAATCAAGGAAAACACTTTCACTAAATGGCCAAAAAGTGGACTCAACTTCTTGCCAACACACCCTCATTAGATCTCATTCAGCCCCTAGGACAACCCTTTGAAATATTTCAATCTCCTTTGCATTGAAATCTCAAGGGTTTGTTCTTGAGAGAAGAGTAAGAAAATTTCCTCTCCTTTTAGGTCCAAAACCCTAGAAGGGTATGTGTAAGATCATGATGGGCCAAAAAGTGGCAATATGATGGGTATGTGGTTGACGACTATTTTTTTACCCAAATTGATGAAACGAAAAGGGTTTTTAACAGAGATTCTCAGATTTCCATCGATATAAATTATGCTTTACTTTGAATTTAATAAGTAATTATTATTCATTTTCTATTGAAATTACGACTAAAGTCTTGATTGGTATGCTGATTGAAAAACATCTATAGCTTTCAAAAGGTATCACATTTTTTGAATCCAAAACATGCGTCAAATTCTATGCTTCGAATACTATAGGATTAAAAAAATAAAAATGGAATTTCATGAAGTTTTGACCAAGTTAAGGTGGTCAGACATACGAGTTTTTATATTTTTTAAAAAGTTGTAATAAAAAATTCACAATTATTTATTTGCTTGGAAAAAAATTACAAAAAAATATGCATCACATCAGGGCATAAGTCCTCTAATTATATCTAAAATATTATAAAAAAATATTATCATTTTATTGTGGTTAGGGTGGTCGGACAAACACCTATTTCTTATTTTTTCCCTAAAATTTAAGTACCATTGCATTAAAATTTCAAATTTTCACCAAATAGATTTTTTTTTTTTAAAACCTAGTAGTTTACAAAATATATTCAATTTTCTACATATTATATTCTTATATATTTTTGAAATAATATAGATAACTTATTCAAATTTTTACGTCAAGTTGCCTAACTTTGTTTTTTTGAATTTTTTTCCACTCAAGGGCCTGTTTTTTCCATGATGATCTTGCACATACCCAGAAGCGAAAGAGAGAACACCATTTTCTTCTTTTAATTCACCATACTAGGTGAATGAGTCTCACCTGGATGGGACTCATTCACCCAAGGTGGTGAATGGGTCCCATAGGGGCTATTTTTTCTGCTAGAATGTTAGGGAGTGAATATATTAGGCTTATATGTTGATTTTGTCAAGTTTTTGATAAAAATATGCCTTGGGATAGACAATATGAGGTCATTTGAGTTGATTTCCTATATTAAAAATATTTCAAATCCTCATTTCATCCAAGAAACATCATACCTTCATGTTATCAAGTCAAGCAAGCAAGAGTCAAGAATTCCAAGTCTTCACAAGTTCATCAAGATAACCTTCAAGACGATTTCCAAGGCATTCAAGGGTAGAATTATTCATCAATTGTTGCAAAAATTCAAGATCCATAATCATGGAAAGGGTCTAATTGTATTACTTCATGTTCATACTTCATTATCTTGTTTCATCATTTGGTTTAATTACCTAAAAAAGGTTTGACCAAGGCAAACTCCTATTCCCTAACAATCAACAATTTTTCTCTCTTTCTATGTATAATTGTAGATCTAGGTGCTTTGAAGACTTGAAGATAATTGAAGATTAAGTTTCAACATTTTTGAGTTAACTCCCTATTTATAAGGTCAAAATCTTCACTAAATGGGCATTTACAGGCCCAAAATTAGAGTTTCAGATATGGAAACCTGGAAGAATAGATTGAGCAGATTGAGAGGTACAAATAAGAACTTTGAATTTCCAAAGTTTCCAAACTAGATTCATTTGCCACAAGTGGTGAATGAGTCCGACTGTAGGTGTTTTTCTAGATATTTTTGCAAATTTGGATACCCATTTTCTAGAAACTTATTTGTGTGCAAAAATCAAAACTAGGACTAATTCACCCAAAATGGTGAATGAGTACCACGAGGTCAAAAAGTTAGAATTTTGATAATTTTAGAGCTCCTTCTAGTCACTTCCAAATTTATAGGTGCACAATATTCATCTCTCTACCTTTCTATTCTATTTTGTTTCAATTTTTAAGCCATTTTATAAGTCAATGCATTGAATTAGGGTTTAGAGCTACATCTTGCATTTCATTGTCTTTTCTAAGTTTAGACTTGGTGGTGAAACCCTCTTGTAATCTAAAATAATTTCCTGAGATACCTTATTGTCAAATATCTTCCTTCATTCTTCACTGGGTTGAGATCTCTAGGGAATCCTCAAATGTTAGTTGGGAAAAAGTGATGTTTTATGACTTAAACCATAAGAACAACAAATTTTCAACTAATCAACTTATATTATCATAGAATTAGAATGGCCTCATCATACATCACCTTGATGTCCTTCAAGGTTTTCTTCATCCACGTCACTTGATTGTAGCAAGATTTCACAACAATATATTCTTCTTCTATTGTTGATAATGGCATTGAGTCTTGCTTCTTACTAAACAAAGAGACCAACTTGTCTCCTAGAAAGAAAGCTCCACTACTGGTACTTCTTCTATCATTAACACTACCAGCCCAATCAACATCAATATAAACATTCAAAGAAAAATCATTACCCTTTTGATACCACAATCCATAGTCTAGAGTTCTCTTCAAATATCTAAAAATCATCTTGATAGCCTTTACATGAGTATCTTTTGGATCAACTTGAAAGCTTGCAACCAAGAAAATTGCATGCATTATATTAGGCCTTGAAGCAATTAAGTATAGTAGGCCTCTAATCATAGACCTATACAAATTTTGATAAGCTTTTGGTGTACATCATCTTTATTCAAATGGAAACCAGTTACCATTGGAGTACTTACTTTTTTATAGTCTTCCATACCAAACTTCTTTAGCATTTCCTTAACATATATTTCTTGAGAGATGAAAATTTCATATATGACTGTACAATTCAAAGTCTAAGAAAGGACAACTCACATAATATGGAAATTTCAAATTCCTTCTGGGTATGTGCAGGATTATCATGGAAAAAACAAGCCCTTAAGTGGCAATGAAAATTCAGAAAAATCAGAGTTAGGCAACTTGACATAAAAATTTAAATAAGTTATCTATATTATTTCAAAAATATGTAAGAATAGAATCTATGGAAAATTGAATGTAGTTTCTAAACTACTAAGTCTATTTTAATTTTTTTAAAGTCTATTTGGTGATAATTTGAAATTTCAATGCAGTTGTACTTAAATTTTAGGGAAAAAATAAGTAGGTGTCTGTCTGACTACCCTAACCACAATAAACTGATAATATTTTTTTATAATATTTTATATATAAGTAGAGGACTCATGTCTAGATGTGACACATATTTTTTTGTAATTTTTCAAGTAAATAATTAATTATAATTTTTTATTACAAA